>JAJJWW010001189.1:0-103869 GCA_023531295.1 Papaver armeniacum | reverse complement strand
ATCGCTTTAAAGTTTGCACATGGGCGCTGATGATGCATTACCGGAAACCTCAGATTTTCGCGATCGGCCCTAACTCAGAAATTTGTACAATTCAAACTAGTACCACGTAAAGCGGTAAAGGCATGACGATTACTTGTCCACGGTGATATTTTCAGAGCACCTGTTAATACTCTGTGTTTATGTTAGAACGGGGTTCAATATTTTGGAGTGATACTTGTAATGATGAAAGTTGCATGCGCTACTTCAATATTTCTTTCCTGTCATGGTTCTCCTACGGGTGTTCATGGGTCCATTCGGAAGTTTCTGCTCAGCTCGTTTATATAGCATGTTCAAAGGCGCTTATTCTGAGTTCACTTATCTGGGGTGAACAACCGGCAGGGGCAGTAATTTTGTTATGGTGTAAAAGAACCAAGAATTCTGGAATGAAAAGACCAACACAAGAAGATAAACTTAATGTGGAGGATTGTGATTCTGACGAGGAATCAGACTACGTAGCAGATATGGAGAGGTGGGAGGAGAAGCATCTAGATGAAGTTTCTCATTTAAGCCAGTGAATAGAGAACGCCAGTTACGACACTTTGAAAAAGATTAAGAATTTTATTAACCTTCTCGATGTCTCTCGAGGAGGAAAAGAAAAATGTAGTGGAAAACATTCTTGAAGGTATTGTGGATAGATCTTTAAATTCCGGAAAAGGATATTTCCTAGCTAGGAATGGAGTTTCTAGTAATGAGAAATTGGGGTGTGGGAAAAGAACCCCTGTCAAGAAGAGGTATTAGGAGTTCTTCTAGTGTGTTTTTGAATGTTCTTCATGTCCGGGGATGCCGTAGGCTTTGCTTACATAGCGTTTCTTTCTTTGGTTTTTCCTCATGCCGTAGATAATAATAACAACAGGGAAAGTTTCTAACAACACATATCCGGGTAAAAACCTTTAGAACAGTAATATGATTAGACTAGACCAGAGTACAAAGTTAAGTTCAGTTGAAGCTAATTGAGTAAATTAAATCTGTGAAATTAACCAACTACTAAAGCCTAGTTGTTAAGCTTTCAGAATCCTTGTGTAGTCCATGCGTAACTTACAGTGGGAAACAAGGCTTGAGCCAGAAACTTGAGTAAGGGGAAGCAAAATGTTGCTAGCGTCTGCAAGAAAGCAAAATTAGCCTTGGACGCCCAAATTCTCAACTTACAGTGGGCGGTTGGACACCGATGCATTCACCTGGCTCCGCCTATGGTGGGCAAGCAACACGTGCCTGAAGATTTCTTGTTGAATAAACCTTCAATATACGTCGGCATACTGGGCAAGTACCATCTTTGTTGAACCAAGGTATCAGACATCTAGAGTGAAATGCATGGTCGCACATTACGATGATAATATCCTGACTGCCCACTAAAAGCTCATCCAAACAAATTCCGCAAGTCTGTCGGTGAAAATAGGAGTCTGAATCTGTATAGGCTAAACTCCCATGTGCAGGATGGAATAGAAAAGCACCTTTTGGCAGACGGGTTGCCCCATATGGGTTTTCTTCCCTAATACAACTCTTACCACAAACTTTCAGTGAATGCTCCGCTTCACAATCATCGTCCAGATCATACACACATATGGTAGTAATTGTTGTAATAATGTCTACAAATCTCGGTTTAAACTCAATTAGCTTTGCTGCTTTTTTGTTGCAAAACAATGATACTTGGCCCTTAAAGAAATTCAGAAACCTGGCAACAGTGTGTTTGTTTGTGCCGATCATGTACATAGATGAAAGAGTCTTGACATCACAACAATTGCGGAAGACATCTTTTGCAAGTAAATCATCAAAGTTGATCTGAAGCAATCTCCATGATAATAGATATTCGTAAGGTGGTACGACTTGAGACGGAGAAACATGAAGGTGGTTGAGAAGTAAACCACTCTTAGTGCGATAAACCCGTTTTTCTCTGACTTGAACCTCAATAAAAACTTTAGTACCTGTAGTAGGATTTGGCACTCTTGTATCAAGCACAATTCGAATAGGATCCTTACGGTCCATACAAGGATAACATCCTGCGAATGACATCTTCACTTGAAATATGATACTCTAGTAAAGCAGCCTTATAAACAGTTAAACCTGTAGTACAATGTTCAAAACTCTTCAGCGCCACAATACATGCTTATTAAACAACCAAAAAACGGAAAAGAAAGCTTAAATTTTATGGGTGTCAGTGCCAACCAATTGACCATGAAACTGTCGATGTTGGAATTTGGAAATGAAACTTCGGAGATATACCAGCAACATTGTGTTGCTCGCATAGAGCTCCTCGGAAGCAAGACTAACACTTGAACTCTCAAAACTCTTAATCTTATTATTCACTTCTTGCTTCGTTACAAATACAAATGAATGTATCACTGCCTATTTATAGGCTGCACAAGCGTATTTCCTAGAACACTCTAGAGAGTACACTACAACTGCTATCTAGGACATTCTACACATAAACAGTTTGACCGACCTTACAATCATTCATTAGACTTTTCTAGACTTGAGTTACTGTAGCTAACTCTAGAAGTTTCTAAACTATTCTAAATAGCTAATTCCATAACTTTCACTGTGTAGAATTCACTATACTCGTCTGAACTAATCTAGACTACAAATTACAATTTCCAACAGTCGATTGATCCAATTTTATTTTTTTTTTCTTTAGAAAATACTAGACCGTCGTAATCAAAAACTAAAACTGTGAGTAAATAAAAACTAGAAACAAAGCTAAGAGTGTGAAATTAATACTTGTCACCACAACATATTCAAATAATTTAGTACTGTGAACAAGAATTGCTATGCTGATTCCTAAAAGTGACTAGTTTCTTCCTGAATCTATAACCTTCAATATATAATTTGAAGAAAAAAAAAATACTTTTGATACATATAGGTGTGATGGACTCACCTGTATATTTAATAAATAAGGAAGTAGGAGGAGATCTGAAATTGCAGAGTAGCACTTTATATCTGGTCGGAGTTCCGGAGAGTTCTCACATACAGGCTGGATTCTTTTTTGGCTGCAGTCATCTGGTTGGTTTGGTAGATTTAGGGTTCGCTTTAATCTAAACTTTCTGGGCTCCTGGACCTGGTTTTTTAGGAAGGCTCCTATGTCTTGGACTTAGATAAGGGGTGTCCCTCAACTATATAAATTTAAAAAAATTAAAATAAAAGCAAAGTCACAATGGTGATTCTGTCTCTGTCATGTCGCGAAATTGGATTCCTGGGGTCTGATCATGCCAGCTCTACCTCCGGGGTAGATTCCTCTCTTTTGGTCAAGGATGTGCTTGACCCTGTCACCCTCGAATGGATTCCGAGTAGGGTATTTTCAAGCTTCTCCAGACCCATAGCTGAGTCCATTTTAGATATCGCCCTTAACGAACACTGAGTTATGATAAGTCACTTTTACTGACCTACAGCTGAGTTGTGTTTTTGAAATGCTCCATTCCAAGATCAATTTCATACTTATTTTTGATTGGTTTCATAATTTGTTTGCAGCTAACCATGATTTCTCTTAAGATCAGCTACCAACTGGCCTGAGTTTTGCAGTATTAGGTGTGACAACTGTTCTAGACAAACCTCTCCACCCCAACTGCAGTTTCGACCTCTATCAAAACCCACATCAAGACAAGACAAACTTTCTCTGTACTCGTGCTCCATGGATCTAGAGATCTTTAAACTGGTCTCCCTCTCTAACTTAATGGGAAATGTGGTTGGTGTCGGCTTTCATCTACAAGGAGTCAAAAAGGATCTTGTGTTCTTGCTCCTCCATGGAAGAAGGCAAAACAATGGCGTTTACAATTCAAGGATATGTGTTTAATCTACAACCGAGTATACTTTCTCACCACATGTAAGATGTAACCAATGATTCTGCAAATCATGAAATGTGACTTCTGCCACCCGTTCAATTCAAACTTTGTAATAAGCTCAAGGTTGGTTAAAAATTAAAAGACCAACAATATTATTGTTGGACAGTGGAATAAGGGGAGACAAAGCCCGGGTAAAAAATCTTTAGATCAACAGTAATATGATTAGAGTAGAGGACAAATTAAGTTAAGTTCAGTGGAAGCTAATTGTAAATTAAATCTGTGAAATTAACCAACTACAGCCTAGTTGTTAAGCGTTCAGAATCTTGGTGTAGTCAGAAACTTGCGGTGTAGATCAGAGAGAGTCAGAAAGCAAAATGAGGCTTGGAAGCCCAAATTCTTCAACATGTTAGGCCTGTGAGCCAGCTGCACTGGGCGGTTGCACACCCATGCATTCAACCGGCTCTGCCCCTGGTGGGGAAGCTATAGGAGTTTCATCTTTGTGGGTTGCATAATTCTTCATAATACAGCGGCATACTGGGCAAGTACCGACTTTGTTAAACCAAGGTATCAGACATTTTGAGTGAAATGCATGATCGCACAATATGAGTATAACATCTTCAGTGCCCACCAAAAGCTCATTCAAACAAACTGCGCAAGTTTGTCTATGAATTTCAGGGCAAAAGTCTGTATAGGCTAAACTCCCATGTGCGGCACTGAACAGAAACGCGTCTTTTGCCAGACGGGTGGCCCCATATGGGTTTTCTTGCCTAATACAACTCTTATCACAAACTTGTAATGAATGCACCGCTTCACAATCATCATCCAGATCATATAGACATACAGTAGTAATACGCGTAACGATGACTACGTGTTTCGGTTTAGTCTCAATTATTTTCGCTGCTTTTTTGTTGCAAACAGATGATACTCTACGTTTAAAGAAATTCAGAAACCTGGAAGTATTGTTTGTGGTTGTGCTGATGTACATAGATGAAAGAGTGTTGACATCACAACAGTTGCGGAAGACATCCTTCGCAAGTAGATCGTCAAAGTCGATTTGAAGCAATCTCCAGTTAAGTAGATATTCATAAGGTTGTCCAACTTGAGATGGAGAAGAAAGGTGAAGGTGGTTGAGAAGTACACCACTCCTAGTGCGATAAACCCGCTTTTCTCTGACTTGAACCTCAATAAAAACTGTAGTACGTGTGGTAGGATTAATAGCCTTTCTTGTAGGGAAGACATTAACTCGAATAGGACGCTCGTAATCCATACAAGGATAACATCCTGCGAATGACATCTTCAGTCGAAATATGATATTCTAGTAAACCTGTTGTTCAAATATCTTTAGTGCCACAGTGCTTATTAAACAGCCAAATTTTCCATGAAGCAAGATAAACGCTACACAACCAAATTTTCTATGAAGTTAAAACTAAGCGCAAAAGAAAACTAAAAAAAAAAAGCTAAAAAAAACTAGACTGAATGAATCAAGATTGAAGAGAAAAATAATACGCGACCAACTTATTTATACCTTAACATAAGGATTCAATTTAGAATTCTTGTTCCAATAGGAAACCCAATTTAACAATAGTTCTAAACTGAGGAAACCACTTACAAATCAGATTTCGGAAACCTTAAATTGATATGGTGACTCCAAGAGAAAACGAGTAAATTTTTGATGGGGGCGTCTTATGATGGGGGCATGGGGAACGAATCATTCCTTGACAGGTGTTTTTCAATTAATTGTTTTAAAAATTTTTCTTACCAAAAATATAAAGGATAAAATATCACCAATTACGATAACCATTATTTTCACCAAAAATACATTTATTTTATATATTTTTTATATATTTGGAAACAAAACTTTTTTTTTTGCTAAAAAACACACCAATTTATTAAACAATCAAAGAGTTACAGATTTCCTTAAGGTTCTCCTTCCTAATAAGATGGTTTAAAAAGGAAGGAAAAGAGACCCAAAGACCCTTAAGACCAAGTTTTCTAGCCAGACGTGCAAGCCGGTCTGCTAATTGATTGTTCACACGCTTTACATACATTAACTTAAACAACAAAGAACTAGAAATTAAACTCCGACAATGCTCCACAAGGTCACTACTTCTCCAAGCAACATTTGTGTTGGCACCATTACTTGAACCGCACAAGTCAAAAAATAGATCACGACAAAGACGACTTTGGAAAGATGCATCTCCTCTGCCCAGGAGATAGCCAAAATGAGTGCAGCTGCTTCAGCACCAACTGCATCTGACACCAAACCATAGTCCGAACGACAGCTTCTTACATTTCCTGCAATATCACACCAAATAATACCCAAACCCATATTATAATCTTTAAAGGATCCATCAATAAATATAAAGTGATCCACATCAGAGCTAGGGATCTTGAGAACCACAGTAGGAGAAACAAAAGCAGGAGACTTTGGAGACATGTAAGTATTAATCATTCTCTTTATGTCCAATATAATCCTATTGAGATCTAAAGAGGCTTTCTTGAATATCACTTCACATCTGAATTTCCAGACACACCATAGGACTATGCCACCAATGCTAGGCCAAGAAACATTAAATGGGGAATCCCCTAAAGCATCATCATGCCAAAACAGAAAGTAGTCATTAATCCAGTCTAGATTAGAACTGATCAAGTGCTGTAAAGAGAGACCAAACCAAATATGTTTAACCACTTCACATTCCATAAAAAGATGCATAACAGTTTCCTCAAATCTCTGGCAAAGAGGACAAAGATCATCTACTTCAGGATTATAAGACCTAAGCATGGAGTTAACTGGAAGCATGCATGCAAAAATTTTCCACAAGAAAAACTTAATTTTAGGTAAACAGTCTATATCCCACACTTTCCTCCAGAAAGCAGAATCAGCTGGAGACGAACAATCATTCACATAAACTCTGTAAGAAGACTTAATGGTAAACTTTCCATTACTAGTGTGCGCCCACATTAAGGAGTCATTCTGAAGAAGGTTTAGTCTGATTCACTTAATCCTAGTAACATCATCTACTGAGGACAAAGCCGAAAGCAAATTATCATTCCAATTACCATTTTGAATACCAATAAACTCATTAACAAACACAAATTCACTATGAGAAGGTTGTCTGGGCACTGGAGGATGCAAGTTTCCAGGAATCCAGTTAGAAGACCAAATACGAGAAGAAACTCCATCATTAATTTTTATGACTGAATTATCTTTAATAAATTGAACTCCATTAACTATACCTTTCCATATCCAAGAAGAGGGATCAGCCGCTTTGTCAATCTCTAACAAGTTCTGATTAGGAAAATATTTATCTTTCAAAAAACGAGAAATTAAGAAATTAGGATTTTTGATAATCCTCCAACCAAGCTTACTGATAAAGACTCGATTCATAGCATAAGTGTTTCGAATACCTAAACCACCATTTAATTTGGACCTACCTATATCCCCCCGGAACGAAAATAAGCGACCCTTTTTGGGATTCTTTTTAGACCACCGAAAGTTCTCTGAATGGAATCAATTTTAGAGGTAATGGTCTTCGGAAGAGGGAAACATGCCATATGATAAACTGCTAAACTAGACAACACATGCTTAGTAACAACCGTTCTCCCAGCCACATTGAGATTAGTCTTTTTTGTGTTTCTTAATCTAGAGTACAAGTTATCAATAAGAAAGTTAAAAGCTCTGGTTTTATGTTTTCCAACAAAAAGGGGAGTCCCTAGATACCTTTCAGAATTACTAAGGAATTTCATCTTAAGGGTTTTAGCCAAAATTTTAATATGCTTATGATGTATTCTCTTACTAGTTATAAATCCAGACTTCTCAAAATTAATTGCCTGACTTGAAGCTCTGAGCAAATGTATCAATAATCTTGAGGAGGTTCTTCACATAAGAGACAGAAGCCTTGCAAAATAGCATACAATCGCATAAGAGACAGAAGCCTTGTTTCCATCCCTTCTAACTCTGGAAACAAAACTTAATGGAATCAATTTATAGTAAAAACACGTGTCAAGACATGATTTGTCCCCATGCCCCCATCAAATATTTTTCCGGAGAAGACATACAATAGTAATACACGTAACGATGACTACGTGTTTCGGCTTAGTCTCAATTATTTTCGCTGCTTTTTTTGTTGCAAAACGATGATACTCGGCCTTTAAAGAAATTCAAAAACCTGGAAGTACTGTTTCTGGTTGTGCTGATGTACATAGATGAAATAGAGTTGACATCAAAATAATTGCGGAAGACATCCTTTGCAAGTAGATCATCTAAGTCGAACTGAAGCAATCTCCAGTTAAGTAGATATTCATAAGGTTGTCCGACTTGAGACGGAGATGAAAGGTGAAGGTGGTTCAGAAGTAAACCACTCCTTGTGCGATAAACCCGCTTTTCTCTGACTTGAACCTCAATAAAAACTGCAGTACCTGCAGTAGGATTAATTGCCTTTCTTTTATGAAAGGAGCTTAAGTTGAAGAGGATGCTCGTAATCCATACAAGGATAACATCCTGCGAATGACAGCTTCATTTGAAATATGATAATCTAGTAAAGCAGCGGTAAACCTGTAACTGTGGGGGCTAATACAAGGCTTATTAAACAACAACAAAAAACGAAAACAAAGCTGAAATTTTGTGGGTGCTACTACAAACTGACCTTGAAACCGTCACTGATTCAAAAAAAATAATAATTCTAAAATAACAAAAATGGTGAGTTAATAAAAGAAGCGAAATTGGGGATATAAAAAGGAATCGGAGGATATTGATTACTTCTCCCAACCCATGGTGTGTGTTAAGGGGTGATTTTTGGGTATGAAAATACTAAAATACCCTTTGGTTAATTAACCTTTGGTTAATTAAAAAACATTATGAAAAGACCATACTACCCTTTCAACTAAAACAATAAAATCAAAAACCAAATTCATATATCCCCCATTTACACAAATAAGTACCGGCACTGTTAGGGTTAGGTTCTGAAAAAAAAAATTCGTTGTTCTTCATCCGTTCTTCGTCGATTCAAAAATTTCTTCGTCGATTAACCAACCCGAATCATAAACAATGCCTCCACGAAAGAAACCAAATGCCCAATTGAACTCAACATCATCGATTGCTCAACAAAAACAGGCGGAAAAAATTTCTAAAATTGCTCAAGAGCAAGAGGACGACGAAGCAACATTCTCGGACGATCAACTACTCAGAAATATGGCTTCTGTGAGAAGGTAAATAATTTTAAACTACTTTTTAGGTGTTTCAATCGATCTATAGCAATGGGTTTAGGTTAGAATCGCCAACCCTAACACAAACAATTGAGTTTCAGAGAGTACCGACATTGAAATTTGTATGAATACAGTGCCGGTTTATGTGTTTCGGCATTCAAAAATAGGATGAATACAATACCGGTTTCAAACCCCAGATTAACCAGAAACTGAATTTTCTTTAACGGCATTCAATCTAGGATGAATACAGTGCCGGTTTTTAGTACCGGCAGTGTTTGATAATAATTCGTGTATGCCGGTATTGGACTTAAAACATACAAGAGAGTTTATGAATTTGTCACCAGTACCGGCATTGATTTTTGGTTTCATTCCATGCCAGTTTTGAGTACCGGCATTCTTTTCTAATAATTCGAGCATGCCGGTAGTGGACTTAAAACATACAGGAGAGTTTATGAATTTGTCACCAGTACCGGCATAGATTTTTGGTTTCATTACATGCCGGTTTTCGGTACCGGCATTCATTTGTAATGATTCGAGCATGCCGGTAGTAGACTTAAAAAATACATGAGAGTTTATGAATTTGTCACCAGTACCGGAATAGATTTTTGGTTTCATTACATGCCGGTTATGGGTACCGGCATTCTTTTTTAATAATTCGAGCATGCCGGTAGTGGACTTTAAACATACAGGAAAATTGTCAACAATACCGGCATAGATTTTAGGTTGCCTTTGTATGCCGGTACTTGGTACCGGCACTATCGATAGTCAATGTGTACTGCCGGAACATTAAACCGGCGTGGTTTAGTTTAAGGTAGTCAATGGAGGTACTAAAACTGAAGGTGAGTTGTCTTATATTCATTGCTTTCCGTGTGCTTACGATATAGGTCAAAATCAAAGGAAGCCAACAAAAGAAAAAATAAAGATGCTCCTAAGAGAAGAAGGAAGGACCGTCTTGATACTCCTCAGTATCTGCCTCCTCGAGGGAAAGATGTAGGTCGTAAGATACATTTGGGGGCTGGTACAAGAGGGATAATTTGTGAGAGTGGTAGTGACCGTAGTCGACTTGTAAACCGTGAGATGATCAAGATGAACCAGATGAAGAGGAAAGTCAATTGCAAACCGTGTTCATCTTGGGCATAGCTATATTCCCTGACGCCAATGGTAATAGGGTGCATATGAACAACCTACAATACTTGGATCCGTTGGAAAAGGTTCATGAGTATTCATGGGGCACTGCTTTCTTGGCACATTTTTTGGCAGAAATGCATCGAGCATCTAAGGCGAACGCCTGTCAATTTAATGGGAATTTCACTGTACTCCAGGTATAGTCAACTACTTATTTTTTTGATTGTTGTCATTAAATTTGTTAGTTTCCAATTATTTATTTTCTTATACATTTCATTGGAACGATCTTTATTGGCGTAGGTGTGGGCTTATGAACACTTCACAAAATTGTTCACACGGTATAAAGGATTGAAGATTTTCACTGAATATCAAGAGAATAGGCCTTCAGGTCAGAAATACTACTTCGACAATACCCCAAGGCCCAATAACAAAAAACGGTTATTAGCAATGATATTGGCTTTGGACTCGGTGGATGTCCAAGATGTTGTGTTTGATCCATATAGGAATGCTAGAGGAGTTCACTTGCAACGGCGTGACAATGTTTCATTTTACAACAGACCGTTATTTCATCCAAAAGGATTTGTTATGCACAACCCTCGCCATGTAATGCACCAACTTGGGTACAAGCAGAAAGATCTAACGGATACATCTTATCTGAAATTCTCTTATGACTTTCCTCAATGCCAATCAAGTGAGAACCATACTCGTGGTTTACGACCCAAAACCTATTCTTGCACATTGGAGTGAAAGGGAAGAAAAAGGACTTGTGTTGGATAGGGCTAATTGGGAATTGGCTGAGAACGGTTATGAGAGTGAACCAGCCTTCCTAAGAGGCCATCGGAAGTTCACGCATCCTTATGTTGTATTCCCGGATATCGTAGTTGTTCCTCCACCACCAAAGACATGCCTCCACAACTCCGGAAACTGTACCCGCACTTGTACAGCTCGTTACGTTGTTGGTACGTACGTCTTGTTCATTTCCATTCTTTTAATCTATGTATATGAACTTATACAATCGAACATACTAAGTACATGTTTAAAATTTCCTTAACAGCGTCAGCGGATTGGAAATTTGTCAAAGTTCTTTAAGAAAAAGAACAAGAAAGGAGAGGTGTTGACCCAGAAAGAATGGAGAACGTCGAGCAAAAGATGGACAAAATTGAAGATCCGAAGGCAAAAGACTTGTGGGGCGAAAGGAAGAAGAGGGTACACAAGAAGCCAAGAACCTAGTGATCGTGTGTTTATTCTATATTATTAGTTTGGTTTGAACAATCTAGTGTTGGTTTATGTTTGTTTGTGAGTCTTGAACAATGTGTTTGTTTGTGTGTCTTGCTAAACTCTTTGCTTGACTTGGTTTATGTTTGATTTGTTTTCGGTTTGGAACCACAAAACTTAGGAGTTTGTTCTTGTATACAATTTATTATTTTTATTATATTTATTATGTTGATAAATTTGTGTCAAATTACCTCTTTTACAGAGTTTGATTGTGCCCAGATCACTTAAATTTCTAAGTTTTTCTTGATAACCGGCATCTATGATGCACCGATACTGATACGGGGATACTGATATGGGGATTCATCAGTTTTCATAAAATGGGGATACGGGATACGATGGGATACGTGTATTTATTAAAAAAATATTCAATATAATAATAATAATTCATTTTACTAAAAAGATCATAAAATAAACAAATCCAATAGATACTATTTTGAATATTAAAGTGAGCAAACATTAAATTTTCAGCATTTTGGGTTTCAGTTTTACTTAGGTTAATTGAATAGATAAAATCATATGTACTCCGATTTGTCTCTAAACAACATGAAGAACATGACTGCCCAGTAACCCTTAAAGCTAGGTTTTTCTTACACCGTTTTTTTGTTTGTTTGAAGCACCATAAAAATAAATACCAAGTCTTTTTTCTTTATAGTCAACAAGTTATTAGGTTTAGATATAATTATCCAATATGTTCATGAGTACAAATATCTATAAATGTTTAGATTTTATGTATAAATTTATCAACATATAGATTTTGCATAAAAAAACAAATATTAGATTATAGGAAGTATCCCCTCATAGAGTATCTGAGAGGTATCCCAGAGTATCCCCTACCCTTTTTGTAGTTAAAAAAATATGACACTTTAAATGGAGTATCTGATACGTATTCCCATGTATCCCCAAGTATCCGATACTGATACGGCGCCGATACGGTTACGTCACCAATTTTGAAGTATCCGTGCTTCATAGACCGGCATGCTCGAGAACAGTAAAAAGAATGTCGGTTCTCTAAATGACAGAGTTCCGGTATTTATTTGTGTTTGGATACTATGCCGGTTTCTGTAATCTCCATGATAAATATGATTTTGACAGAAAACCGCCACAGTAATGAGGTTAATGTCAATGCCGGAAATGTCACTGATTTCTCTGGAAGTTTTTTCCTCATATCCGGCATGGGTTCAAACAAGATTCTACGCTGGTACACAAGTTTCGGAGTAGCAAATATAAAACACAACTATGCCGGCATGGGCATCAAAATATGATTTAATGTTTACAATTCAGACTTGCAAAAAAAAAATATTGCGTACTATAGAACCACATAAATCCAAATTACTCATCGTCTCCTACACACGTAATGGGTTGCATCTTTTCCTCTTGGAGCGGTTTTTTTTATAAGGCCAACGCATCCCAAAATTGGTGATTCTCCTCATACGATGCGATCCATCCCTTCCAGATATTGGGATCTAGACCCTTGTTTTTAATCATCCCACAGATAGGTGGCAATGGACAATTTTCTTTGAGTTTTAGAATAACAAAATGATTACCGTTCACGAACGCCAAAACAAATCTTCTCTTCTTAAGGGATCCTTCGCATTTTTGCCACTTTGGGGGTAAATGTTACTTCTACGGTGGGGGTAAAATAATGAACAACACATCTAAATGTATCCGCCACTAGATGCCTACAAAGCGGCATTCTCATCCAATATTCAGAAGGAAGAAAGTTCATCTTTTGTTCGGGCCCCAATACTTGAGCATGCATATCATCAAACCCCTCGCCTACACCAACCGATTTCTCATAAAAGCTCATTTTGTTCACAAGTTTTTCGGCCATCCTCATTCTAGCATATTGGCATGGTGTCATACCTCTACTAACCTCCATGTCAAAGATTCATAATTGTTCAGTCACATAATGATAGCCATAATTTCCATCTCCGTCGACATCATCTGTATATAAAATATACTCGCGAATAACCTCAGGAAGTTGGTTTATGTAAGACTGTATCTTGGTATGATAACTTCTAATTATCCTACTTGTTCTGGGATCCTTATACATCTTCATATTACCCTTTTGTAACAATAATATATCCAAACCATCCTATGCAATCTCTACACTTGCAATGTCTTCGATATGTGATGGGAGTCCGTACTTCCTTGGCCTACCCCTTCCCCTTCGAACTAAAACTACGTCAACTTTGCTATCACTTTGGTTTTTCACCACCTTAGCCTCGTCACCTTGTTGTTCTTTGTCACTAGATGATGTTACCTTTGACGGCCTACCCCTTTTCCTTGGCCCCCCATGCCGCGCCACCATACTGGCCTTCACTACGCGGATATCAAAACGAAGGAGTGCAACAATCAACGGTTTCCCTTCAATCCCAGGAGCAAATCCTGGCCATCTAAGGTTACCAAACGACCTTTGCTTCAAAACCCTAGCTTGGTCACGCACCTAGACCAAGCTAGTCACGCCATGCGCCTATGGCAAACCCTTGGCCCCACATGCCAAGCGAAAACCGTACCTATCCCAAGCTAGCCACGCCGTGCACCTATGGCAAACCCTTGGCCCCACATGCCAAGCCATATAAAACCTAGCCAAGCTAGCCGCGCTATGCCAAACGCACTTTGCCTTGGCCCTAGCCATGCTAGTCACATCATGCCAAGCCAAACGCCCTTGCACGATAAGTGCATATTTCACATATATTTAGTGTCAATTCCATGCTAGTATTTGTTGGTTTTCTTGCAAATTATTGTATATTACGCTTGTTTTCTTTTATTTCAGTGTTTAGAGTGATTCATTTGATATTTGTTTAAATAATCTTGAACTTGTTCTTAAAAGATGCATAGACACTAATCTTGTTTTAAACTGGGAGAAATGCCACTTTATGGTAAACCATGGAATTGTGCTCGGTCACATCGTTTCCTCTCAAGGGATCGAAGTAGAAAAGGCAAAGATAGACCTGATTAGAAACTTACAATACCCCACTTCGGTGAGGGAGATTCGCTCGTTTCTTGGTCATGCAGGTTTTTATAGGCGGTTTATCAAAGATTTCTCCAAAATCTCAATGTTGATGTGTAAATTGTTGCAAAAAGAAGTTTCCTTTAATTTCTCCAATATCTCCTTCAATTTATCAAGGATGCCTTTGATAAATTAAAGGAGATGTTGACTACTACACCAATTATTAAGTCACCTGACTGGAGTTTGTCGTTCGAGTTAATGTGTGATGCAAGTGATTATGCAGTCGGAGCTGTTTTGGGGTCAGAAAGCGGACAAGAGGTCACATGTGATTTATTATGCATCAAGGACCCTTAATGAGGCTCAAATCAATTACTCAACCACTGAAAAAGAGTTGCTGGTTATAGTATTTGCACTAGAAAAATTTAGATCATATTTAGTGGGTACAAAAGTGATTGTATATTCTGATCATGCAAAGACTTCTGCGGTATCTATTGAAAAAGAAGGAGGCCAATCCAAGACTCATAAGATGGATTCTTTTGCTACAAGAATTCAGTATTGAAATCAGAGATAAGAAAGGTATCGAGAATACTGTTGCGGACCATCTGAGTAGACTTGTTGTATCCGAAGAAGAACTTCCCTTACAAGATCATTTTCCGGACGAACAACTTTTCTCAATTGAAGAATCAACACCTTGGTATGTTGATATAGTAAACTATTTGGTTACAAGGCAAGTACCTAGTACGATGTCTAATTTTCAAAAGTTAAAGCTTAAGAAAATAGCCAAACAGTATGTGTGGGATGAGCCCTACTTTGTGGAAATATGGTGTTGATCAGATTATCCGCAGGTGCGTACCTAACTCTGAATTTCAATCAATTCTATCTTTTTGTCATTCTTATGCATGCGGTGATCACTTTGGTTCTAAACGTACCGCTCTCAAAGTTCTTGAGAGTCGTTTTTATTGGCCTACCCTATTCGAGGATGCATATGTTTTTTGCAAATCTTGTGATAGATGTCAACGAACAGGCAATCTAGGTGCTCGAAATCAAATGCCACTCACACTGATTCTTCATGTAGAGATTTTTGATGTGTGGGGTATTGATTTTATGGGCCCTTTTGTTAATTCGAATGGAAAATATTATATACTTCTTGTTGTGGATTATGTTTCTAAATGGGTGGAAGCTAAAGCCACCCCTACTAATGATTCTCAAGTTGTTTGTGAGTTTGTGAAGGAATATATATTCTCTAGACATGGTACACCAAGAGTGGTTATCAGTGATGGAGGCTCGTATCACCCACAAACTAGTGGGCAAGCTGAAATTTCAAATCGTGAAATTAAGTCCATTCTGGAGAAAACTGTCAATACTACGAGAAAAGATTGGAGCTTCAGGCTTAATGATGCACTTTGGGCGTATAGAACGGCATATAAGACACCAATTGTTATGTCTCCATATCGATTGGTTTATGGAAAAGTTTGTCATCTCCCAGTTGAACTTGAGCATAAGGCTTTTTGGGCGGTAAAGATGTACAACATGGAGTATTATGAAGCTGGGAAACAAAGGAAGCTACAAATAAATGAGCTAGAGGAAATACATAATGATGCTTATGAGATCTCTCGTATATATAAGGAAAAGACGAAGTTATTCCACGACAAAATGATTTCTTGAAAAAGTTTTGTTGTGCGGCAGAAAGTTCTTTTATTTAATTCTCGTCTTAAGTTATTTCCTGAAAATCTAAGGTCCCGATGGGTAGGACCATTTGTTGTTACTAATGTTTTTCCTCATGGTGCAGTTGAAATAACTAGTCCTAAAACTGGGAAAGTTTTCAAGATCAACGGCCATAGACTGAAGCCATACTACGAGAACTTTACTACAGTGGATGTTGATGAGATTGAGCTTCGTGATTTACTTCCTCTGGAGGAGTAATTTGGAGAATGCCAAGTCGGGCTGAGAACGTAAAACTAAGCGCTAAATGGGAGGCAACCCATCGGTTTTGTATCTCTATCTTTTGTATTTTATTTTTCTTATCTTATCTTTTCATATCATATTTTGATTTCCCACCTTGACTTTACTTAGGAAGAGTCAATTACATTGAGGACAATGTAAAGTTTAAGTGTGGGGGAGTGTTTGGATATTTTGCATATAGAGTTTTTAGCCTTTTTGAGTTGATTTTTCAAATTTTTGAAAATTTTTGCATAAAAAAACCTCAAACTTGTAGAGATTTTAGAGTCACTAGCATACTTCTAGGTATGTTTACATAGAGATTCTGACCGACATAACTGAACTTGGAAGTGTTAGGGAACTACGTTGGATTTCTTACTTGTTAGAGTGTTAAATAATGGATTTAATCATGCAGGTGATGCAAATTAGGAGCATAGAGAAACGCATTATTAGAGTTGTTGATCAATTATTAGTGGAGACTACCTATTTTCAAATCAACAGAGGCACCAGACCAAATTTCTTTGTAGCTGACTAAAGAGCTTTCTTTTGAGTGTGTGTCACCGTACGTTAATTCCGGGTAGAATGGTGAGCTACCCAACCTCCCACCAATAGAAGCACTACTCTTTGATCTCTTGAGTGTTAATTTTGTCAATCATAAGGGTGACGTCTATAGATGAACACCACCTTCTTGTAGTTTGATTTGCAGTTAGCACCATTCTCTCTCTCGCCACCAACAGATCCATAGAAACACCATTATCATCAACAAGTGGAGCGACATCAAAATCTACAAGGAAAGTTGAACACGTTTGAGGTTTACAAGCAACAATACAAGAAAGGGCATATTTCATATCCAAGTAAAGCAACATACAATGAGCAGATTTTTTATATATATGTTGAAGACTTACACATAAGGAGCATAAATTATATCCGAGTATGAAGACTTATTTGCAAGAGCAAAGAAAATCAAAAGATAAGAATTATTAAAGTTTATGATACGAAAACAATACAAGTTGTGAAGATCAAAGTGGTAAAGTACTTCTTTCATGGCCATGGTATTTTAATTCCGTTATTATTTTTATAGTTGCAATCTTTTTGTTTAAAAAAAAAATAGAAAGAAAGAAAGAAAATAAAAAAAAAAAAGGGAAAAAAAAGAAAGAGAAAATACAAAAAGATTTGCATTAGGTTGTTATTTGTTCAATAAGGCCATGGGGAAGCAAAATTTGTAAAGAAGTTTTAAGCAACAAGGAAATTGAAGGGAAAAGAGTTACAAATTGTCAGAGTTCTACGAAGTTCAAGAGATTATCATCAGCAGTTGAAGACCGAAGACGAAGACCAAGAAGATGAAGAAGACGAGCCGAAGGAAGATGTTTCTATTGGATGCTATGAGAGTGGTGCTTTCATCATTGCAATCAGATGTGAAGATGGTAAGTACTCCCATCCTCGATAATAATGGTTGATTTCCTTTCTTAGAGATCATCAGAGAAATATCTTTATTTTTCACGATTTTGTGGAGTCTCCAGAAATATTTCGGAGGGTTTCCTTCCCACCATTCAACGTGTGTAGGATTTCTCTCTTCATTCCTACCTACACACATGTGAGACCCATAAAAAAGCTGTCTTATTGAGTGCAATTATCATAAAATCCTTTTAAAGTGAGGCAGAAGTCGAGGGGAAATGCTTATTGATCGCTCTCAAACACGCGTTCTCTCATTATGGTGTGGTTATTTCTCACTCAACATTTAAGAATGAGAATATGTTCTTTGGTATTTCTAACTTCTTATTACTAGCATGGAGAAACTCTATGTCCTCATAGCTCTTTGGATGCTTGGGAAGCTGGAACGCTTTGAAGTTGGAGTAGGTTTTGTGGGTATACCTCTCGTAAACCCTCACGAGACTATAACTCGTCCACTAGGGACACCTAGGGGTTTAAAGGCTTGTTACATTCCGCTAAAAGTAACCGTATCCTCGGCGAAATGGAGTTGTTGTAGTTTAGTTTAGTTTGCTCGAGGACTAGCAAAAGACAAGTGTAGGGGAATTTGATAAGTGCATATTTCACATATATTTAGTGTCAATTCCATGCTAGTATTTGTTGGTTTTCTTGCAAATTATTGTATATTACGCTTGTTTTCTTTTATTTGTGTTTTGTTAGGTAAATCATCCAAAAGAAGTGAATTTGTACTTAATTGTGCAAGGGAAGAAGCTAGCTATAAGTGGAGAAAGGCCAAAGACCAATTGGAACTCGTTCAAATACAAGATTTCTACTTTTCATTGTGTAGAGGACGAGAATATGAAGACAATGGCGAAAGAACGGAGTCATTCTGAGTTCGTATGAAGAAGTTATGAGCAAAACAAGAACTCATAAGCAAAGGGCAAAATGGTCATTTTACAGGACGAGTGCTATTGGGACCCCCGATGTACGTTAAGGGCAGTCACTCTGCTAAGGGGCAGTCAAGTTTTAAAGGAACTGCTATAGGAAGTCAGGTCTTTTACAAAGGGGGGAGCACAAATTCAAAATCTGATGAAGGCACCAGCCTTCATTACTCGAGGCAATTCGTCTTCACTGTTCTTAAACAGAACACAGGAATGGCAGACGGAACTCGATGATCATGATGATCACGATGATGATGGATATTGATTAACGTTATACTCGAATTTAAATACATCATTAGGTTCCTGAGGATGATATAAATCTTGGGTAGGAGTCTGATTTCAAATCAGAGGGCTCGAGCAGGTTCAGGAAGATGATGATGCTGATGATTGTGATATCAAGATGTGACGATTTTGAGGTAATTCTCGAATTCGAATGAACCAATGGGCTACTGGAGCAATTAGAAGAGATGGGTCATGCTTGGAAATGGAAGTTAACAAATCGGTGATCTTCGCTGATGATTATCGGCAATCGTGATCAGAGAATAGAGCTGATGATCATCTCGAGTCTTTGGTGGAAGGTGATGGAGGAGTTCGAGCAAACTCAGATGATGCTGCAGTACCTGGTTGCTTCCATTATCAGCGAGTGACGGACAGAAAGAATGAATGATGATAGACGCTGTTATGGTGATGGTGATTGGTGACTGCAGGTTGAGCTCGAGAAGTCGTGATGATCACGATGATTCTGAGAAGAGAAGATGATGCTCGAGTTTATCCATGAAGTTTGCAGTCGATGGTGTCATGGTGAGTGACGTTTATGGCTTGCTGCCATTGTTGATACTCGTGGAGTTTAGTTGTAACTTGCAAAACAGGGACGGTACGGAGATGATGAAGAAGGAAGGTGGATTACGGGTTTGAGAAGAACAGGGACGCTGGTGGTGGTTGGAGACGAGAAGGTTGGCAGTCGTGATGAATCAAAGATGGGTGCGGATGTTTATGAGTTATTAGATGACGTCATCCAGAGAGCCACTTCTGCTGGGACAGAAGTCTAAGGGATGAGACAGGCACGTGTTTGCAGCACTTCTGCCCAAGCTCTGACGCGTAGAGAGTAAGATGATGATTGTGCGTACTGCGGAGTATCGACGCTGGATGTACGAACGGTGCAGATGAAGGTACAAAGGGTTATCAGAGGATCCAACGGATCAGAAGCCTTACACACGCTACTAGAGTGTACCAAAGCTGCACCCAATTATCAGTGGGATAAACTCCGCCAACTTTTGACTTTTATCTTGTGCGGATTTTGTGGACGACTAGGGTATTTGATGCCTATGAATAGCTACCTAAACCAAAAGAAAAATATACCTTCTTTTTTTATTATTCTTTTTGTAGCTAGAGACAAAAACGGAGAGAAATAAAGTTTTGCTCCCTGGCTTTTCTTGTGAGTTTTTATCTTCAATTCTATTTTTATTCTTTCTGGCTTATTTATTTGTAGAATTCTTTTTAGCTATGAGTAGCTAAACTTCTTTTTGATTAGGGATGATTTCAAAGTCATGAAAAATGAAGCTTTAATTTATTAGACCAAGTTTATTTTAAGTTTTATTTTATTGTTGATTATCTTTATTATTTTTAATGTTTAAGAATATTGAGGGGTTATTTAAAGTGATCAATTAAATTAACCAATCAATAATTCTTCTATTAGTATTGGGGTTGGTGATACGTGTAATTGTCACTCAATTCTTTACATAAGTAGTAAATCGCAAGAGCTAATAGAGGGATTCTGTTAAGCAATTGTGTATAAAGATAACACTAGTAAGCAGGCCAAGCCTATGCGTCTGATGCTAGGATCAACCTGATTCACGGAGTGTAAAGCATTCGTTAATCTACACCTTGAGAGCTTATTTTTGGTGGGTTAGTTGGATAGAAATTGTTAGTCCAGCGCTTCCGTATCCAGTGACAACAGGAATCTGGGGGATAGCAGAGCTTATTGCTATTCTACGGTTGGTAACAATATAAATTCAACAATAAATAAACTTGTATTCAATTACGTTTCGATTCGATGACGAAAGGATTCCCTAGTCTTCTTTCTTCTTATTATTTACAACAAATCTTTTATATTTTCTTTTGTCATTTACTTTGATTAAAATCTAAAACCCCCCTTTCGGTTACTTTTTAAACAACTAAAATCTCCCTGCTCTTCGTGGGAACGAACTCCTTGCCATTATATTACCAGTTAATAGTGTGGAAAGAAGTTAATTAATTTGTTGTGTAAACTACGACATGCCAAACGCACCTCGCCATGGCCCCATGCCGCGCCACCATACTGGCCTTCACTACGTCGCTATCAAAACGAAGGCGTGCAACAATCAAAGGTTTCCCTTCAATCCCAGGAGCAAATCCTGGCCGTCTAAGGTTACCAAACGACCTTTGCCCCAAAACCCTAGCTTGGTCACGCACCTAGCCCAAGCTAGTCACGCCATGCGCCTATGGCAAACCCTTGGCCCCACATGCCGAGCCAAAACCGCACCTAGCCAAAGCTAGCCACGCCATGCGCCTATGGCAAACCCTTGGCCCCACATGCCAAGCCAAACCAAACCTAGCCAAGCTAGTCGCGCCATGCCAAACACACTTTGCCTTGGCCCTAGCCATGCTAGTCACATCATGCCAAGCCAAACGCCGTTGCCTTGGCCCTAGCCACGCCATACGCCCATGGAAAACCCTTGGCCCCACATGCCAAGCCAAACCAAACCTAGCCAAGCTAGCCGCGCCATGCCAAACGCACATTGCCTTGGCCCTAGCCATGCTGGTCACATCATGCCAAGCCAAAATCCCTTGCCTTGGCCCTAGCCACGCCATACGCCCATGGCAAACCCTTGGCCCCACATGTTAAGCCAAAATCGCACCTAGCCAAAGCTAGCCACGCCCAAGGCGAACCCTTGGCCCCCCATGTCGCGCCACCATACTGGCCTTCACTACGCGGCTATCAAAACGAAGGCGTGCAACAATCAACGGTTTCCCTTCAATCCCAGGAGAAAATCTTGGCCGTCTAAGGTTACCAAACCACCTTTTCCCCAAAACCCTAGCTTGGTCACGCACCTAACCCAAGCTAGTCATGCCATGCGCCTATGGCAAACCCTTGGCCCCGCATGCCAAGCCAAAACCGCACCTAGCCCAAGCTAGCCACGCCATGCGCCTATGGAAAACCCTTGGCCCCACATGCCAAGCCAAACCAAACCTAGCCAAGCTAGCCGCGCCATGCTAAACGCACTTTGCCTTGGCCCTAGCCATGCTAGTCACATCATGCCAAGCCAAACGCCCTTGCCTTGGCCCTAGCCACGCCATACGCCCATGGCAAACCCTTGGCCCCACATGCCAAGCCAAAATCGCACCTAGCCAAAGCTAGCCACGCCCAAGGCGAACCCTTGGTCCCACATGCCAAGCCTAACCACACCCTAGCCGCGCTACCCTGTTGGCCTTCCCTACGCGGCCACCAAAACGAAGGCGTGCAACAATCAATGGTTTCCCTTCAATCTCATGAGCAAATCCTAGCCTCCAAGATTACCAGACGACACATGGTAACCTTTGTCCCGAAAACCTAAGTTTGGCCACGCCAAACCTTGCCATGCCAACGGCATGCCAACCTAGCCGCGCCACCACGTTGGCCCTCACTACGCGGCTACCAAAACGAAGGCGTGCAACAATCAACGGTTTCCCTTCAATCCCAGGAGCAAATCCTAGCCATCCAAGGTTACCAGACGACACATGGTAACCTTTGGCCCGAAAACCTAAGTTTGGCCACGCCAAACCTTGTCATGCCAACGGCATGCCAACCTAGCCGTGCCACCACGTTGGCCCTCACTACGCGGCTACCAAAACGAAGGCGTGCAATGATCAACGGTTGCCCCTCCTCTCAAGATGCAAAATCTCGACCGTCGAAGGTCACCAGGCTGGCAAGTTTCCCGACTTGACTTGCCAAGCCACAACAACGTGTTACATGTCTTTTAAAACATTCGATCAACACAAGCTGGCGGATCCTCTTTGGGTATTGGTTTGGCGGTTTACAACAGTGCGGTGTACACTACGCCCGTCATAAGGAAGTGTCATAAGGGTGAGGCGGTGAAGTTATGTGTGAAACGTTTATGGGACATAAAGCACATGAGTTAACAACTTTATGGGACATCAATTCCATAACGTTAGCAGTTTCATGCGTTAACCACTTTATGGAACATCAATTCCATGCATACGGTTACCACCTCCTCCCATTTACTTCCCTACTCCTTAATGAGACCAGGGTACGTTTTTACTCCGACTTGTATAAACAGGTCTTACCTATTTCCATTGAACAAAAAGTTCATACGGGAGATACAACACTCGTAAATACTTGCTTGCTAGCTCACCTTGTTAGCTCTCTCACTTTTCTGATAACAAGTCGTAGTAACCAAACTACTCTCCCAGAATCAACTATTCTGGTCTCACCACTTTCCTTGCTTCCCTCCCGAAAACCAACATATTCTCCTCCACTTTGTGACCGAAGCAAGTCTGGAACGACCATTTCTTGGTTTAGGCCGGACTTGTACAGATTGATCTCTCGAATCTAAAGTACACCCTTGCAGTACATTGTTTAGGGTTTAAATTGTTTCTCACCTGCACACCCTCAATTACCGAAATCAACAGAAACCATCTTCACCTACAAACAACAGCTCAAGAGAGTATTTATTCTGAGTTAGAAGCAATGTATTTGAAGAAAAATCATGTGAAGCTTCAATACCCAGAAAATATGCTAAAGAGCATAAGTCCTTCATAGCAAACTCTGTCTTCAAATCAGAGATAAAATGTGATAATCTAGCATCAGAATTTCCCACTAGGATAATATCATTAACATAAATAAGCAGAATCATTTTCTTCCCTGACTTGCTGAAGTAGAACATTAAATGATCACAAACTGATTGAGTAAATCCATAAGAAAGTAAATAACTGATGAACTTATCAAACCATACCCTTGGAGCCTGCTTCAATCCATAGAGAAACTTCTTTAAATGACACACATGAGAAGAAAATTCAGTAGAAACAAAACCAAAAGGTTTTTCCATGTATACATCTTCACTCAGAGTGCCATGAAGGAACGCATTTGAGACATCCAATTATCTCATAGTCCAGTGATGATGTAAAGCTAGACTCAAAACACATCTAATTGTAGTAGCTTTGACCACAGGGCTAAAGCTTTCATCATAATCAACTCCATCTACCTGATGATAACCTTTTGCTACTAATCTAGACTTGAATCTTTCTAAAGTACCATCTGTTTTGAGTTTAGACTTGTAAACCCATTTACATTCCAGGTTCATAAGGAACATACTCCCATGTACCATTTTCATACAGTGCAGTATGTTCATTGGTCATAGACTGAACCCAATTTGTTAATTTGGCAGCTTGAGCAAAAGTTTTAGGTTCAACTAGAGAATCCAAAATAGCACTAAAAGCCACAGGAACAGGATGCTTAGTATGACTATTTGCAATAAAATTAGGATATAAGTTTTTTGTTTAGACAATGCCAGACTTAGACCTAGTGTGCATTCTAACAGGAGGAGAAGGCAAAGTAATAGCAGATAGAGGTACCTGAGCAGTCTGAGAAGTATCTGGAGCTGATGTGTCAGAATTAACACCTTGAACAACTGAAACATCTGATGTAGCAGAAGCATTAACTGTCACTGAAGTCGAAACATCATGTGTGGAAACATCTGAAGTAGGAGTTGATGTATCTGAAGAAGCAGTGAGTATACCCTGTTGAGATCCAATGTAAGGAAACACAAGTTTATTGAAGACCACATGAACAGTTGTGTATACCCTATGAGTTGAAGGATCATAACACCGATACCCTTTATGAAAAGGACTGTAACCAAGAAAGATACAAGGAGTAGATTTGGGGCTCAACTTGTCTTTTCTTGTGTGTGCAATATTAGGAAAGCAGAGACAACCAAAGATTTTTAAAAAGGCATAATCAGGTAGCTTACCAAACATCACTTCATAAGGACTTTTATAGGCCAATAACTTAGTAGGAATCCTGTTGATGAGATAAGTAGCTGTTAAGAATGCATCAAACCAAAACCTTTTAGGCATAGAAGCTTTGAATGACAATGTGTTCCCCATTTCTGTAACTTTCCTATGTTTTCTTTCAGCAATTCCATTTTGTTGATGAAGATAAGGACAAGAGATTCTTACTGAGATACCATTATTATCCAAAAATTCTCTAAAAGGTCCCTTAACCAATTCATAAGCACCATCAGTTTGAAACACTTTAATTTTGGAATCCAACAAATTTTCCATTGATTGTTTAAACAACTTGAAACAGGACAGACTATTTGTTTTACATTTGAGTGGAAAAATCCAATTGAACTTGCTAAAATCATCCAAAAATAAAATGTAATACCTAAAGCCCAAAGTAGAGTGAACAGGAGCAGGCCCCCAAATGTCACAATGAACTAAAGCTAATGGGTTATCTGACATAGAAGTAGATAGATAAAATGGTAACATTTACTTTTGCCTAACTGACAAGAACTACATACTACTTCAAAATTCTTATTGGAGAGCTTTATTGCAGCTAAAGAATCAAGATTTTTGATAATTTTTGTAGCAGGGTGACCAAGTCTATGATGCCAACGTGTTGAAGAAGCCAAAACTGAAGTGACAGCAACCTTAGAAGTTGACTTAAGAAGTTGTTATTAAGAGGACTTTAGTGGATATAGGTTATTCTGCATCAGTACTCTAGCTAATACTTGTCTATTGTGAATAGACTTTATTTCATAACCCCAAGGATAAAATTCAAAGGTGCAATTATTATCAGCAGTGAATTTAGCAATAAAAAGCAAATTGTGTTTAATATGTGGCACAAACAAGACATTATCCATAATGAAAGAAGGAGAACTAGGAGATGTATGTATAGTAGCACTACCAGTCAAAGTGATTGGAAGTAACTTACCATCTCCAATCATGACTTGCTCATCACCAACAAATTCTTCAGGAGCAGTTAATATGGAAGAATAATTTTTCATATGACTTGTTGCACCAGAATCTGGAATCCAAATTGGACCAGTCTCATCTGCACCCCAATGACCAGTAGGAGGAGGATATTCAACAGAAGTAGCAGGTTGTGCAACATTGGTAGAAGTATGTAAACCGGTATTTGCAGTAGCAGTCCATGGATTAAATGTTGGAGTAGAAGTTTTCATTCCAGCAAAAACTTTCTGAACATTTGATGTAGAATTCTTTTTGGGTGCAGCCTATCTAAATCTATATATATTTTCAAAATGTCCCAGCTTATTGCAGATTTGACAAGAAATAGTGGAATAGTCTACTCACTGATGTGGATTGAATTCCCCTCTTTGAATTAAAGATCCACCATTACCAGTATGAGATGATGAGTTACCAGAACTTTTAGAAACATTAGATGTATGATGATTTCCAGAGTTGGAGGAAGAACTACCACTTGAATGTTGAGAATTAGAAAATTTACTCACAAAAAAGGCTGAATTAGTTGGATCAATAACTAAAGGAGAGAAAGGTTCATAGTCTTGATCTTTTATCCACTGCTCATGGTGAATTAATCGAGATCTAAGTTCAGAAAATGCTGAAGGAGTTTCACGATTCTGAATAGTAATGACAAAATGAGCAAATTCTCTCCCTAAACTAGATAAAGTATACATCACTAAATCTTTCTCAGTTACTGGTTCTCCAATCTCAGCCAAGGAATCAGAAATTGATTTAATCTTGCGAAGAAACTCAAAAGATTGTAGAATTACCTCTCTTTATGTTGTGAAGTTGAGATCTGAGTTGAGATTCTCTTGCAAAAAACTGATGAGTAAAAATTCTTGAAAGATGATCCCATTTATCTTTAGCAGTTACCTTTCCAAGTAATTCTGAAGCAAGTGAAGGCAAAATTGTAGCATTGATGCAAGAACTGGCGGATTGATCCATAGATCGCCATTCAAGAAACTGCAGATTAATTGTTTGAACATTGTTCTGCATCAAAAACTGAGGCGGTTGAAGAATAGAACCATCAATAAAACCATACAAATTTGTACTTATCAAGATCGAGGATAATTGATCTCTCTAAACCAGAAAATTGGATCCATCGAGTTTTGTTGAAACAAAATTTGATATATTCTGGAATGGAAGTTGAGGACAAAGAAAAAGAGATTGATATGGTGGTGGTTGTGGTGAATTGGTAGGATGTTGATGTTGATTCATTAAAGGTGAACCAGTAAGAGGTGGAAAAACAGATGAATTTAGGTTAGAAAAAGGAATGTTTGTGTTGTTGTTGGTGGTGTTGTTTGGATTTGGTGGTTGTGCAGCGGAGGAAGATGAATTGTTGCTGGTTTTAGGCATGATTGCTCAAGAACAAGATTGTAAGGATCGATTTAATCAGATTTTGATGTTGGAAGTTGAAGTTCCACTCTTGGTATCTGATACCATGTAAGAACAATATTGGATTGTATTATTTCTGTTAAGGAATACAACAGGGAAGAAGATATACTTATAGTATCTTTACAGACCACATAGACAGAAAAGTAAGAAAGCAGTTACACGTAGCTATCACTAATACACATGGCAGTAGCCAATTGGATGATACAGCTATAAAACAAACTGATATGTCATGTGACAGTTGTAGATGAAGTTGATGTGTCTGTGACAGCTGTCGATGGAGCTGATGTGTTCTGACAATGAATACTGGAGATCTTTCATAATCTGGACAATAAGGGGAACTCCAAACACTTGTTCTTTGTTTATTTCTTAAATTCAGAGTTGGAAAATTGCATTGTCTACCAAACAATGACAACCATACACAAACTAATTCGTACTCTTTTTTACGAGGATGGAAGTAAATTCCACATACATGAATACCATCGTTCGGGGATGTCACATTCACTCGTTCATTCGTGATCGGATTCCAAATACAGAAAAACGGTGGTTGACAAATATTTTTTTCTTTAAATAAAAGAAACCCATCATATGAACCACAAAGAACAGTTGTCTCTTTGTGAACTAGCTTAGGGAGACCAAGATTCAAGGTTGTAGCTTTGGAATAACAGCACATAATCAATCTAACACTCTGCTTACACCAGTCCAACCTGGCCATAGCCTGTCACTATTGCAAATCTGTCATTCCTCTATTGGTTCTCTCTGATAGTTCCCATTGGTGGTGCAATCGGTCTGTAATAAAAGGACAGTGTCTTCTTCATTGATAAAAAACAATATTTTAGGTCTCTCTGTGTGCGTGGGTGAATTACTGTAAACATTTTCAATGTTAATGGATTCCATTTTATCAGTTTCTACTATGGTATCAGACTGAGAGATCACTAAATCTCTCAGGTTTTCCGATTCTTTGCTTCCGCTACTTCAAATCTTTCAATTTCTTCTTTAACTTTTCATGATTCAAGAATTTTCAGCTTCTTCATCAATGGAAAATCCTACTGCAACTTCGATTTCTAGTATTCCAATTCACCAACTCACTCGCTTTGTTAATCTCAAACTCACTGACAGCAATTTGATCACCTGGAAAAACCTAATGTTACCTATTATTCGTAAATTCAAAATTCAAAAACATCTTGATGGATCTCATCCATGTCCTCCTCAGTATACTAATCAACGAAATCAGGCGAATGGAATCGAGAATCCTCTATATCTTGATTGTATTGATGACGATACATCAATCATCTTGTGGATACATTCGACAATTTCAGAATCTGTTCTTGCATATTTTTCCAGATCTGAAACTTCTCATGAACTTTGGAGTAGCATTGAAGAACGATTCTCAAGAGCTTCATCAACACATTCGATCCAGTTACGCACAAAGCTTATGTCTCTTAAGCAAGGTGATAAATCAATCCCTACTTTGATAAATGAGATCAAAACAATTTCTGATCAACTTGCGGCTGCTGGAGAAGTTGTTTCCGATCAAGAACTTGTTGTTGTTACTCTATCAGCTCTCAATTATGATTATATTCCATTTGCTACTGCTATGAGACATAGAAATCCTCCAATTTCTTGTATTGAACTGCATAATCATCTACTCAGTGAAGAAATAGTAATCACAGATCGTCATCAAGCTTTACTCTCAGACTCTGCCAACAAAGCGTTTGCTGCTCAATTCAATGCATTTCGATCACCTGGTAGAGGTTATGATGGTCGTTCAGGTGGTTTTCAAAGTGGATATAACTCAAATTATGGAAGACATACTGCTGGTCGATCTACTTTTTCATTTGGTATATGAAATGCTAATACAGTTTCAACAGGTAGATGATCAAGTTCTTCATCTTCTGCATCTACTTCATCTGTTAGACCACCTCCAGGTTTAAATTCTTCCAATTACTATTCAAATCAATCTACTATTGAATGTCAAATATGTCGTAAAATTGGTCATGGAGCATTAGAATGCAGAAATAGACTCAATTTTTCTTATCACAATGATTACACTCCACATCACTTGAGTGCAATGCTTGCATACTTCTAATGAGGCTGAGTTACAAGCTATCAATACTTATGAAGGTGCTGAACAAATTCAAGCTGCAAATGGAGAAGGTATGTCCATTACTCATTCTGGATTTTCTATCAAGTCTACTCCAAATCACAATTTCAACTTGAATAATATTCTTATAGTACCTCAAGCATCACAGAACTTAATTTCAGTTCACAAGTTTACTTCAGACAACAATTGTTCAATAACTTTTGATGCTTCTGGATTTTGTGTGAAGGATTTATACACTGGGAAGACACTTTTACAAGGCCTACAATGTAATGGTCTATATCCTCTACATTTTATCCATCAACCCACTAAAAAGGCTCTCTCCACTGTCACAACAACCATCCCTGCTGAAGTATGGCATAAGAGACTAGCACATCCATCTTTTCAGACCATGAAGCATGTCTACAACTCTCTGCATTTGTCACATGTAATAAAGTCCCCTTTATTTTGTAATGATTGTCAATTAGGTAGAAGTCATAAACTTCCCTTCACACTTTCTAGTCATTGCAGTTCTACACCTTTAGAAATACTGCATCTTGACTTATGGGGTCCTAGTCATGTTCAATCCATTTCTGGATACAAATATTATGTCAATATAATTGATGATTACTCCAAATTTTGTTGTATATATCCTTTGAATGATAAATCTGAATTCAGGATAATCTTTTCAAGTTCAAAGCTCAAATTGAGAACTCTTTGAAACACACTATTGTAACAATCAGGACTGATGGAGGCGGTGAATTTGTTAACAATGAATTAGCTTCATTTCTATCCACTAGTGGTATTATTCATGAAGTTACTTGTCCCCATACACCTGAGAAAAATGGTGTAGCTGAATCCAAGCATACACAACTAGTTGATATTGGAAGAACTTTTCTTATACAATCTGGTATTTCTGAGTCTTACTGAGTTGAAGCTTTTACCACTGCAAATTTTACCATCAACAGACTTCCCACAAGATCTTTAGGGAACAAATCTCCTTTTGAAGTTCTGTTTCACAGATCTCCAGATTATACTTATCTTAGATCTTTTGGATGTCTTTGCTTTCCCTGAATAAGACCTTATGCACCTCACAAGCTAGATCCCAGAAGTACTTCTTGCTTATTCATTGGTTATAGCAAACATCAAAAAGGTTATAGATGTCTAGACCTTGCTACTGGCAGAGTGTATATATCCAGACATGTGATATTTAATGAATATGTATTTCCTCTCAAGGTTACACATATATAATCTTCTTTGTATGATGCTTGCAACTTTACTATAGTCTCTTCACAGTTATCAACAGCTTAGCATTCATCTATTTCTCCAGTACATCCTGATACTCAACTCACTTTAGATAACTGCAACTCTACAGATCAGCCTGCAACTCTGCTTACACTAGATGCCTGCAATTCTACTACAGAATCATCTCAAACTCCTTCAGTGCAGTTAAGCTCAGCTCTTATCACAGATATCAGTTCATCCACTGATGTGCCTTCAACTTCTCATACTACTAATAATCACACAATGATTACAAGAGGGGAATTAGGTATTTTCAAACCTAAAGTGTACTCTACAATGCATTCTTTATCAGCAACCCTACAAGCAAAGCAGTCTCCATCTCTACCAACTTGTTATAGTCAAGCCATTAAACATCCAAAATGGAAAGTTGCTTTGCTTGAGGAGCATCAAGCATTAAAAGATGCAGGTACATTTTCTCTTGTTCCTCCTCATCCTTCTCAAAATGTAGTAGGTTGTAAGTGGGTGTTTAGGATCAAACATAAACCAGATGGAACCATTGATAGATTTAAAGCAAGACTAGGTGCTAAGGGATATCATCAACAAGAAGGTCTAGACTACACAGAAACATTTAGTCCAGTTGCTAAACCTGCAACTATTAGAGTGATTCTCTCTTTAGCTGTCAACTTTAACTGGTCTGTTACTCAACTAGATGTCAGTAATGCTTTCCTTTATGGAGATCTTACAGAGGATTTTTACATGACTCAACCTCCTGGATTTATTGATCTTCTTCATCCAAATTATGTATGTAAACTTCATAAAGCTCTCTATGGACTTAAGCAAGCTCCTAGAGCTTGGTATGAGAAGCTTTTTAATGTGCTGCTATCCTTTGGTTTTACTGCTTCTACTGCTGATTCTTCACTCTTTATTCAAAAGTGCAACTCAAGACTTACCTTAGTCTTGATTTATGTGGATGACATTCTCATCACTGGAAGTTTTTAAGATTACTGCTCTGAACTTATTCTTCAACTCCAACAGCACTTTCCAATTAAGGACTTAGGCCCAGTTCATTATTTTTTGGGGTTGGAAATCAAGAGAAATGATAACTACATGTTCATGTCTCAAACCAATATGCTTTGGATATCCTGGATAAATTTGATATGGGTGGAGCTAAACCTTGCAATTCTCCTATTCCAGCTCATGGCAAGCTTGTTGCTTCCTATGGTTCTTTACTTCCTAATCCAACTCCATATAGATCTCTAGTAGGTGCATTGCAGTATTTAACCTGGAATAGACCAGAAATTAGCTTTGTTGTGAATCAGGTTTGTCAACACATGCAGCATCCTAGCTCTGATCATTTGATTGCAGCCAAGAGAATACTCAGGTACATTAAGGGCACATTGGATTATGGTGTGTTATTTAGTAAAGGGATTTCTGCAGGTCATGGGTTCAGTGATGCTGATTGGGCTGGAGATCCTGACACCAGGAGAAGTACTGGTGGCTTCTGCATTTTCTTTGGCTCTAATCCTATTTCTTGGTCAAGCAAAAAGCAAGCCTCGGTTGCTAGATCTTCCACTGAAGCTGAATTTAGAAGTCTTGCAAATTCTGCAGCTAAAGTTTTATGGGTTTGCAAACTCCTTCAAGAATTATATATTTTGCTACCAGCTTCACCAACTTTGCTTTGTGACAATCAAAGCACTATTTCCTACTCCACTAATCTTGTTTTTCATTCAAGGATGAAACACTTGGCCATTGACTACAATTTTGTGCGGGAACTAGTTCAATCTAAAGATTTGCAGGTCTCCTATGTTTCTACAGTTGCTCAGGTAGCAGATATTTTCACAAAGGGTTTGGATGGTCCTCGATTTGCTCTCTTGCGCAGCAAGCTAAAGGTGCTTCCTCTGTCTGCCCACATCAACTTGAGGGGCTAACAGCACTGAATCAATCTAACACTCTGCTTACATCAGTCCAACCTGGCCACAGCCTGGCTACACCCTGTCACTATTGCACATCTGTCATTCCTCTATTGGTTCTCTCTGACAGTTCCCATTGGTGGTGCAATCGGTCTGTAATACAAGGACAGTGTCTTCTTCATTGATAGAAAACAATGTTTTAGGTTCACTGTGTGCGTGGGTGAATTACTGTAAACATTTTCAATGTTAATGGATTTCATTTTATCAGTTTCTACTATGGAATTCTTGCCTTCCTCATCAAAAAGAAAAAGTTTGAGTTCATTGTCAGTGGATTGTGTTAAAGATTGCACAACGATAATTAGGGCAGCTCGGCTTAGGTGTGTACGTATGAAAAACGGAGTTGTAGTCAAGGCATGTAGGTAATTCTTTTTCTTAATTTTCCATAGCCTCTGGAAGATGAACTTTGCTGGAAGTCTGCTAAGTATGTCAGTCATGATATCAAAAGGAAGCTCAGGGGTTGCTCTTTTTCTTCTTGTAAATATTTCAAGACATTCGTCACCCCAAAGGATCGGAATCCAAGCAATGCATGGACGTATAACATCCATCATATCCAATTCTATTGAAAATTCAATTCCAATAACTCCTAAATACTAAATAACTCCTAAATAATAAATAATCTGACAATCACAAAAATGGAAGAAGAGATGAAGGTTTATTTACTATATTCCAACATAAGAGAAAGGAAACCAAAGTAGATGATCTGGTGATGCCCCACCCTTGAATCGTAGAAACTTGTTTGTATATCATGTATAAAATAAACGGGAGTCCCGCAAATCAATATAAGGAGGCATGCAAGGGAGGTTTCATGCGGATTAATTCCAGGAGGCATGCAAGGGCGGTTTCATGCGGATTAATTCCAGGAGGCATGCAAGGGCGGTTTCATGCGGATTAATGCCAAGAGGCATGCAAGGGTGGTTTCATGCGGATTAATGTCAGGAGGCATGCAAGGCAGATTAATGCCATTTAAGTTTATCTCAAAAACTAGGTGTTCAAAGATATAAATAGGGGCACCCTGGTAGAGAATAAGGGGAGACAAGCTAATACAGAAAAAAAAGTTATTGAAAATCCACTGTAATCCTAAAGATCAATAAAACACCACTCCCCAAGGGGAATTCACCCGTGGATGTAGGCAAACCATGCCGAACCACGTAAAACCTGTGTCTTTTTCTTTATTCTTGTTTCATGTTTTAAACCTTGTTTTCATCAACAACACCAATATCATCGTGTTTAGTGCCTGAAAATATTTCTGGGTGCAAACATTGGCGCCGACCATGGGGAAAAGATTTGTCCACAATCAAAGAAGTCATTGTCTCAGGTATTTGCGGGTCTTGAAAGGGCGGCAACTATGAACAAAGGGTTAAGAGAGAACTAAGGGAAAAGGCTTCAGTTATCACACAAACAAGCTAAGTATCATCCGTCCTAAATAATTATTTTTCTTACGGATTTTGGCTTGTCCAGATAATGTAAATCGACTAAACCTATGGATAATTTTCAAGCAAACTTTCTTCCTTATTATCATGCATAATTTTCACATCAATATACATTATTGATGATGTAACTTGTTCGTTATATCTCTATCCATGTCTCTGTCTAATATAATTAAATTTTTTTTTGAAGGAACTAGAGCAAATGCTCCCAATTTCATATATTCATAAGGATTCTTACAATAATTAAATACATCTTAATTGAAATACATGAAGAAATACAAAATCTATGTATTCTTAAATACAACAAAAGTATTAAATTCATGTAGTTCGTCGAGGAAATCGATGATATTTGAGGGATGGTGTGAAGTTTCTGATTCCACCATTTGAATTGTTGTTCTTCATTGAGAACAAATTTATCTTCTTCTTTAAGATTTGATGCTCCTATAACAGAGGAGTAATATGCGCTGTTATATCGAAAACACGATCACATCTGGTAGCCATGGATCTTCATAGTAATGTAAATCAACGTCAAGCCATTGTGATTCGTCCTCGAAGATGTATTTGAAACGATTGTAGTAATCAATTGAACTGCCGTGAAGGCTATATGAAATTGTTAACCAAACATAAAATAAGAAATCAAGATAGCATACATAAGCCATCTGATTGATCAGAAATAAAAATAAAAAAAACCCTAGAAAATTGTTGGAACAACAATTTGTTTTATTAAAATCTATACAAACTAGGGAGACTAACCTTGATATGCCTGGAAGATCCGAAAAATCAGATCAAATCCAGGCAGATCAAGATAAAAACGAAGAAGAAGATGGGAGTTTTTTTCTCTTTGTTTTCGGTTTCTGGAGAGAGGGGAGAGAGGGGAGAGCACAGTTATTCTAATATAATTAATTAGTACATAGTTTGTTTTGGACTATTATCCTATTACATTATACTTGACTTGCTGATGTTCAACGCGTACAAGGATCTAGGTGGTCACCGTTGCACAAAATCAGTTACTTTGGCTGTGCGCACATCAAAGCCTCACCCTGCTGTGAGCACTAGACATCTCGCGTCAACACCGGACGTGCCAAAACTCAACACGCCATGGAAGACTTGTACGATGGTGTATAATCTGCGATCCAGCTTGAATGCTCGCAGTTAACATCCTATCTCGCACCAGTTAAAAGCTCAACTCACTAAAGCTCCAATATTGAAGGTTGTAATGTCGTTTCATTCCCAAAGGGTGCAAACCCGTGTAAGATAATTTCCATAACATGGAATTATCTCATTGGGCCCATGTGATAACTTTGGGCTAATTGAGATGTTGCTAAACTTATTAGGTTTCATTAAGGAGTTATTTCCTAATTATCCTCTTCCTTGATGGACGGTCGAGATCAAAAGTTGAAACTAAAATCCTAGGAACTTGGTCCTCTCTCTACCTATAAAAGAGACACAACAACCATCGATGTTGGGTCTAAGGAATTACTCATTACGACCAAGGTGAAGAGAGAGAAACCATGACCTCTACAAAGGTATTACCGCTGTCAGTAAAGATGATCGATGTACGATGGATTTGCGATACAATGTATTTCTCTTAAACTAGTCTTGCATATTTTATTGTGTGATTATCATGAAGTTCAACGATCCTAATTAACGATCTATAAAATTAAATATTATTGTTCAAAGATCCTTAAATATAAAATTAAAACTTATAGTTGGCATCAAGAGCCAGTGTTTAGAACTCATGATCATCCGATTAAAATATGCGATAACCGTGTTGTTTATTTGACCATATTCACGCCTGTGTGCTTAATTTTCACTACCAAAGATCACAATGAATAACATGAATAATCTCTGTTTCACATATGCTTATTACGGAACCAATATAATCTATGAAATGATGGGAATTAAAAATAAAATTACGGCTGTAATTGTTAGCTAGGGTTACTATTATTTTATTTTTTTAATTTCTCAGTAAGGTTTCTAGGAGAACATGGAAACATTGCATGGTCGGCCATGGTGCACTATCTTTCAGCGGTCGAAACTTAAAAGTAATTTGGACCAACAGACGTTACTTAAAAGGAATTTGGATTGAATGGGCATTAATTGACAGTCATAATGGGCCTATGAAATTTAATTTGATTCAAACGTTACTTTAAAAAAAAAAAAATTGAGTCAATAACGTTTTTGATTTCTTTTTTTAATTTCAATGTTTTTTATGGAGGGTCAATAATGTTTGTCTTTACTCTCCATTAACAAAATTAAATGGACAATAATGTTTGTCTTTACTCTCCATTAACAAAATTCAATGGACAATAATGTTTGTCTTTACTCTCCATTAACAAAATTAAATGGACATTAAATTTACTAAACTAGTTTAAAAAAAAAAAAAAAAAAAAATTAATCGGCCTTAAAGCTTAAAACAAACCGTTAATGTGGACCCTGGCCATTAATTTAGCCTTTGACGGAATTGGCTGTAGAAATAATCATTTAAGGATTTTCGTCGTTCAATATTATGAATTGTATTAGGATAAAACCAATTTATTCGATAATGTTAAGAAATTACGACGTTGTTTTTATTTAAAGAAATGCGATCCAACTAATCTGCTTCCGCTTTATCGAAAACATTAATGCATAATCTAAGCCGATTTTTATCGAAGGATTTTATGGTAAATTTTATGATCCAAATTAATTTTTACACCATTAAGTTTATGTGTGCGTTATGAAATGATTTGAGTTTATTCTCCTTCGATGTTGATTGTTTGATAATAAGATTATATGCTTAAGATATTATGTCGAGACTCTTAGCTATCACCGCAGTGATACTAGAGTGTATTTCAGCATACCAATAATCATAATGTTATTGTAAGTATGAATTTGCAAACCGTAAAGTTTAGGTTTTACAGTTATTGACCTATTATGATAATGGCATTATTTTAGTTGATTGGCTATCACCACAGTGATGTCAAAATGTTTTTCGGCCATGTTTTTTTGTTAAATGCTTATAATATTTATTTACTTGAATATATTAGAACAATAATCACCCACAGGTGATTTGAGTTCACATATTTAAGAAAATATTGAATGATATGATCTTTATTCGATCATACATTATGGATCTGAATCACTTTACATCTTCATGAGTATCTAGTGTCATTTCTCTTCATTTTCAAACTTGAGTGTCAGTTTTGATTGTATTAGACATAAAAATTAAGATCATGACTAAGTAAATTCTACATAATTTTGTTACTTTGTATAAAATGCATAAAAGAAAATTTGCTTAAATGAAATCATTATCGAGTTAAGTAACCCATTATAGTATTTTCATGAAAATTGTTATTATGTGTTTAATATCCAAAATTTATTGCATCCTCTAATAAATTAAGGTTTTGTTTTTGGATACATTCTCAAATATTTGTGAAAATGACATTCATTGCCTATTCTAAAAATCCTTGATTTTGTTGATACTATAACCCTTCTTTAACATGATCATTAAGCTTGTATCAGATTTAAATTCGCAACACATCAAAGAATTTTCTTCCACGATTTCGTTATTGAATTATACTTATAGACTTGCTTCATGCACGATTTTGTTTTACGAAAAATTCATTATGTTTGGACATTCAATTAAAGGGTGTTGTTATTTCTACAATTTATATATGATGACATGCCTTTGAGTAAAGGTTTATGATTAATGTTTTAGGGTTACTCATAATTGTTTATAATCGACTAAATTTATGATCAGATCAAGTATGTCCATATCATTGAGTGGGAATGTGCAATATCACAAGAAAAGTTAGTGTGATATTTGCAATTGTACATGTTTGTTGGATAGTTTAGTTATCACCATAGTGATGCTATGCTCTTATCTGGTAAGTTTTGTATATTTTGAGTCCTCTTAGTTTTATTTAACGATTAGAACAATACTGCTCACAAGTTCCTTCACACGTTAAACAAGCATTAAGGTTATCTAAATGTTTCATATACATGTGAAATAATAGTTACCCACGGGTGATTCTAGTTGTAGTATTTGACAGACATAATGTTGAATTATGAGAATGTAAAATATCCACAGATATTTTTCATGTCTCACATTGTTCCTTGATAAGGTTTTACCCACAGGAGAATCTTATTGAAGGTATGTAACTATTGTAAGCGTAATTGTCATTTATCTCTATTATAAATTTCAGATTTTGTTCTTATTAATTGTATATTATGATTATTTTGTAGACTTTTAATGGTCTAGTTTTTTGGAAGATAAAATTATTTATCACCTGATGATTTTTCGCGTTACTGTGTAAATCTATCAATTGCATTACGAATCTCAATCCGTGGATGTTTTCTTGAACATTCATTATTGAAATTGGGAGGAAATTATAGAGAAAGCGAAAATCATAAAGTCTGATAAAGGTGGTGAATATTGTGAAAGGTATGACAAAACAGGATAATATCCTAAATCTTTTACGTAGTATCTCCAAAATTTTGGATTTGTTGCTCAATACACAAGGCCAACTTATCCTTGGCATAATGGTGTATAACAAAAGGCAAAATCATACTTTTATGAAAATGGTTAGAAGCGTGATGAGTTATGCATAATGACCACACATCAGTGAATGTATGTTCTTTCAACATCTGTGTAATTTAAATAGGTTTCCGAGTAAAGCAGTTTCAAAGACACACTTTGGACTAGAATGGCTGGAATCCTAGTTTAAATCATCTTTAAGTTATGGTTGTTCAGTTGGAGGTGAGGGCTTACATTCCAAATAATGAAAATTGGATTTGGAAACTATTAATGGTTCATTGGTTTTTCTAAATAATCCAAATGGTATTCTTTAACGTTCTAACCGTAGTATGAGACTTATTGAAACCGAAAATATAAATTCGTTAATGATGGCATAATCAGTGGGAGTATGTGGATATATTTGTTCAAGAAATAAGGATAATGATCCCTTTATTTAAGATTTATACATATATTGTGAATCTTCTCATTATCAGAATGTTAGATAATGAAAGACCACAAATTACTGATCCAATACTCCATAATATAACTACTGCCAATAAAAATTTTTTTTGATAACAACATGAACCAGTATTAAGAAGGTCTCAACAGAGATTGAAAGAAAGTTATTCATGTTGTTTCAGTGATTTTCTAACAAGAATTTATTACATTTTGATATGGAATGGCAAAGACTCGGTTTTAGGTTTACAAATATTATGTGTAATAATTTTGATTAATGGATTGATGCTATGTGAGCAAAAATCGTTGGTTGAAAGTCAAGTCTCAGATATTATTTAATTGCTCGAAAGACACAAATCAGTTGTATGAAAGTGGGTCTTTCTTAAGGGTGCACAGGAACCGAGCCGAAAACCCGAACCGTCCCGGAACCGGTGGAACCATACCTGTTTTTGTACCGAACCGAGGAAGGGGTACAGGTACCGGTCCAAAAAATAGGAACCGAGGCTAAGGAGGTACAGGTACACGGTCCTGTCCAATTCCCGTACCATCCCGGACCGAATGTACCGATCAATATTAAACGTTAGATTTATATTTAATCTGACGGTGGTAGATTTCTTGTATATATATAATTGAGGTTAGGGTTTAGAAACAGAAGTGTATCATATATTTTTTTCCCTTCTTCGGTTCTTCTTCTTCGCCGCTTAATTGTTTCGTTTAGGATTTTTGATATTGATGTTGTGGGTTCCGTTTCGTTTGCTTAATTGTTTAACTTAGGATAGTGAAATTTCATTTCATCTGTTTAATTTCCCCTAATGAGTGATTCCCCAAAATGAGTAAGAAAGACTAATTGGGGATTTTTTATCCAGCTGATACAATTATAGAAGGTGATGATTCTAATGTTGATCAAGAAACTAAGGATTCAAATTGCTTGAAGGGAATAAAGCTAACCGAGGAAGATGACCCGCCAGGATTTCAACCACCTACTACTAATCATGACACCAATTGTGAGCAACTCTTACATACATTTCATTTTGGTGATTTCTGATTTTGTTGTTGTTGTTGGTGGTTTCATTTCGTTACTTAACTTATGATAACTAATTGTGAAATTTCATAGTTTCATCTGTTTAGTTTCCCCTAATGAGTGAATTTTATTTACCGAAAGGAGTAAGAATGAATGCATTGTCTAACTATTTGGAGTTTTTTATCCAGCTGATAGAATAATAGAAGAGTCGTAGAACCTATGGCTGAATTGGAAGCCTGGAGCATTATAAGACTAAGTGTTTTGAATTGTCTGTGGAGCTTGAGAAGAAGAAAGTGGAGTGCAATGAACTCCAGAGTAAACAAAAGTGTAAATTAAGGACCGAGACAGGTACCGGAACCGTACCTGGTACCGTACTGGTCCCGAATAGTACCGGAACCGAGGTACAGGGTACAGGTACCGGTCCAAAAAATAGGAACCGAGGTTAGGGAGGTACATGTACTCGGTCTCGCCAAGAACCGAGCCGAACCGTACCGTGTGCACCCTTAGTCTTTCTGACCTGATACGACTGTAGTAGCAATTTTAAACGGTATAAAGCAAAACTTATTGCCAAAGATTTTACTCTGAAACGATGCATTGATTATAAATAAGTTTTTCTCTCGTGTCAAAGAAAGACTTATTCAGAATTATTATAGTACTATTAGTAGGTCATTATGACCTAAGAGTTGCGATTAAATGTGAAAATAGCTTTTATTAATGATAAATTTTAGTCTACAAATTTTAGAAATCAAAGTATGAAATTTAAGCATCCTCCCATAATGGTATATGAAATTCAACAAAACTATAAATGTTTCAAGTTTTGGATGAAATTATTACAGATTTATGCATATACCTCAAGATCAGTGGGAGAAGTTCATACTCTTGGTGTTTCATGTTAAGACTTACTACCTACGAGTAGTGATCTTGACTTTATGCTTATCTTTATATTTTTCTAAATGAACGATATCAATGAAGCTTACCATGTGATAGTCACATATCATATGGATTACTAAAGCTCTCATATAAAGCATATATCGAATATTCAAAGAATTTAGAGATAATAATATATTTAACAAATTTTGTTTCATGTTGGATATAAGATATAAATTTAATCTTCATTATGTCTTATAATTTTGATATGGAACATATAAGAATATGTTGATATGTTAACTAAATGCCATAAACGAAGAACAAATTATGGGAAAGTTATCAAGAAACTTGAGATACTAATCTTGAATTATGTCTTACAATTATTTAACCTATCCAATTAGAGTTGATTGGATTTTCAAACTTCAATTTTTGGTGGATTTACGGATTCTATAAAGGAAGAATCCATTAATACTAATCCCACAATTGAGTTTGAATATTTATGACTGCGATACTTAGAGACTTAAGGTTTGTCTCTACATTGCTGAAATTTATCGTCTTAGTTTCGTACGTAGTATTAAAGCACGATATGATACAAAAGGAACAAAACACATGAACCTTGAGTATATATGCGTAAATTAGGAAATTCAGAAACAATAGTTGTTCATTTATCGCTTAAGCATAATTGCATTCGGAGATGCACTTAATGAATAATTACCTTTTAAGACCTCTTAATAAAAGATTAAAGTCTCAGGTCTGTGGGAGTAATTGATTATTGAATTCAGCTAATTTATGTGCTTATTTTTGAACACTTATTGAGCTCTTAATAATGTATTTCTGAATTTATTTTTGTATCCGTATTTAGTATACACTTATGGGAATGGATGAATGTTAACAGAAATTGTCTTTCATAAAGACATCACTGGACCATTATGATACTCCTATGTAAGGCCTAGTTGAGCAAGGTAATCATGTTGTGGTACATGGAAGGGAACATATTGATAACAGGACAATGTGCCACCGCTATGACTCGCATGAGCAGTTTGCTTGATCAAGGTATTATGATAACCATTAAATTTGGTTTAACAATTATGCGCGCCTTATGTTTTCTACAATTAACCAGTACACAAATTATCTCATGGACCAGTGGGAGAATGTAAGATAATTTCCATAACATGGAATTATCTCATTGGGCCCATGTGATAACTTTGGGCTAATTGAGATGTTGCTAAACTTATTAGGTTTCATTAAGGAGTTACTTCCTAATTATCCTCTTCCTTGATGGACGGTCGAGATCAAAAGTTGAAACTAAAATCCTAGGAACTTGGTCATCTCTCTACCTATAAAAGAGACACAACAACCATCGATGTTGGGTCTAAGGAATTACTCATTACGACCAAGGTGAAGAGAGAGAAACCATGACCTCTACAAAGGTATTACCGCTGCTGTAAAGATGATCGATGTACGATGGATTTGCGATACAAGGTATTTCTCTTAAACTAGTTTTGCATATTTTATTGTGTGATTATCATGAAGTTCAACGATCCTAATTAACGATCTATAAAATTAAATCTTATTGTTCAAAGATCCTTAAATATAAAATTAAAACTTATATTTGGAACAACAAGACTGAACGGTGGTAGACAAGAATGGCACAAGTAGTATTGGTTCCAATCAAAGCTTCTTCCAAGCAGCAGCTTTAAAGCGTCAAAAGGAATCTGTGTGATTTCTACTAAAGCATTTAAGGAGGTCTAAAATGGCTTAAGGCCAGTGCGTATACTGAAGGCTTCCTTGTTAACGGCGGTATGAAGAATCACCAAATCCATGCTCCCAACAACTCTGGGGTCGATCGTGCTCAGTTTCTTGAGGCAAACAATGAAGTCTCAAGTCATGATTAACCTTTGTTGTCGACGACAAAATTGAAGCATTATACTTGTTGGCTGTAAGGAAACCAAAACAATTGATACAAGACAGAGACCCACGACTGTGAGGCCTAACAGCGCCAAACCTGCGTACATTTGGCACCAAGTCTGCATGCGTACTATACGTCGACCCTTACCAATGACAATTCGAGCTCTGCTGTTATGAGATTAAGACGCAACAGCTGGACGCACTCTGCAACATCTCAACCTCTACTGTTCGGGAATATATTGCAAAGCAACGCATCTTTTCAGTCTTGCAGCAACCAAGACCCACGGAAGGCAAGATTTCTTCTCGCATTGCAAACTTGACGTTGTCACTGCTGCTACAGAGAAAGAAGCTACTTCCTCCATCAGGACCTTTAGATCTAATATTTGTGGCTGCCTTAGAGATTAATTTTTGACCTCTGATTAATAGTTCGTGTTCAAAGTCAATATATCGAACATAGACAGAAGTAAATTTTCCTTACGCACAACTCCATGGAGTTCAAGAATGCAAGCATGTTGGTGACTGGTGATCACCCTGTTGTAAAACTATTGGTTGGCATAGGATCAACTACGGGACAAGTTTGAGGTCTGCATCTCAACTCAGAGCGTGCAACTAGTTCGGGAAATCTGATTAGCCACTCAATAAAAGTACAAAATTTCAATGACGGAAACAAGTTGCTGCAGAAAAGAAACGAGTTTCTTTCCCAGACAGAGGCATACATCAAAGATAACCAAGTTGCATCGACAAACTCACTAGGCTGACTGTCTTGCTATGCGCGAAAAACAATTGCACCCGTACATGCTCACCAAGACGAGGAGAGGAATCGCTAGACTCCAATCCCAGATGCAGAAATCAGTTTCCATGCATATTCCGCGTTGCAGCCGGCCTAATTATAGGAACTTGATAGAACCATGTGGTGAAACTCAGATGAGAATATCAGATCTGTTGAGTTGGACATCGATGCTAACTGCGAGGTTGCACCAAAAAAACTCAATTTGCTCGTTGTTTTGCTATGCGAAGGACGAGTGCTGCACTTGTACGTGATTCACAACTAATAAAATCAAGTCTAGCTGCTAATGATCGTCATATATCAATAGTAACGATATGACCTTCACCGCGGCAATACTGGTTTGCACGTCCTTTTCTTCCTTTTCTTTTATCGGATTTATCCTGACAATACACATATGCATCTGGTAACAACAATTTGGTTCATGTCTTTTGTCGGACATTTATCTGATAAAGGTCAATAATATAACAACTTTCGGCCATAATTTCTAGAACTGGTTAGAAAATGAATATTTCGTTCAGTAGTCAACCTGATAGACCCAGCAAATGGCTATTTTCTAAAGTCATTTATAAGTTATAACAATTAAAAAATCACTCTTATCATCTAGTGTAGCATTCAATGTCGTAACTCTTACCTGTATCCATACGTGACTCGAGCAACCTGGATACTGCCATGTTTGATTTTGGTCAATTTTGCAACATTTCTATTTAGTTTAAATGGAACTGAAATTTCGAGTGTCAGTCTTTCTTGATTCAATATTAGACTGTTCAATATCAGACTGACATTTCATTGAGAATCAGGTTACACCATGAGGTGCAACAGAGTCATATAGAAATGCATAATTTCCACTGAAGCATGAAGGTTCAAAAAAATACCGTATGGTCGATGTAGTCAGGAATACTACCGAAAGGATTTCGAATTTCTGCAGGAAGTGCAAGGTACAACAGGTGGTCCTTGGTAAAATATGTCTGCTCACTTGATAACAATCATTAATTTTTAAAATGCAACTAATCAACTTCCGAATCTCAAAGTCTTTTCCTAGCAGACAAAATGCCATCATCCGGGACGACCACGGTGTGGCGAGCATTTTTTGCGTGCCATGGCATGCAAGGATGTACACATCACGATTCTGCGCGCATCTTGAATAGTAGGATTGGCCCCTATGCGAATTCGAGATAGCAAAAAAAAAACTTTAAGCCCTTTCCATGCGCGAGCGAGATGCTGCAAGGAAGTGCACCCTTGTGCGAGCGTTAAGTAGCATGACACTCACAATTTGCTGGGGGTGAGTTGCATCTCACCTCAACCGCGGTAATCACCACTTGGGGGCGAGATATGTAACACTTCGGCATAAAAAATATCATACCCAAGGTTCGAGTGAGCTTTTTATAGCTAAGTTTGTGGAAGTTGTTGTGTTGATCTCTTATCCACGACAAGCTCGAGATTGGAGTTCGTTTAAGCTTTTACAGCTAAGTTCGTGGAAGCTGTTGTGTTGATTATTTATCCACAACAAGCTCGAGACCGTGTTTGTTTAAGCTTTTATAGCTAAGTTCGTGGAAGCTATTGTGTTGATTTTCTTATCCACAACAAGCTTGAAATCGTGTTCGAGTAAGCTTTTATAGCTAAGTTCGTGGAAGCTATTGTGCTGATTTTTTATCCACAACAAGCTCGAGACCGTGTTTGTTTAAGTTTTTATAGCTAAGTTCGTGTAAGGTGTTTTGTTAATTTTTTATCCACAACAAGCTCGAAACCGTGTTCGTGTAAGCTTTTATAGCTAAATTCGTTGAAGTTGTTGTGTTCATTTTTTACCCACAACACGATCCAGATCAAAATTCTTCTAGTCTAAGCTATTATTCTAAGTTCGTGGAGAATGTTGTTTTGATCGAGTTCAAAATTCTTTTGAAAGGCTGTTAAAGAGATTCTCCAGCAACTTACTCCATTTTGAAGTTCGTAGAAGTTGTTCACTATGGGCCGTCACTGCCATCAACACCAAAATTATGATACCGCTAGTTTGCAAGAGCACCAACATGATACGTGGAGTAACCGAGATTACTAGCATAAACGAGTGTCCGACATCGAATTCCCTCGTGTATACTAGTGGGGGAGATTATACTACTACGGCTAACGGCATATTTTATGCGTGACTCTTACAGAATTTGTTTGTTTTGCCATCTACTTCTACTTCTAGCATAAGTTGTCAGCTACTTCCAAGAGAACAATTAACAGACAGAAAAGCCACTGGGAGTAACTACACCAAATTTCCCCGGCTGTATCATGTTCATTCCTATCACAACTTCAAGTAAAGTTAACAACTATGTACTACTTAGCGACCAGGAAGCCGTTGTGTTGTCCTAGTGGTTCTGGGCAGTGAATTTGGGGGTAATCGAGCATCGTTGGAGGTGGATAATGGATCCACGCTATTCTTGTCTTTATTAACTTTGGAAGCATTCAGAGCATCATCTCAAGAACGCATACTGTCATCTGCATATGTCTGGCAGGAAATAAATGACTGTCAAGGTAATAGTCATTCCAGCAATTTAAAAGTCAACTGCATACAAACATTGAATTTTATGAGAATAAGGCAGCAATTCATCACAGAAAGACATACCGGTAAGAGGCGAAAACGAGACAGTTCTCACAAGCTCAGGGATGCTTGTGTCAGGATGACAGATACCCAAGGATTTATCCATGATTGGTTGTGTCTTGTAGAAATTTGAAGGAGTCTCGTCATGATAGGAGAAGAAGAAGACTCTTGACAGCAGTGCATATCAGGTGGGTTCGTGTTTGTAACTTTGGAATAACTGCAGTCATCACTATAGGAGTCGGAATCGATGACTGTAACTTCTGACCTTCGATTGAGAGGGATAGCATCGGTCGGGAGTGAGATTTAATCTGCATTCAAATCTCTGTTATAACACCGTACTCGTCGGAAAGAGACAACGAATAAACTACTCAGTAAATTGAAGAATTGTTTTATACGGTCTCACTCTCGGTGTTGGCAATGAGATCACGATCGATTATTTTATCTGCCAACTGCAAAGAAGCCATTCTTTATAGCATTCAGGATGCACATTAAACTTCCGCCGGGTTTGAATCATCTAGACTGATCGAGGACAAGATGCCTACGTGCGGTTGCACGGCGTGGACAAGATGACCAGCAAGTAATACGAGAGAATCCGATCACCCGAAGGAAAATAATAAGGCTCCTCTGGACAAAGCTGTTGTAGGCACCTAGATTACATCGGGAAAATTCAAACTACTTGTGGTATTAACAAGTGGTAACTGAAATTGCAAGAAATTACAAGAACGTGGAGTCCAAGTTCTGGCAGTGGACGAGGTTAATTGTGAGCTAATAATTTAATTGGCTTGGGGGTGTTAAAACTAAGTGGATTTTGCAAGTTCTCATCCTCTTGGCGAGTTCCAGTAAAGACTAAGGGACATAATGAGCTAGACGTGGCTACCATTCCTCCATATTTTGTTTGTGGATTGTGAAAAGAGTATCGTGCACAAAACTATGAACTATGAAGAGAGCTTCAGTGAAACAACAACAAATCAAGCTGAACACAACTCCACATCTCGGTAATTGGAAGGAACACAAAAATCATAACAGTAGACTTGAAACGAAGCATCATTTTCAACTCTACGGAATTCGAATTTTGGAATGCACTAATCCATGGGAAGCGAAATTCAAGTCATTAATGAAAGCTACGGTACATCTGGTACGAGTAGACAAAAGATGGAAGAAACATAAAAAAAAAAAAAAATTAGATGCAGTGTCTCCACTGTGAACACGGAAATCTTGTAGGCGTCCACGTGTTCACAAACAATCTCAACGAGAGTTGACTATATGTATTACATCATGGGTATAACGTAGAACCCGCAGGTATATGTTGATTCATTGATTCCAAACCCCGTGGGTTCATCATGATCTCCTCAACATCCACAAATGATAGATCTAAGGCAAACATATAAATGAAACCATATGAATGCTAAAAGCAAAGGAGACGATGGTTTACGTGGTTCAGCACTAAGGCTTACGTCCACGGATCTGGGGGTATTCATTATAAGGTAAAAGATTACAAGAGTAATCACAAGATCTTTGGTGATCATCAATCTCCTAGGATTATACTCATACTTACTTCTCTCTATTCTCTCTCCTATTTCTTTCTTTCAACTCCCGATCCCCCTCAGTGGAGGGGATATACACATATATATAGCTAAACCGAGTGGGCCCACTGACAGAGAGTTGTTGAGATCTTATCTTCTTGTGTTTTGTGCATGGTCCGCGGATTTCCTTGTCACTCCGCGGCTTCTGCAATACGCAAGTTCATTACGCTGACCTATCCTCGTTCTCTTCGTCGGTCGTTCGACACGTGCAACTCCCGATTTCGCATTAAATGCGAGTGGTTGGGGCGGTTCAGTCGCGCCAAAGCGGTGTCATCCTCCTTCGTCACGTCTCGTGGCCGGTTGGACTATCCCCAGCCGTTGATTACACTTTATCTCGTGATGGGGTAAAGTAACCCTTCGGCGTTGCGTGGGGTTACTTACCTTGGGTACTCCCTCCTCTTCGACCGTCGATCTTGACAGATGGCACGTCATCTTGATACCATAGATGCCCCTATGTGTCATCCCTCTTCACGACGTGGCCTCCACGTGGATTCTGCTAGTACACATGGCGATGGAGATAAATAAGTGTACTTACAATTTGCCCCTCTTAACTTCTTAACTTCCTGTTTCACTCCGCTTAACTTCTTAACTTCTCTGTTTCATTGTCTTCTCTACCTTCTTAACTTCCTCTGACACCATTACTGTTGTCGTTGCTGCTGCTGCTGCTGCTACTGCGGCCTTCGTTGATGTTGCTGCTGCTTTATTCCTTGAGGTTTAGGTATGATTTTTCACTCCGCTTACTCGCTGTGCCTGATCCTGTTGAGTTTTTGATTTTCTGGTGATGCGTCCATGATGAATTTAGTCTTATGTCTGTCCTGGGATTTGAGAGTTGATGCCGCTGAGCTAGGTGTTTCATCGGTCATGCTATGATTTTATTTTCCTTCTTTCGAGTTTAAATAACAGTTTGAGGGTTTAAGTAATGGTAGATGAAATCTAGGGTTTTCTTCACGTTTCTTGTTGTTCTTGAGGTTTTCTTGTTTCTCGATCTTCTTTGCCTCTAATTTGCACTTTTATTTGTGTTTGTATCCGCAGATATGTCAGATCATCCGCGAGTTCCTTACCAAACTCCTCCGTCAAGTCCTCACAGATCTCCTCGGAGTGATACTAATATCAGGGGTGGAGCTTCGCCTTCACTCGCCCAGGATAATCCTCGGGATGGACGGACATCTTCGTCCCCTGGTCAGAGGTCTTTGCTTAAAAAGGGTGATCCGCCGCAGGGGTCTAGATATGCAGTGAATCGCCCTACGGGTGGGTCCCCGAGAGGGCAGCGGAATCCGCGCGCTGATCTCCTAGATGTGCAGCCTCTCCGCACCAAACCTCCACCGCGGACTAATCCACCTGTACTCGGTTCAAGTAAGTCAACTAAGACTCTGTCTTCGAAGAGAAAAGCTGTGGAGATAGAGTCTTCGGGAGATATAGTTCTTCCTAAGAAGAAGGCGGTAAATGCTGCGGAAGATGCTTTCGAGGATGACTCTGCTGTTACTTTTCGTCCATTGTCTCTGGGTAATAAGAAGTTTACTTTCAGACACATTGATCTTGAGGCCTTCAAATTGAAACACGGTCTCCAGCGTTTCCAAGTGAGCTTTTATGCCCCTGATAAGGATATAACTTATGAGATGGTTACCAACTACAAGTATGATGCCTTTTATCTGCTGACGACCGTGGGTGCTTTCGAGGCTGGTTTGATGTTGCCTTTGTACAAAGCCGGCGATGATTTCTACTACCAGGTCTTATCTAGCCGCGATACTGCCAAGAAAAGTCATAATCGTGGAGTGCAGCAGTTGACAGGAAACTATCTTCGCCATCTCCGAGAATGATATCTTCGTAGCAAGGGGCAAACAATGATGACCTGCTATGCCCCCAAATTAGAAAAGGAGAAAAGATGGTATACTCCTGAGAATTTCAACAAATCCTTCGGAGATTACATTAACAGGAATACTCGCAAGCCATGGTCTGTGAGTCTGCGGAACATCACTCCTGTCAATGGGGAAGTTCGGCTTCTGAGCGAGGTAAGTGATTCCAAGATGGCGAGGGTTCCTGGTACTGAGGGTCTTGCTATTCCCGCTGATGAGAGAATTAAGCGTGATCATGATTATGAATGGTCTGCCACTGTTCTTGAAGTCGTTGGTCCGTGGGCCTATGGTTGGGTCCCTGGACCCCGTGGTTGGCAGCCTACTGTTGATAGTCCTTATCGCGAAGCCTCTCCCGCTCGTTATGCCCATTACTGCCCTTGGCGGATGAGTTTTGCGGGTATGGATTTTGCTTATAATCGCGATGTTGATGACGCGGAAGATGAAGATGTCTCTGATGCTCACCTTCTTCCGCAGAATACTAATGTTGCTAAGGTGTGTTATTCGTTTTCTACGTGTATATGCCCCTTCGTTTGCTTAAATAATGTTGATTATGTCAAGGAAAGGAAATGTTAATAGCTCTTTTATGATTATGTGTTGTAGGTGCGTAGAAATAAGAAGATCAATCCCAAGCAATCGTCGAATTCCCCCACCGAGGGTTCTACACACTTCGAGGATGTGAATAGTCCAGTGGATGGTGAGGAGGATGTTTCTGATGGGGAAGAGCGAATTGAGACTTCTCCGCTCGTTCAAGAAGTAGATGGTGTTGCTGGTGGGAGCGTTGGTGGAGGTGATGGTGATCAAGCCATTGATGGGGGTGATGGTGATCAAGCCATTGGTGGTGGTGGTGGAGATGATGGTGATCAAGCCATTGATGGAGGTGATGGTGATCAAGCCATTGGTGGTGGTGGTGGTGATCTGGCCACTGGTGGTGGTGGTGATGATCCGGCCGCTGGTGGTGGCGGTGATGATCCGGCCGCTGGTGGTGGCGGTGATGATCAGGCTGGGGGGCTACCAAGTCAAGTGGGCTTGTTGTGAACAAGGGTAAGGGAATTGTTCTTGGTGGTGGTGACAAGGAAAGGGATGCTTATTGCGAGTTTTCCTTTGGTAAAGTCTTATCCGGGGAACAATCGTTTGACATGGCCACAGTTATGGGGCTTGTTTCGGACTTCAACCTGCTTCCAGCTGGTGATAACTGGAGTGTTCTTAAGGATAGCTGCGGAGATGATCTCGCACGCGGGTCTGATGCTGGGGTTTTGGCGGTGCATCCCAAGAGTTGTGTTGGTACTTCCTCCGCTGCTGGTGGGGCTTTGATGCTAGGTAATACTGGTGCTTCGCTCGGTGGGAAGCCCTCGGACTCTTCCTTCGATGATTTCTCGCAGTCCTTGGTCGCGGATGGCGATGATGCTGTTTTGGCGTGGCTGCAAAAGAAAAACTTGCTTGTCGTGCCTCATCCTGCTCCTGTGATTGAAGGAGAAAAGAGTTCGGATTCTTTTACCCGCAGGCATATGGAGCTAACCCCTGAGGAGGTGGTAGATCGAGGGTGGGGCAAGAATCTTGTGGCCAGCGGGATTGATCTCGTGGTGGATCCTCCCCCTACGGTTGCTGGAATGATGGTCATTGCTGATGGGTACCAGTACAGTTATCCCCAGCAGCGGTTACTGGAGGTTTGTCTTGCCCTTTCACTACAAGAAACTTCATGTACTGCAACACGTCGATCGTATGGCAAGAACCCACTTTTTGTGTGGCAACATCCTTTTCCCACATAAAAAAATTTTGCCACACCGTGTGGAAACAAACCGTGTGACAAGAAGTTATTGGCACACCTTTAATATGGTGAAGAAATAGATGGGTTTTATGCCACACTAAAAGGTGAGGCAATAAGGTGAGGCAAAAAGCATTTTTATAATTTAATTATTATTTTATTTTCAGTTTTATTTTATTTATAAATAGGTTTTATGCCACACTAAAAGGTGAGGCAATAAGGTGAGGCAAAAAGCATTTTTATAATTTAATTATTATTTTATTTTCAGTTTTATTTTATTTTAAGAATTTGTTGCCACACAACTAGTGATGCAACAATGTGCGGTAAAAACAATTTTTTTAATATATAATTTTAATTTTCTTTTAATTTTAATTTTAATTTAAAAAGTATTTTTGCCACACCAAAAGCCTGAGTGCGCCAAGGCGTTCATAAACAGGGACGTTTTTTTTTTTCTTTAAACAGGGACGTTATACAGTAAAATTGTATTAAAAAAAAATCATTTTACTCGCATGAATTAAATCAGAACAAAGAATTCAAATTGAATTAAAACGAAAAATATCTGCCTCAGTGCCAATGGTGATTCCAACCTTGACATAAGAAAAGATTTACACAATCCCCAAGTAAACAAACTTCAAAGAAACTTTAATCTTCAAACTAGACTTTTTCAATGCTAAATCCATCCCAGCCGTCCACCCTAAGCCTCGCGCTCCTGCTAAACCTCGCGCTCCCCGCTAAATGATCAAAACAAACACCAACAAGTAAAAAAACACATCACGGAATGGCAGAGAATCATCATGTCTAAAGAGATTGGGCTGTAAGAGAAATATGAAATATAACACCAACATGCTAAGAGTAAATATCATAATAACATACTAACAATTATGACCACTTAAAAGGTAATTCACATGTTTGTTTGAGATAGTCAGAATTCTATAAATTTAAAATCTAGGAAAATGATACTTACAATCATTTTGAGATCTGTCTGCTTGCTCCTCAATTCGTTAGATCTGCTCCGCAGTCTAACGAGTTGCTCCTCATGTCTGTATGGCTGATTCGCATGTCTAACAAGAAGTTCCTCATGTCTATAAGGATGCTCCCCAGATCTGTTAAGTTGCTCTAAAGGTCTGTAAGGCTGCTCCCAAGGTGCAAATAGTGGCTGCGCAGGTCTGAAGTGGTAATCTGAAGGTCCTGAAAAAGGTCCTACCCCTGATTTTGCCTGAATGTGTTGTGAACTAACTTCCCTTTTTGATTGTTAGATGATGAGGAGTGAGTATTGTAACCACCATCTTTACCGGTTCTTCAAAGCTAAGTCTCTTAAGCTAGAAGGGAAGCTCCGATATTGTGAAGAAACGCTTACGAGCGTTGAAGCTGCGGTCTCTGCTAAAGATGAGGAAATAGCAGGGCTGAAGGGCCTGCTTAAGCGTAAGGAGCAGCAGGAGGCCGAAGATGCTAATCTGCGTTCTGAGTTGGCTTCGGTCAAGGCCAAGTTAGCGGTTGCTGAGGAGAACTCTTCGTCTATTTCAGGTCTGCGTCTCTTCTCCTTTGATAGTTGCATGTTCCTTATACGTTCTGAGTTATCTTCTTCTTCCCCCCTCCCGCTTTATTGTCTTTAGTAGGCGGAGTCCCTGAGTTGTTGTGGCTTCGGAATGAGAGAACTCGTCAAAAAGGTCGTATTGCTGAGTTAGTTGACAAACTTAAGAGCGAATCAGTGAAATGGAATGCCCGCGCGGATGCTCATAACGCTATGGCCGAAGAATGGCGTAAGAAAAAGCTTTGCTTGGTAGATCTGCAAAATCAAAGCAATCATGACCGTCATTTGTTCAACGGGGCTCTTCTATGGACGCGGGATAATCTTGAGAAAGCCCGCGGTCAAGTTTCCTCTTTGGAAACTAAGCTTAAGGTTATGGAAGACGAGCTGCGGCAGGCGCGGTCTTCTCACCCCTCGGATGTGCGGGCTTATATGCAACGTCCTGCTAAGGAAAGGGACGACGCTAGGGCAGAATCTGGCGCTCTCAGTAGTGCCTTATCTGCGTCTCGAGCTGATGTGGCCCGTCAGGTTGAGCGTGAGAGAAACTTAGAGGTGACTATGTATCGTATTAACAAGGGGTTGGAATCGAAAAATGATGAGGTCAATCGGTATCGCCATTTGGATTCGATGCTTCGGGATGACCTAAGCGCGAGTCAGTATGCTCATAATCTTCTACAGGTAGATTATGATTGGTTATCCAATGAATATGATTATGCCGCAGAAGCAAGGGATTCCGCGGTTGAACATTGTGAAGGTATACGTTTTTTTCATCGAGTGTGCTTTGTATTGTATTTGTTATAACTCACTGTTTTCCTCTATTATCCGCAGAACTCCAAGGACAGCTTAAAGCTGCGGATGGCAAGTTTGCCGAAGCTCAGGCTAAGGTAGTCCAATTGGAGGGCCAAGTTAATTACCATCGTGGTCTAGCCTTATCTCAGGAGGAAATGTTGAAGCAAGCTAATCAAAGGGTAGACCAGCTTTCTACTTCCTTAAATCAGGCTGAGATGAAGAGCGTAGCCATAGGCTTCGTGGCCCGTAAACAACTGGACGAAGAGATTAATAGGACTCTTGGTAAGATTGAGCTGGATCTTAAGAAAAACCATGGTCTAACCAAGAATTATACTCGGCGTTCCGTACCCACGCTCCCGTCAGGTTCTTCTGGTCCTTCCTCTGGTGGTAGTGTTCCTTCGTTGCTGAAGGATAAACCTGCAGATAATGCTCCTTCCCAGTAGATCGTGGCTATTATGCTAGGGATTGATCTCAGTTGCTTATCCTTTTTTGGCGTTTTTGCTATTTTGCTTGCTAGGCTTGTAATCAACTGCCATGTACTAGATCAAACTTTGGTGTTTAAATCTGAATTTGAATTTTGTTGAATTTGCCTCTGTTTCACAAATTAGATTATCATAATGAGTAATTCCGAAGCGTTCATAATCCACAGATATCAATCTTTGAATTTGAGAAAGTGTATTGTCTGCGCAATTCCGTAGGTTGATATCCCCGGAATTGTCTTGTGACCTTGCACCCCGTCCAGCTAATTCCTTGGCCAGAGGATTCCTGAACGGTGGGGGTCTGGCCGACGATCAAGGATATATTCCATTGAGTTCGTGGCTTGTAATATTGCTCGGGTATCTCATTCTGAGGGAAGTCGCCCCCTGGTCATACACTTATAGACGCTTACGGAGGAGTTCCGAGAGATCGCATGTGTATGCCCCGATATATTGTATGTGTGTTTTGCGTAGGATATTGCCTAGTATATTGCAGTGGGTATGATCCACGCTTTGTGCGGGACATCCCTCTTGTTAAAGTATAATGCTAGTTTTTAATAATAGTAACTGCGCAATGATTTACGTGGTTCAGCCCTAAGGCCTACATCCACGGGGTAACGATAGTATCGATGTTTTATTAAGATATGGTATGGTTTACAATGTACATTGTGTAAGTAGTATATACATGTCTCATATGGTATAGGTCGTGATTTTAAATAAATTGAAATGAGTGGGTAATGAATAGAATATGACTTTTGAAAATGAAAGCTTGTATTGATTGAAAGGTTAAGGCGCGTTACTCCTTTGTCAGAGACAGAAATGTGTGTGGGTAATGAATAGAATATGACTTTTGAAAATGAAAGCTTGTATTGATTGAAAGGTTAAGGCGCGTTACTCCTTTGTCAGAGATAGAGACATGTGGACTTGTAAGTCCGTTTTCTTCTTCTGAAGTGCATACGCAGGTGATAGGTTATGGATAGTATGGCTTGAGATATTTGGCATTCCACGGATGCATGAGGATTTCCCCTTTTAGGTTACGCAGATAGTAAGAGCCATTTCCTGCGATATCGTGTATTACGTAGGGTCCTCCCCAAGTTGGTGCTAATTTTCCCCATTTCTTTTCTCGCTGGTATTGAGGAATGGTTCTCAACACATACTGCCCTTCTACAAAATTCCTAAGTTTCACTTTTTTGTTATATTCTCTGGCTAGCCTGCGTTGGTAGTTTTCCATTCTTTGCAGCGCCGCTTCTCTCCTTTCTTCGAGATCGTCAAGTTTTTCCAACATCATGTCCGTGGTGAGGTTCTTTTCCCATGCTTCTGTCTTTGTTGTTGGAAGCAAGATTTCCGTGGGGATTACTGCTTCTGCTCCGTATGTGAGTAAGAACGGAGACTCTCCGGTAGCTGATCTTCGAGTCGTCCTATATGCCCATAGAACGTTATGTAACTGCTCACACCACCGTCCCTTGTACTCATCTAATTGTTTTTTTAGGATAAGTGCCAAAGTTTTGTTTGTGGCCTCTGCTTGTCCGTTGCTTTGTGGATATATGGGGGTGGATTTGTTCTTCCGAATTTTGAGGGTGTCAAACAGCAAGTCGATATTCTTCCCTTGGAGCTGTTTACCGTTGTAGGAAATTATCTCTGCGGGGATGCCAAACCTGCAGATGATATTTTGAAAAATAAAAGTAAACACATCTGAATCCCGAATTCTTGCCAGTGCCTTTGCTTCTACCCACTTGCTGAAATAATCACTGCCACTATTAGGAATCTTCTTTTCCTGGTCCCCGATACGAGTGGGCCTACTATGTCGATACCCCATTTCCCAAAGGGCCACGGACTCACAACGAGTTCAACTTTGTAGCCGGGGCGTGGATTCGTTTACCAAATCTTTGACATTCTTCGCACCTTTTCGCCATTCTAGCTGCATCTCGGATCATGGTTGGCCAGTAGTAGCCCTGCGTCTTCGCCTTATCTGCTAGGGACCTCATTCCGCTGTGATTCCCCGCGTCTCCTCTATGGATGTCTTTTAAGATGGTATGTCCCTCTGATCGAGACAGGCAGCGACGAAGTGGCCCGAGGAATGATTTTCTGTATAAGGTTCCGTCTCTTAGCTCATACATCCCTGCTCTGGACTGTACTTTCCTAGCCAGTTTGGTATCTAGAGGGATTTTCCCTTCTTCCAGGAAGGCATGGATTTCGATTCTCCAGTCTTCTTCCTGACTGTAGTCGTCGTCCTCATCTGCTTGTCGTATGATATCCTCGTCGTGGAAATCGTCGAATATGTGTTCCCCGACGTCATTATCGGAGATGTCTTCATCCTTAGACTTGCGTTGGTTAGTTGCGCACGTCTCTTGGGGTTGGATGGATGGTTCGTACACTCTTGTTATCTTGATTGCTTTGATATCCTCGTTTTTGAGCATGGATGAGATATATGCCAGAGCATCCGCGTGTCTGAGCTCCTTCCTGCGCAAATGTCGGAACTTGATTTGTGGTATTTGGGAAACTAAAGTTTGCACCAGAGCCATGTACGCCATTAGTGTCTCATCATACACATTGTATTCGTAGCCTATCTGCCGTATGATTAATTGTGAGTCACTTGTCAACCGAACTTCTTGTATCCCTAATTCAATTATCAGGCGGAGAGCATGGACCACTCCTTCGTACTCTACGATGTTATTCGTATGGCCCTCAAATTCCAGTCTGAATGCGTGCACGATTCTATCCCCCGTGGGTGTGGTGATGACGATGCCTATCCCTGCGCCTTCTCTATTTTTGGAGACGTCAACAAAAACTTCCCATTGTCGTGGGTTTACTGGTTCAAGAATATTATTTGGATCCTCCTGCTTTTCTATTTCTGGGGCGCCCGCGGCCCTCCATCCTTGTATGCGCACCTCTTCTTCGTTGTCCAAAGGCAGGTCTGCTAGAAAGTCTGCTAATACTTGTGATTTCTGGGAATGTTGGAGCTCATAGTGGATGTTGAATTGGTCGAGGTACGTGCTCCATTTGGCTATGCGTCCTACCTTGCCTTCCCCTTTGAGAATGGCCTCTAAGGGTGCTCGACATGGGACACGTATATCATGTGTTAAGAAGTACGTTCTCAGTTTTAAGGTAGACCATACGACGGCTAAGATTAGTTGTTCGATCCTTGTGTAATTTCTTTCCGCGGAATTCAGGGTCTTGATGACATAGTAGACTGGTTGCTCCTCCTTTGTGTGAGTTCTGACGAGTACTGCACTTACTGCATCTTCTGTTGCTGCAATGTATAGCGCCAAAACTTCATCCGGGTCCGGTTTCTGAAGGACAGGGATCTCTGCCAAGTACTGTTTGATGCCTAGGAAAGCTTCTTCGCATTCAGTAGTCCACTCAAATTTCGTCCCCTTCTTTAGTATGTTGAAAAAGATTTTGCACCTATCCAAGGATCTCGAGATGAACCTTCCCAGAGCTGCTAGGGACCCATTTAGCTTTAGCACTTCTTTTAGATTTTTTGGAGATGGCAATGTCGACTATGGCTCGGATTTTTGCGGGATCTACCTCAATGCCCCTTTTTGTTATCAGGTATCCAAGGAATTTTCCGGATGTTACCCCGAAAGTGCACTTTTCTGGATTTACCTTCATATTATGTTCTCGCATAGCTTCGAAGATATCCCTCAGGTCTTGATGATGATCCTTCTTCAATTTGCTTTTTACGAGCATGTCATCGACGTAGACCTCTAAGGTCCTGCCAATCCATGGCTTGAAAATAGCATCGACCATTCTTTGGTATGTTGCTCCCGCATTCCGGAGTCCGAAAGGCATTCTTACATAGCAATAAATGCCGTGAGGTGTGTAAAATGCTGTATGTTGTTGATCTTCTTCTGCTAAAAATAGTTGGTTGTATCCGGAGTACCCGTCCATGAATGATAACTCTTCGTAGCCCTCTACTGCGTCGACCAATTGGTCAATACTGGGTAGCGGATAACTATCCTTGGGACACGCCTTGTTCAAGTTGGTGAAGTCGATGCAGATTCTGACCCCACCATTTTTCTTTGGTACTATTACCATGTTAGAGATCCAAGTGGGATATTTGACTTCTTTTATGAAGACGGCCTCCAACAGCTTCCGCAGCTCCGTTTCTACCGCTTTGTGATATTCCGTAGCCACCTTTCGTATCTTTTGTCTTACCGGGGACGTGCCTGGTTTAATGCGCAGCTCATGTTGTACTGTTTTTGGATCTATCCCAGGCATATCGGACAGTTTCCATGCGAAGATGTCCGCGTATTCTTTTAGTAGTTTTATCAGTGAAGCTTCGCGTTCTCCGTCCATTAAAGTTCCTATTTTGATCTTTTTTGGATTCTGCTCCGTCCCTATGTTAACTTCCTTTACTGCTTCCAAGGATGTAAACGTGGGCTTCGGTTCCCCAAGGTGGGGGACTTTCTTTAATTGCTATTTGGTAGGCTCAGATTCTTTATTTGCGAGAGTGCCCAGGTTAGCGATTGATGTTGATGCTTCCATGTTCCCTACGGAATTTCCCTCGTTGATGGTTTTTCTTGAGATTTCTTCCAAGTATTCGTTGATAGTTTTGTCTTTAGATATTGCCTTGTTCCGAGCCCTACGAGTCCTCCTTTTCTCATCTTCTTCATTGTTGAGCTGTATTTGCATCGCATGGCATTCTTTTACGGAAGCTTGATCACCCTTGATTTCCATTACTCCTAGGGGAGTAGGAAACCTAAGGTACTGATGGTAAGTAGTTGCGACTCCTTTAAGTCTGTGGACCCATCTTCGTACAATAATGGCATTGTAGGGTGAAGGCGTATCCACCACACTGAAGCGAGTGTCGACCTTCATGGGGCCTGCGTCCACCTGTAAGACAATATCCCCAAGAGGCTTCGTAGCCGTACCGTTGAACCCGTAGATGGTATAATGCGAGGTCAAGAGTTGCTCATCGTTAAGCTCCATACGTTTGAAGGTATCGTAAAACAGGACATTTACGGAGCTTCCTCCATCGATGAGGATTTTCTTTATGTTGCATCCTGCGATTGGCAAGGTGAGAATCAAAGGATCATTGTGATCTTCCATGTCACCCTCAACATCCTCGGCCTCGAAGATTAGAGGCGCGTTCATCCATTCCTCGTAGTCCTGTCACTTCTTTTCCATCTAAACTGTAAAGTTCACAGTAATCTTCGAATTGCTTTCTCGCCAAGTTTCCCTATTTGTGCCGTTAGGGTTGGCTCTTTGCTTTCTCGAAGGATATAGTGTTCAATGTGCGATTACCCTCTGGTAACTGGACCTGTTTGCTGCGTTTGGCTCTATCTTCCGTTCCAGCCTTTTCTATATATTTTTTAAGATCCCCTGCATCAATCAGCTTTTGTATCGCTATCTTGAGATTTTTGCACTTCTCAGTTGGGTGTCCATAGAAGCAGTGGAAATCGCAGTACTCTTTAGATTTTGCCGAGGCCGGTGGTTGTTTTCCTTTGGACCAGGGCCAGTCTAAGTCCTCGCGATCCTTGATCTCTTTTAAAATGCGTGAGTAGCTGGCGTTGAGATTTGTGTAGACTCGGTCTTCAAACTTTCTTCCACCCCTTTTGTGGTCATCCTTCCGGTCCTTTTGGTGTTTGCTGGATCTGTTCGTTAGTTCCGTGGAGTTGGTTCGTGGGTGTCGTTGAGCCTGTGCTCTTGGGTTCTCTCTTTGAATTTCTTCCAATCTAGCATGTTTTTCGATGATTATCCTCAGATCTCCTTCCGTGGTCGGAGAGGTACCGTGGATTTCGACAAACAATGGGCTCATCCTGTCAATCCCCCATTTGTAACAATTAATACTCACCACGGGATCCACATGTCCTATGGCTTGACATATCTTGTGCCACCTATCCGTGTATTCTCGAATGGACTCCTTGTACTTGATTGCGAGTGAGAAGAGTTTGTCCATTCCGGTGTTCACGACCTTGTTATACATGTAGGTGGCCAAGAATCTTTCGGTAAGCTGATCATATGAACCAATGCACCCTGGCTTGAGGTTATCGAACCAAGATAACGCGGATCCCTTCAGGCTTGAAGGGAAATATCTGCATAATATAGCTTCGTCATGATCCCACCTGGCCATTACCCTGTTATAATATCGTAGGTGAGCTGCGGGATCCGCGGATCCGTCGTAACACTCAAAGGATGGGACCGGACACTTCTGTGGAATAGTAGCAGTAGCCAGCTGCCGTGCTAGTGGGGTAGTGCTGGCCTCCTTCATGACCTGTTCTAGTCTTCCGCCTCCTTGCTTGGTCTTGATTTGATTGATTTCCGCTAGCATTTCCGCACGGAGATTCTCCATTGCCAAACAATGCTCATAGTGAATGGATGTTCGTGTCTTTCTTGTAGGTTGTGATGTTGTGGCCTCCTCTTCATCATAGTAGTCGGAGGTTTCTGGATGGTAGTCCGGGTCAATCCTTCTATTGTTTTGCGCATTCTTTTGGAGTATTCCTCTTTGATTGACTACGGCTGGGATGTTTTCGAGGATCATCCTCCGGTCTCTGTTTTGTACCGCAGAATTAGCTTCATCCTGCTGATTCTCTAGCTCCGCGCTTTGGAGGATCTTCTCTCTTAATTGCTGGTTCTCTTGGGCTAGTAAGGCCACCGCGTCCGCGTATGTCTGCTGATTCCTTTTTAGCTCTTCTAATTGCGCCAATATCTCGCGCGCATTGGTTTGATTCCCCGATTTGTTCCTATCTCAGATCTGAGCTTGTTCCTCGGGGGCTGCGGTGTTGACTTCCTCTACTAGCCGTCTACCCGGCTCGGTCATTCCGTAGGATCTTGCGTGCAGTGGTATATTATGTTCATCAGTCTGTGGCATCCCGTAAGGAGGGTTCTGGATTACTGATTCTGCTACCGCTTCTCGAGGTTCAATAGGCCGGGTTGCAGCTGTCACTTTGGAGGCGATCATTTGAGAAGTTCCTTCGGTAGGTGTAGTAGCTTTTGCCGCTGCGGCCTTCTTTGCTTCCATTGCAATGATGCCCTCATCTGAAAGGAATGTGCTTTCCGCTCCATTCTGCGCCTTGTCCCTGGCTGTGAATCCCGCGCCATTTTGTTTGCTCCTTGTCATTACTGGCGTAGTCCTAGGTGTCTCTTTCGAAGGTACCTTTGTCTTCCCGGCATCTTTGTTCCTTTCCATTGTAATATTCTGCACAGAGAGCAGGAGGTAAACCGAGACAAAAAGTCCACGGGTTAGTTGTTAGTTCAGACTTGATTTCATGAACTCGATTTCTAGTGGCAATGAGTAAGCTCAAGCTGTTAGTTTGGCGAACAATGCGAAAAACATAGACGGATGCGGATTTAACCGGGATAAGGTCCATGGGTTGTTGTTTGTAAAAAGTCCAAATCTATTGGTGGAAGTTGTGTTTGAAATATCAGTTAAAACACAGATATGTTGGTTTTAAGGTTACACAATGCTCATATATGTTGGAAGAAAATATAATAGACATAAATATGTGCGAAAAATAGCCCCAAACTCAGATCTGTTAGTTAAAAATCGTAAAAGACCCAGATCTGTGGTTTGACAGTGCAAAGAATAGGGATACATGTGAAAAATAAGTTCAAGCAGAGATCTGTCTATATTCTAAGTAAAACTTTTGAGGTAGAGGCTATAAAGTCACAGGAAAAGATAAATCTTTTTACCGGGACAAAGTCCCTGTTTCTAGCGCCATATTGTGAACACGGAAATCTTGTAGGCGTCCACGTGTTCACAAACAATCTCAACGAGAGTTGACTATACGTATTACAACATGGGTATAACGTAGAACCCGCAGGTATATGTTGATTCATTGATTCCAAACCCCGTGGGTTCATCATGATATCCTCAACATCCACAAATGATAGATCTAAGGCAAACATATAAATGAAACCATATGAATGCTAAAAGCAAATGAGACGATGGTTTACGTGGTTCAGCACTAAGGCTTACGTCCACGGATCTGGGGGTATTCATTATAAGGTAAAAGATTACAAGAGTAATCACAAGATCTTTGGTGATCATCAATCTCCTAGGATTATACTCATACTTACTTCTCTCTATTCTCTCTCCTATTTCTTTCTTTCAACTCCCGATCCCCTGCATTGGAGGGGATATACACATATATATAGCTAAACCGAGTGGGCCCACCGACGAGAGTTGTTGAGATCTTATCTTCTTGTGTTTCAGCATGGTCCGCGGATTTCCTTGTCACTCCGCGGCTTCTGCAATACGCAAGTTCATTACGCTGACCTATCCTCGTTCTCTTCGTCGGTCGTTCGACACGTGCAACTCCCGATTTCGCATTAAATGCGAGTGGTTGGGGCGGTTCAGTCCGCGCCAGGCGGTGTCAGTCCTCCCCTGTCACGTCTGTGTCAGTTGGACTGTCCCCAGCCGTTGATTACACTTTATCTCGTGATGGGGTAAAGTAACCCTTCGGCGTTGCGTGGGGTTACTTACCTTGGGTGCTCCCTCCTCTTCGACCGTCGATCTTGACAGATGGCACGTCATCTTGATACCATAGACGCCCCTATGTGTCATCCCTCTTCACGACGTGGCCTCCACGTGGATTCTGCTAGTACACGTGGCGATGGAGATAAATAAGTGTACTTACATCCACAAATGCTCAATCATTTATGCATCAGCCAGAATTCATGGAGGATATATAGGAGAAATATTAACTAATCAAGCCAAGCCAAGCTCAGAAGCAAAGAGGGAAATCCTTAATCTAATCAAGTCTAAGAGCACTGGCTTGAGGGTCGCTACTTCAATTCGACCAAGAAGCATACAGACAAGATACATATGCGATAGTAAGGTGATCCAGCGTATATGTAGAGAAGAGACACCGCAATCTACACCAATAGCCGCAAGCACACTACCCTCTACTCAAGACTCGACTAGCTATCGAGCATAATCAAGTCCACCACGTGGCAAAAAGTCTCGCCTAGCACGTGAGAAAATTTTATTGCAGGTTATCACAGTTGGGGGCGTCTTTGTAATGTCTCTACTCACGCTTGGGGGCGACTGGCGAGTTATGTCATCGACGATCGACGCGAAGGAAAAACAAAATTCTTAACCCACAACAAGTTGGAGGTTAAGAGGGGGCGATGTTTGTACCGTGTATAAAATACACGGGAGGCCCTCAAATCAATACAAGGAGGCATGCAAGGGCGGTTTCATGCGGATTAATGCCAGGAGGCATGCAAGGGAGGTTTCATGCGGATTAATACCAGGAGGCATGCAAGGGCGGTTTCATGCGGATTAATGCCAGGAGGAATGCAAGGGCGGTTTCATGCGGATTAATGTCAGGAGGCATGCAAGGCAGATTAATGTCATTTAAGTTTATCTCAAAAACTAGGTGTTCAAGGATATAAATAGGGGCACCCTGGTAGAGAATAGGGGGATACAAGCTAATACAGAAAAAAAAATTTCTTGAAAATCCATTGTAATCCTAAAGATCAATAAAACACCACTCCCCAAGGGGAATTCACCCGTGGATGTAGGCAAACCATGCCAAACCACGTAAAACCTGTGTCTTTTTCTTTATTCTTGTTTCATGTTTTAAACCTTGTTTTCATCAACAACACCAAAATCATCGTGTTTAGTGCCTGGAAATATTTCTGGGTGCAAACAACAATACCCATCAATATTGCATTAAAAGAATTACAACTCATTACGTAAAAGGTTAAGAGGAAGAAAACAAGAGCTCCACAAGGGATTCCGCAATAAGAAGATTTACGGGTGTGTTAAGAGGATTACTGTGATTCAATATCAATGGCATCGTCAGGTATATTATCTATACACATATCCATGCACATGTGATTTTCATGTTGTTCTAAGATCCTGCATTGTGAAATATATATAAAACTTATATTTGGCATCTAGAGCTTGGTTTTAGAACGCATGATTCTCTATTACATTGTATGTTGTGTTGTGTTAATATGAATCCATCAAAATGTTTGATTGATTTGTAATATCCATTTTATGGATCATGATTTAATAGCATGAAACTTGTTTATTAATTTTGCGTTGCATAAACAAACAGGTTCGATGTGACTTATGCATTAGATAATTAATTGTTTAATTAATTATATATTTATGTTTCATGCGGTCAGGTTAGATTTTATCAAATAACTATTTTTTACGCGTGTATTATTGATCTTGCTTTTTTTTTTTTAGTTATGTTACAAATCATAAATGAAAATAACATCAGTAATATTCATGCATATTACATGTAAGAGGATTGATGTTCTTCATATTTTTTTTTCTTTTAATAAAAGCATAATTGTTGCAAAGTCATAAAAATAACATATGCATATTTAATATTTTTTTTGATCCTAATAAAGATATGAGCTCAGATATAAGGCTTTGTTTGTTAAAACTTATTGGGATGTTAATGAGATTACTCCCAATACGTTCAAAAATTTCTCTGTTTATCAAGTTTACTTTGGTTGAACCAATTTTTTTAACTAATCCAGTTCTAAATATTATGCTCTTTAGCTATCACCATAGTGATTCTAAAGTATTATGTTTTCTTATCATGTCATTACAAGTCTACATCGTTATATGCAACCACATGAGAATAACTATCACCTACAAGAGATGTTTGTTCAAGTGTTTATACGTGTAAACATTAAAAAAAATTACTCACATATATTAGAATGAAATTTACCCACAGGTTACTCTAATTCGCATGTCATAATATATGTGTTTCATTAAAGGCATCATATCCACATATATTTGTCTCTGCTTTGCATACGTATATGAAAGTGTCTTATGACTTTATGACATGATTGCTGGTTTATTTAAGATTCTACCCACAGGAGTTTCTTAATTTGTATGCGTGTGAGTTTGATTTTGTGTATCTTTGTCATATTTTACAGCTTCTAGTTCTAAGTCTTTGCATTCGTATACTTCGTCTATCCCATTCTTCAATGGCACCAAATTTTCAGAATGGAAAGAGAATGTTGAGTTCACTTTAGGTGTGCAAGACATTGATCTTACCTCCAAATTGAGAAGCCAATTGTAGATGATAAGAGTTCCACTGAAGATAAGGATCTCCTAAAAAAATGGGAGAGAAGTGATAGGCTAAGCATACAGTTGATGCGAATGCACATTGATGCAAAAATTAAAGGATCGCTTCCCGAACCTAAAAATGCTAAGGACTTTATGGAAATCGTAAAAGAACACTTTAAGATAGCGGATAAGTCTCTAGCTGGGAAGTTGATGGCTGATTTAACCACCATGCAGTATAACGGTGCACGGTCAATGCACCAGCATGTAATTGAAATGCGAAACATTGCCGCTAAGCTTAGTGAGATGAAATTAACTGCGCCTGAGAACTTTCTATTGTCCAATTCAATCTTAATTTGCTTCCACCTCAATATGCCCCTTTTCAAGTGCATTACAACACTATCAAGGAAAAGTGGAACGCAACTGAACTTGGAAACATGTTGGTTCAAGAGGAAGCTAGGCTAAACCATCAAGATCTTAATCAAACGCATTTCGTCAACCTAGGAGTGAACAATAAGCGCAAGCCTACAAAGGGCAATAAGGGAGCACCACGGAATAATTTTGGTCAACCTGAAAAGAAGAAGGTAAAGCAAGATGACAATAAATATCGTTTCTGTAAGAAACCTATCCATTTTCAAAAAGATTGCTCTAGACGTCAAAAATGGTTCGAAAATAAAGGTAATCCTTTGGGATTCGTAAGCTATTTTGAAATGAATTTGACGGTCAAAGAATCTTCTTTATCATGGTGGTTTGATTCTGATGCTAATGTTCGTGTTTCTAAATCGATGCAGGGATACCTTTCAACCTAAATCACAAGCCAGAATGAAAACTTATTTTTTATGGGCAATGGCAATAAAGCCCCAGTCAATGCTATATGCACCTATCGTCTGATTCTAGATCAAGGATACTTTCTGTTTATGGGTGAAAAATATTCATGCCGGATTTGGTAATTTGGGGTGTGTGGATGAGGAATGAATCTAAACCCTAAACAAATGCACTGCGCGGTGAGTGCTTGTAGATTAAGGAAATCAATCTGTACAATTCTGGCCTAAACCAATAACTGGTCGTTCCAGACTTGTTTCGGTCACAAAGTGAAGGAGATGGGGTTGATCTTAGGGAGGGAAGTGAAGAAGGTGTTGATAATGTGAAGGTGTTGGCTATGTATGACTTGTATCAGAATGCTGAACTGGCTTGCAAGGTGTGAGCTATCAATCCGGTGTTTGAATACGATTGTATCAACACTTGCCTCTGTTGTCTGGACTTGTTCCCGTTGTTTTGGAAATAGGGAGAAGAACCTATTTATACAAGTCATTTGAGCCTTATTCACGTCTCTCGTGGGAAGTGAAGGAAGTGGAGTGATGGAGTAGTGGAGGTGTGTGTTAGTGTTACACGACCATTCTTGCCCACTTCTCCTGTCATCTCTAACCGTCCATGACTTCCTGACACGTTCTTGTGATGGCGCGTTGCACGCTGCACGCCGTAAACCGCCGACCAATACCTCAGTATGTATCCATCGGTTTGTGACATGATTGATGTCTCGAGTGTGTGGATCGTGGGACCCACAAAAGGTAGCATGTAATGCTAAATTGAATAACCTGCGTTATTCAGGAAGTTGATACTTGTGAAGTATCGTGTGTATTCTATGCAGTATCGCATCGAGTATACTCGGATGTATGAAGCATCGTTGTTTGAGCGTCTCAAAATAGCCTCATGTCCAGCCTACTTCATGTGATGGTTTGGAAGTTGCGCAAGCAAATCCGCCCTTGACCGACCACACGGTATGGTAGAGTGACGGATGGTAATCACCATGACGCCGCACTGACCAATTAACTCCTGACTGTGGATCGTATAACCAAGTCGGTGAAGTTGGACGGACGAGATGATCTTTGAGACACTCATCTCGCGACCGTTAATTAAATTAGGGTTTTAGAAGAGGTGCGCAAGCATCCCTCTTCAGCCTGGTCGAATCCAAGCTTGGGATACGATTTTGGCCAGGCCGATCGTACATGCGTGTAGACGGCATGACGGTGTAGGCGCCCATACCCCATTATCTCACGAAGATGTGATCTGGGCCACTCAATTCATCTAGCAAAGTTGAGTGGTCGAGATCAGTTTGTGACAAAAAAAACTAGTGCCGCAAAAGCCGCACATCGTGCCAACTTCGGGCGCGCTTTCCAAGACGACCAATCTTGATCGGTCTGGAGTGAAGGTGGTAGGCTAGTGTTCAAGCATATACCTGACTGCCCCATGAAAACGTGATCTAAGCCACTCAAATCGTCCGGCAAATTTGAGTGGTCGAGATCAGTTTTACAATTTGGGATGTATGACCACGCTAGTTTGGACGCGCGTTTTGGGATAGCCAGGCATGATATGCCTTGGCCGATCAGGTGAGGGGATAGACGGGCCCACGGTGGTCATGCTGGTATGGCCGGACCTGCTTAATCTAATCTCGAACCTTTCATTCGTGCCGGAGAAAATTGACGCTCGTGATGTTCAAAACTCTAATTTTGAGTTTCACGGCCGTGCGTCATGCTCTGTTCGGGCGCACGAATTGGGATGACCAACCATGGTTGGTCCTGACCGATTGGTCAGGTATGTAGGCGGGCCCTCGGTGATTGTGTTGACATGCTCTGGTCCCTATGAATCTACATCTACACCCTCCATCTATACCTGCGAAGATGGATGGTTGAGACTGTTTTGCGACACGTGTAATATGCCTCAAACCCTAATTTAGGGTTTTCCGTCCATACCGCTCTGGTTTGGACGTTTAGGCAGCTATGCCAATCTTTTGGGGAGGCCGACCATGAGGGGCCCGCGTTGGTTCGGCAGCGAATATTCCATACCTGCTTGGGGTTATGGAATTGATCTGGGACATCCAATCATGCTGGTGAAGTTGGATGATCGTAATCATTTCCAGACTGATACGGACAGTCCGGATGCTCAATCGGGCTAGTATAACACACCGAGAGTTGCTCAATCGGGCTAGTATAACACACCGAGAGTTACAGCATGTACGGTATTTCGTACATGCTTTCATTATAATGCTTGGAGATTCGTGTTGCTCACTGAGAGTAACACTCAGTCATCATGCCGCACTGATAATGAGTACAAGAAATACAAGGCTGGTTACGCATTAATTAATAATGATGTAAATTCACAGGGTATATGGGATTGTTGCTACATGCTCCAACCTGGATGAATTTTGTGTATTTAATTCACAGAATACTGGGATTGTTTCCACATGCTCCATTCTAGGTGAATTAGTAAAGTGAAGAAGTATTCATCACTCATTAATGGTTTTATCTTTTGCAAGATGTTAGCGCATAATTTTGGCTTTTACAATTTTAGCCTTAAATGAAAATCCACCATCAACATTAAGTCCCCCGCTTAGCACGTAATGGTTACACCATTGTGGGGTAGGCATGAGATGGTGATAGTTAAAGACAAAGCTTATGAGACAAAGTTAGATGTTACCAGGAGAGAAGGGTCATCCTGTGCTTGGAGCATGTCACGTTCAAGAGGCATCAAGGCGAGTGTTCCCCTAGCATGATGTCGGTCTTGCCTGCTTCGATGAAATGTTATGCATGTTTCGTTCGTGGGGCTACTGCACCTTCTTGATCGAACGTGGGCTTGATGTGCCTGTTTTGGTTAATCGTGGGTCCGCTGCGTCTGCTTGATCGAACGTGGGACCCGATGTAAGCATGCTTGATTCGAACATGGGCAGATGTGCATGCTTCGATCAAACGCGGGACCACCGTGTACATGTCTCAAACGTCGGCTATGTCATGTGCCTACTTTGAACGTACGGTTGATGTACTTGCTCGAGAGTCATCTTGCTACTTCGACCAAACACCGACCCAACTAGCTTGACTAAACACCGTACTTGATGCTTTGACCAAACATCGTCCTTGCTGTTTGCTTTGCTCGAACGTGGGACCCGATGTGAGCAAGATTTTTTTTAAAAAAATAAATAAATAAACCTTGTGTGCTCAAATGTAAATGTGGGTCCTGTAGAAAGCGTTAAAGCAGCTTCTGGAGCAGGCCCGGGAGAGCGTTGAAGTGTTGGAGCTGAAACGCCTTCTTCTGGAGAGAGAGCTTTGATTGGGGACGGCTGTGTATGCTTGACCAATGCTGGGCCGGGATCAAGTGGGACCCGCCGCGTGCCTGGTCAACGTCAACCTCAGTGTTTCGACCGAAACCGCCCCGCTGCGTGCGCTGTTTTATTCGAATACTAGCCTTGTGACTTTGATCAATACCAGACTTGAAACTTGAGCAATACCGGACTTGTGACTTGATCAATACCGGACTTGTGACTTGATCAACACCGGACGTGAAACTTGAGAAATACCGGACTTGTGACTTGATCAATACCGGACTTGTGACTTGATCAACACCAGACTTGAAACTTGAGAAATAACGGACTTGTGACTTGATCAACACCGGACTTGAGACTTGAGCAATACCGGACTTGTGACTTGATCAACACCAGACTTAAAACTTGAGCAATATCGGACTTGTGACTTGATCAACACCGGACTTAAAACTTGAGCAATACCGGACTTGTGACTTGATCAACACCGGACTTGAGACTTGAGCAATACCGGACTTGTGACTTGATCAACACCGGACTTGAGACTTGAGCAATACCGGACTTGTAACTTGATCAACACCGAACTTAAAACTTGAGTAATACCGGACCTGTGACTTGATCAACACCGGACTTGAGACTTGAGCAATACCGGACTTGTGACTTGATCAACACCGGACTTGAGACTTGATCAACACCGAACTTGAAACTTGGTCAATACCGGTATTTGGACCCAATACCAGCCTTGTGTACTGCAACGTGAATGTGTATTCTGTCGTGTGTGACTACACATCTCACGCGTTTTTATACAAGTACTGACTCATGTCTTTTATTGTAGAATGAAGAAAAAAACTCCTGTTGAGATGTCTTCTGGGGATAATGCTGGTGCCAAGTCAGGAGGTGTTGACAGCTTCAAAGATATGCCGAACATTGATGATGAGTTGTCCACTGCGCCCTTTCAACTATATGAAAATATTCGTTCCACAAGTTAACCCTTATCCTATCGACTTCAAGGTTTTTCATGCTCCGCTGGGCCCTCATGAAGGATGGATGAGACGTATGTTGAGCAATGAGTACATCAAAGATAACTTGACAAGACCGCAGATTATTGATGCAGCTTGAGTGTTGAAACGGCTCGAGAGGATGTTAAAGTGGTTTCTGGTGCGAACGTTAAGGTGGATCCTGGAGAGAGTGTTGAAGAAGGATTCTCTGGCGAACTTGGGTCCGGAGAGCGTTGAGGCGGCTCTTGAATAGACCATTGAAGCAGCTTCTGCTAGAGGGAGCGTTGAATTGTTTCCCTCTTCAGTTCAATTTACCCTTACGAATTCCATGCTTCTTGACTGACCATCTCTCTCATGTTGAAGAATTCCTTGACTGACGGTGAAGGAACTTCATGTTGAGCCTCAGTCCCCAAGCGTGGTTTACATGGTTTGTTCGCAGTGGTTGTTGTCGAGCCAGATATGGAATATCGTGGACATTGTTTCATCATTGTGGGAGTCGTGCATGTGGTACTGGAGTTGGAGTTGACGGACGCGCAGGATGTTGTATCTCGGTGGTTTTCCTCTTGCTACTTCAGGGAACTGCTTACAGAAGGCTGAAGGTTATATCACCTGTTGGTGAAATATATGCCCCTACAAACATTATGAGGCTCTTCATTACCGGAAGGCCCGGTTCTTTCTATCAGGGCATATTTTGTTGTAGATGAGCGTTCAACAGCTCCAGAGGATGACCAAAAGCGCGGATTCTCCAAGATAGCATGATAGACATGTACCACTGTCTGATAAAGTGACTCGCCCGGATCTTGTTCGACCAGTGTCTGATAGAGTGACTCGCCCGGATCTTGCTCGATATGACACGTGGACATCGTTATCTTCTTGAGGATGCACTCTTGAGGTATCGGCTCCAGTGGAAGATTGCCGTCATAGAGCGTTGATACGTTGCACCGGCATTCTTTAAACCAAATGGCAATATGGTATAATAAAAATTTCCAATAGGAGTTCGAAAAGCTATCTTACTTGCATCATGCTCGTACATCCTTATCTGGTTGTAGCCGCTACATCCATCCATGGAGGAGAACATGCTGTGTCCGCTGGTTGCATCTACTAACATGTCGATGTTAGGTAGAGGAGGATCGTTTTGGAGCAAAGCACATATTCAAGTCTCTCAAGTCTATGCAGACCCGATCTATCCATTTTCCTCGTGTCTGAACTACAACTGCTTAACCGACTTGGATCCAGGTATGACATGTAGATGATGGGTGACCAATTTTCATCTAAATCCGGCATTTCTTCATATCTCCAAGCGAATATGTCTTGGTACTCTTTGAGAAGTTCCACGAGCTTCGTGCGTTTATCCGTAGACAAGGTTGAGATGATGGAGATAGGCCTAGGAAATTCCTTAACGGTTTCAATCTCATCAGTTGTGGAGTTGGTGTCATCTTGCAGCTGTTGTGGAGCATCTAACACTTGTTCTTGTGGTTTGTTGTTGTTGTAGCATTCCATTGGGTGGACAGACTGGGTAATAGTCTCCCCTGCTAATTGATAATGGCAGTGTCGGTATACCGTTTTCCCTTTCTGGTCACGACTTGCCACAAAAGTTCGTTCCCTCTTCGTGTGAACGTGGGTCGTGGCTTCACGGGATGGAGAAGAATGCTTCGTCAACAAAGATGCATCGTGGGTTTTAGCCCTCAATGATGCAAGCCGGTCTTCTTCCTGAATTGACGCCCACGTGGGGAGTGGGACGCAACGAAATTGTCTAATTCTTTCCGCGGAGCTTCTCCCGTATGTGCTAGTTTGGTTTCCCTCGAAGTCCGTCATTGTGGTAGGCTTCCGTACGACCTTGCCTGGGAGAACCTTGGATGTCCCGAGAGTCTTGAGAGTAATCACATTCGAAGACGCTCCTGTGTAGATAAGGTACGTCTTGAACTATGAATCCTTGATGCGTGCGGTGACATGTAGGGAACAGTCGTGACCTCCCTCTGGTTGATTGCAGCAAAACGTCTTCGCGCGCTGATTCTTCGAGAGGTGTGAAAGTTCGCATAAACTTTCCACTAGAGAAACCACTTCCCGATCTACCGCCCTTTGGTTCATAGTGAAACTATTGACTTGAGGAGGATCGTTGTGAGGATCAGTCCCAGTGTAGGAGTCTCCATGACAGGACCGCTCATATCTGATGCCTTTTCTTTGATCAGGTCCATGGAGGTCAGCGCCGCTGAAGTACCTTCTCCGGTGCGTTGAATGCGTTCCTTTTTTGCTCCAGGGGCTGTCGCGGCTATTGTGGCAATCGATCAGTTAATGTCTTTAAGAAAAGTGAGTACCTCTTTCTGAGTTGCGGCCATATCCGTTTGAGTCTTAGCAATAACTTTCTGCTTCTCCATCAAGTCTGCAATGGTAATGGGGGATGGTCCTCCTCTCGTCCCTCCAGCTCCTCGTCCTGATGAAGGAGTGGAAGTTGTTGCTCTGGTGACTAACAGAGGTGTTACACTTGATGAGATGTCGGGATTTGCGTCTGCTCTGGCTCTGGTGATAGGAGGTGTTACACTTACTGGAAAATCTCTTGCTACGCTGGCAATGGTGGTAGAAGTGACGGCTTTATAAGATATATTGACCACGGTAGCTCCACTGACAGGTACATCGACACCGGGAGTGTTATCCACACTAGGTCCATCAGAATTGATTGCTGATCCAGACCTGAGTTCTACCATCTTGAAATGCATTGATGACTGAATTGGTCCTAAGATCTACCCTTTTTTGAAATTGATAAAATTGAATCGGATTTTGAAGAAATTAACTTTACAACCGAGAGATTAACCTCCCGCTGTGGTCGCCAAATGTTTATGGGTGAAAATTATTCCTGCCGGATTTGGTAATTTGGAGTGTGTGGATGAGGAATGAATCTAAACCCTAAACAAATGCACTGCGCGGTGAGTGCTTGTAGATTCAGGAAATCAATCTGTACAATTCTGGCTTAAACCAAGAAATGGCCGTTCCAGACTTGTTTCGGCCACAAAGTGAAGGAGATGGGGTTGATCTTAGGTAGGGAAGCGAAGAAGGTGTTGAGAATGTGAAGGTGTTGGCTATATATGACTTTTATCAGAATGCTGAACTGGCTTGCAAGGTGTAAGCTATCAGTTCCGGTGTTTGAATACGATTGTATCAACACTTGCCTCTGTTGTCTGGACTTGTTCCCGTTGTTTTGGAAATAGTGAGAAGAACCTATTTATACAAGTCATTTGATCCTTATTCACGTCTCTCGTGGGAAGTGGAGGAAGTGGAGTGATGGAGTAGTGGAGGTGTGTGTTGGTGTTACACGACCAGTCTTGCCCACTTCTCCTGTCATCTCTAACCGTCCATGACTTCCTGACACGTTCTTGTGATGGCGCGTTGCACGCTGTAAACCGCCAGACCAATACCCCAGTATGTATCCCTCAGTTTGTGACATGATTGATGACTCGAGTGTGTGGATCGTGGGACCCACAAAAGGTAGCATGTAATTCTAAATTGAATAACTGCGTTATTCCGGATGTTGATACTTGTGAAGTATCGTGTGTATTCTATGCAAGTACTGCATCGAGTATACTCAGCATGTATGAAGCATCGTTGTTTGAGCGTCTCAAAATAGCCTCATTTCCAGCCTACTTCATGTGATGGTTTGGAAGTTGCGCAAGCAAATCCTCCCTTGATCGACCATATAGTGTGGTAGAATGACGGATGGTAATCACCATGACGCCGCACTGACCAATTAACTCCTTACCAGGGCTGTATAACCAAGCCGGTGAAGTTGGACGGACGAGATGATCTTTGAGACACTCATCTACGACCATTAATGAAATTAGGGTTTTAGAAGAGGTGCGCAAGCATCCCTCTTCAGCCTGGTCGAATTCAATCTTGGGATACGATTTTGGCCAGGACGATCGTACATGCGTGTAGAAGGCATGACGGTGTAGGCGCCCATGCCCCATTATCTCACGAAGATGTGATCTGGGCCACTCAATTCGTCTGGCGAAGTTGAGTGGTCGAGATCAGTTTGTGACAAAAAACTAGTGCCGCAAAAGCCGCGCATCGTGCCAACTTCGGGCGCGCGTTCCAAGACGACCAATCTTGGTCGGTCTTGGCTGATCGGTCTGGCGTGAAGGTGGTAGGCTGGTGTTCACGCCTATACTTGACTGTCCCATGAAAATGTGATCTAATCCACTCAAATCGTCCGGCGAAGTTGAGTGGTCGAGATCAGTTTTGCAATTTGGGAAGTTTGACCACGCTAGTTTGGATGCGCGTTTTGGGATAGCCAGGCATGATATTCCTTGGCCGATCAGGTGAGGGGATAGACGGGCCCACGGTGGTCATGCTGGTATGGCCGGACCTGCTTAATCTAATATCGAACCTTTCATTCGTGCCAGAGAAAATGGACGCTCGTGATGTTCAAAACCCTAATTTTGAGTTTCACGGTCGTGCGTCATGCTCTGTTCGGGCGCACGAATTGGGATGACCAACCATGGTTGGTCCTGACCGATTGGTCGGAGTATGTAGGCGGGCCCTCGGTGATTGTGTAGACATGCTCTGGGCCCTTTGAATCTACATCTACACCCTCCATATATACCTGCGAAGATGGATGGTTGAGACTGTTTTGCGACACATGTAATATGTCGCAAACCCTAATTTAGGGTTTTCCGTCCATACCGCTCTGGTTTGGACGTTTTGGCAAGCTATGCCAATCTTTTGGGGAGGCCGACCATGCGGGGCCCGCGTTGGTTCGACAGCGAATATTCCATACCTGCTTGGGGTTATGGAATTGATCTGGGACATCCAATCATGCTTTGTGAAGTTGGATGATCGTGATCATTTCCATACCGATATGATGCTGATCATCTGCTCAATGCTCAATCGGGCTGCTATAACACACCGAGAGTTGCAACACTGTGCGGGTATTTCGTACATGCTTTCATTATAATGCTTGGAGATTCGTGTTACTCTCAGCAGAGAGTAACACTCAGTCGTCATGCCGCACTGATAATGAGTACAGGAAATACAAGGCTGGTTACGCATTAATTAATAATGCTGTAAATTCACAAGGTATATGGGATTGTTGCTACATGCTCCAACCTGGATGAATTTTGTGTATTTAATTCACAGAATACTGGGATTGTTGCCTCATGCTCCATTCTAGGTGAATTAGTAAAGTGAAGAAGTATTCATCACTCATTAATGGTTTTATCTTTTGCAAGATGTTAGCGCATAATTTTGGCTTTTACAATTTTAGCCTTAAATGAAAATCCACCATCAACACTTTATTGATTTGGAAAACACTGTTTATGTTCCAACTATTTCCCGTAATTTAATTTCAGTTTCTCAACTAGATAGACAAGGTTTTCAATTTCAAATTGCCAATGGATGTTTTAATTTGTTTAAAGACTTTAAAGTTATTAATTATTTATGGTTATCTTTCTGATGGTCTTTACAAGTTACATTATCATCATCATCAATATCTGAAACCTATTTAACAATGCATCATAATGATAGAACTGAACATGTTGAGGGTAATTCCTTATTCTTGTCGCATAAGAAGCTGGGACATATATCTCATGAAAAGCTTCAAAGATTGGTAAAAGACAGGATTCTACAGAACCTAGATTTTACTGATTATAAAAGTTGCGTGGATTGTATTAAAGGCAAGATGAAAAAACACACAACGAAATGTGCCACAAGAAGTTCCGAACTCCTTGAAATTATACATACAGATATTTGTGGACCCTCCGACGTTCCAGCTTTTGGAGGAGAAAAATATTTTATCACCTTTATTGATGATTTTTCACGTTATTGTTATCTTTACTTATTGCATGATAAATCTCAAGATGTGAATGTTGTAGAGCAATTAACTACCAAAGTTAAGAGGAAACTAGAAAAGAAGGTGAAAATCATTAGGTCTGATAGGGGTGAAGAATATTATGGAAGGTATGACGAAACAGGACAATATCATGTACCTTTCGTTTTACTTCTTCAAAAGCTTGGAATTGTTGCTCAATACACAATGCCATGTTCACCTTTGCAGAACGGTGTAGCAGAAAGGCAAAATCGTACTATAATAGAAATGGTTAGAAGCATGCTTAGTCATGCGAGTTTACCCTTGAGTTTGTGGATGTATGCTCTTTGTTATGCTGTGTACATTTTAAATAGAGTTCCGAGCAAAGCAGTTCCAAAGAATCCTTTTGAAATGTGGAAGGGATGGAAACCTAGTTTAAAACACCTGCAAGTTTGGGTTTGTTCAGCAGAAGCGAAAGTTTGTAATCCCAAAGAAAAGAAATTGGATATGAAAACTGTTAGCGGTTACTTTATTGGTTTTCCTGAAAAATCCAATGGGTATATTAATTATTGTCCTAACCATAGTATGAGAATTGTTGAAGCTGGAAATGAAAAATTCATTAAGGATGGCGAAGTTAGTGCGAGTACACCAATGCAAGAAAAATTTGTTCGAGAAAGCAGAGTATAATCCCTATACCTCATATTTCTACAGATATTGTGACTCCTCGGGTTGTGGAACCTATTGATGAGGGAGCAAAACAAATAAAGGCACTAGAGCTTCATGATGAGACTACTTCCAATGAAGAAATTGTAGAACAACCAGATGAAGCAGCCTTAAGAAGATCTCATAGAGAACGGAAAAAGGCTATTTCTGATGATTATGTGGTTTATCTACAAGAATCAGATTTTGATTTAGGGGTTATGAAAGACCCAGTTTCTTATTCACAAGCAATCAAGTATAGTAATTCTGTTAAGTGGATCAATGCAATGAAAGTTGAGAAAAAATCGATGGATGATAATAGAGTCTGGGAAAACGTTGAATTGCCTGAAGGACACAAAGCAGTCGGATGTAAATGGGTCTTTAAGACCAAACCCGACTCTAATGGAAATATTTAACGTTATAAAGCTAGACTTGTAGCCAAAGGTTTCACTCAGAAAGATGGCATTGATTACAAAGAGATTTTTTCTTCTGTGTCAAAGAAAGACTCTCTCAGAATTATTCTTGCATTAATAGTTGAATATAACCTTGAGTTACATCAAATGGATGTGAAAACAGCCTTTCTAAATGGTGAGCTTGAATAAGAAATTTTCATGTGTCAACCTGAAGGTTTTGTCTTAAAAGGACAGGAACACATGGTCTGCAAACTTAAGAAATCAATTTATGGACTTAAGCAAGCCTCCAGGTAGTGGTATCTAAAATTCAACGAAACCGTTCAAAAATTTGGTTTTGAAGAAAATGTTGTAGATCCATGCATATACGATCAAGAACAGTGGGAGGAAGTTTATATTTTTGGCATTGTATGTAGATGACACACTACTTGCGAGTAGTGATCTTGGTCTTATGCATGAAACTAAGGAATATCTCTCGAAGAATTTTGAAATGAAATATATGGGTGAGGCTTCTTATGTGATTGGGATAGAAATATTCCGTGATAGATCACTTGGAACATTATCGATCTCACAGAAAGCATATATCGAAAGAATTCTAGAGAGGTTTGAGATGACTGCATGTAAACCAAGTATAGTTCCAGTCTGTAATGGAGACAAGTTTGGACTCAATATTTGTCCTAAGAATGAATTGGAACGTAAGAAAATGGATAAAATCCCTTATATGCTTCTGTGGTGGGAAGTTTAATGTATACTCAAGTTTTCACACGAATGGGATATCATCTATATAGTTGGTATGCTGGGAAGATACGTTAATGAATCCTAGAATGGAGCACTGGAAAGTTGCAAAGAAAGTTATGAGGTACCTGCAAGGCACGAAGGATCATCGTCTCACATTTACGAAGTCAGATCAATTTGAGTTGGTTGGCTATTTAGATTTCGATTTCATGGGATGTAATGATACTCGAAAGAGCATTTTTGGATATTTTTTTCTATTATATGGAGGAACAATATCATGGAAAAGTGCAAAAGAGTCTATTTTCACTGGCTCGACAATGGAAGTTGAATTTGTAGCATGTTATGAATCTACAAATCATTGTTCATGGATGCGGAATTTCATCTCAAGGTTTGGAGACCTAAATTTTTCCTCCGCACCAGTGAAATTTTATTGTGAAAATGTCGGAGCAGTATTCTTTTCAAAGCACGCTAGATATACTAAGGGTTCAAGATACATGGATCTAAAGTGCCTATGTGTGAAACAAGCTGTTCAGATGAAAAAGTTGTTAATTGAACACGTATGCACAAAACTTATGATTGCAGATGCATTTACGAAGGCCTTACCTCCCAAGACCTTTCTGGAACATGTTGGAAACATGGGTCTTGAGGGAGTAACAGACAATTAGTTTCACTTAGACTATTTACTTATATTAGAACATTTATTGAGCTTTCATTATGATTACTCTGAACTTATTTTTGTATCCACTTTAGTATACTTTATGTGATTGGATGAATGTTCACAAAAATTGTTTTCTTTTGAAGACATCACTGGACCATTATGATACTCCTATTTAAGGCCTAGTCGAGTAAGTTATTTGTGTTGTGTTACATGGAAGGAAACATGTTGATAACAGGACAATGTGCAACTGATATGACTCGCATGAGTAGTTTTCTTGATTAAGGTATTATATTTAACCATTAAATTTTTTTCTACAATTATGCGAGCTTATGTTGTCTATGATTAACTATTAAATTGATTATCACATGGACCAGTGGGAGAATGTAAGATTATTTCTACACGGTTAGAAATGTCTCTTGGCTCCATGTGAATAATCTAAGCTAATAAAGACATTGCTAGACATGCATCTTAGGTTACTAAGGAGTTATTATCTTAAGTTTCTATAAGGATTTAATACCTTATTAACTCTCCCTTGATGGACGGTTGAGTATTAAAAGTTAATGTTAAAAAATCCTAGGAACTTGGTCCTTCTTGTGCCTGTAAATGGAATACAATACCCATCAATATTGCATTAAAACAATTACAACTCATTACGTAAAAGGTCAAGAGGAAGAAACCAAGAGCTCCACAAGGTATTCCGCAATAAGAAGATTTATGGGTGTCTCAAGAGGATTACTACAATTCAATATCAATGGCATCGTCAGGTATATTATTTATACACATATCCATGCACATGTGATTGTCATGTAGTTCTAAGATCCTACATTATGAAATATAAAACTTATAGTTAATACTTGAATTGCTAATCCTATTTTCACGTTCATCTTAATAAGTGAAGGAAATTGTAAAAGTTGGTGGCTACTTTGTGATCTTCATTGAAAGTTCATGGACAGAGAGAATGAGAAGACGGAAGAATAAGAGAGAAGAAAGAAAAAAGAAAGAGTTTCGGAACTTGTGTTCTACATGACTTTATGTTCCAAAGTTATACTCAACAGATCCCATCATTTATTTATCAAATTGTTCTACATGACTTTATGTTCCACGTGTAATTGTAACCTAGTTTTTTTTAAGATAAATGCTTGTTATGATAGGCAAAGTTGGTTGGAGGATGATCAGCCAGCCTGACCACTCGTGGGTTAAGGTTTTTGAAATCAAAATATTATGGAAACATGAATGTGTTAGATGGCAACGTGGCAATGGCGATTCTGCGTCTGTCATGTCGCGAAATCAGATTCCTGGGGTCTGATCATGCCAGCTCTACCTCTGGGGTAGATTCCTCTCTTTTGGTCAAGAAACTTCTTGACCCTGTCACTCTCTAATAGATTCCGAGTAAGGTATTTTCTAGCTTCTCCATACCCATAGCTGAGTCCATTTTGGATATCGTCCTTAACCGAACTCTGAGTTATGATAACTCACTTTTACTGACCCATAGCTGAGTTATGTTTTTGAAATGCTCATTTCCAAGAGAAATTTGGTTTTCTTTAGACTGTCCTGCTCATACTTCAAGTTGGGATAACTTTCCGATTTTGGATTGGTTTTATAATTTGTTTGAAGCTAACCGTGATTTCTCTTATGATGAGGATACCAACTGGCCTAAGTTTTCCAGTATTAAGTGTGACAACTGTTTTAGGCAATCCTCCCCACCCCAACTACAGTTTCGACCTCTATCAAAACCCGCATCAAGACACGACAAACTTTCCCTGTACAACAATCTTTTAATTGTGTTCCATGGAGGATCTAGTGATCTTTAAACTAGTCTCCATCTCCTAATGGGAAATGTGGTTGGTGTTGGCATTCTTTGGCTTTCATCTACAAGCACTAAGGGAAAAACATACTTTGACAACCCCCACAAGTGTGGTAGTAGACCTACGACGACTATATTCTATGGATTGTGGAAGGGGAGGGTTGTAGAAGGTCCCGGATTTACTACGACTTCGACCTAAGAGTCGTGAACGTAACTGTGGTTCAGGTTTGCACTACCCCGTGGTTCAGTTGTGATCCTCTTTCGATTTTACTTTGAAAGCCTAACACAACATCTATTACAGTTGTCAATCCTTCTTTCACTATGCCTACATGAATTGTAGGACATCCTTCCACAACAACATCTATGTATAGTAGAACATTTTATCACATCCCTTTAGTTAGGTTGTCAAAGTCTAACATAATTTTCTAGAGTTTCTTTCACAAATGATATTTATATTGTTATACATTCTTTCACAATCTTTGGTAAGTGTAGTAAAATTTTGTAACACAATTTATTTGAATGGTGTGAATAGTTCTATTACTACTCTTGTTAAAATGGTTGAAAAGTTTTATACAACCTTTGATATGCATAGTAAAAGCCCATAACACAACTTCTATGGATGGTGTGAATATTACTATTACTACTGTTGTTAAAATGGTTGAAAAGTGTTGGAAAATTTTGGGTAAAAACGGAGGATGATATAAACACAAAAGAAATTGTTGTAATCAAAAGCTTTCAAGGCTCATACGATTTCTTTTAGACGATTATTTCTACCCTCCCAATATCAATTGGCGATTGCAACAGGTATGCGAAATAATGCCTTCAGGATACAATGAAAGCCCTACAACAGAAAATTAGGTTCAAGGTTTGCACCCCTTGACCCAATCAAGAACACACAAGAATAGGATTCTGATGATGCTTAGAAGAGAGAAAACAAAAAGTATTTTATATTTTTTTCATTGTTTGAATGAAAACAAATCATCACTACTTATAGGGAACTCATGCCTATTGGAGATGCCTCTTCACTACCAAAAGACATCAATAGTGCCATATGGGAATGGATGTGTCTTTTGTGAACCATCACACCCTTTGGAGATGCCTTTTCATCTCCAACAAAAATCCATTGCATCTATTCGGCACCGGACGCTCCCCCGTCGTAGCGGCAAACCAAAAAACAAAACCGTTTTATTTTCCATGTTATTGAAAATATCCAACAATCTCCCCCTATTTTCAATAACCAAAAACATGAAAATAAAAACAAAACTTTTTAAATCAGAGTGGCTGCATCACCGAAGTGACTGCCTACGTACCCGAGTGGGATCAAGCCAACGTAGTTCAAGCACAATTGAGACTAAGCATCATCGTTGAAATCAACACATAAATGATAGGTATCTTTTGGATTTGAACCTTCACTTAGTGTAAGAAACTCAAAGCCTTATCGAGATTCTATGGTGAAACCAGTCTTGAACCAAGTATCCCTTATGATAAAACCGGAGTCTCCACACATATTGATTTCATAAATCATGTGTTTTGTAGCCAAGCACGTTAATGACCATGTGCTTATATCCTCGATTCATGAGTCTTCTTTAGAGAACGGTCTTCTTCTCTTAGGAAACGACCTGATTTCCATACTCATATAGGTAAGTCTCGAAGGTGTTTCTGCGATATACCTTTTACTAATCACGGACTCATTAAGGATTTACATCCATCCTATTTTCTTGCGAACCCAAAGACTAATTAGAAATGGGAAGTTTTATATTAGTGCTCCATAATCTATATCCATAACTTGTTGGTACCACATTGAACCTTGTTTATCTTTTTCAAAACATAGGTTGGGTTTCTGCTATGGGAGATCAACCTTCCTTCACAGACCTTAGTCCCATTTCTTTATACTTCATTGAAAACATTTCCTTTGGGAGACTTTCCATAAATAGGTCTACCAAGTTTTTCTCCGTTTCAATGGCTAACTGCAATTACTCCTTTCTTGAGTAATTGACTTACCGTTCCAATGTACAAGACTTGTATGTCTTGAATTTTCATCATAAGTCTTTGTTAGAGACGTTATAGATCATAACCTGATTCACAATTAATCAAGACCGCTTGAGATGGCTTCTTCCAAAAATGGGATCTCTACAAGTTAGGTTCTAAGCCATTCCTCCTCATTAATTGCATCCATTTATGCAATCAATTTTGACATTATTAAAAATGTTCCTCTTTGATTTTACAAAATAATTGTAACTTCTCTAGTGATCCTAATTAACATTTATCGTTAATTCACAAGGAGTCATTATAGACTTGCATACACTAGAGTCATAGAAAATTTGTAGGCAACTTACTTGCTATTTCAACAAGCACATTATTACGATGAGTAACTCCTCTACTCATGCCCAATGTTCTACAAATTTATACCCAAGAACATAGACAATGTCTATTTAACATTTTACGTTAGTAATGCAAATGTTCATAATTTATGCATCGGTAATATCATAACGTCGTTGGATATTTGGTCGCGCGCCCAATCTTCCAATATGTTACATATTCACCGGTAATTTTCCTTTCGATGTCATTTAAGACATGCCAATTTCCAAATTTTGGAACCATATAATTCTTAATGAAAGAATTATGATTTAAGACTTCTAAATTTATAATTCCTACCGCAAGAATTATACCCGTACCAAAAATTGTAGTCTCAACAATCATTGGTGATCTCCATTTTGGTTCTCTAATCTTAGAGCATTCATGACAATACTTTTTCTAATGTCATGCGACCAAAACTGTGTCATTGAAGGACACTTCCTTTATTTGTATCAAGTACCGCATGTGTCAATTTCTGCCGAAACACGGCGCACAACATTTCTAAATAGAAATAAAAAACTTCAAATCCAACGCACTGGTATGGGTACCATCCTTTTGGATTTGGGTCACATTTAACTGCTAAAAGTGATATATCTCTTATTCTCTTAATCCATCGGGATTCAAAAGAGATTCAAAGACCTAACTGCGCACTGAATAGTCCATGGATTCATGCCGTTTCATTTCTTCGAAAAAGGGATGATTTGATGTACAAATCATCAATGCAACCCTATGACTCAATGTCATATTAGAACCGGTCAAAATACTTCTTCTCCACATTTCATGATTATGTTTAATAGTCATGACACCATGGAAACAAGATTCCATGAAAGGAAGTATCTTACTACATACCGGTCTTGAATCCACAAAATGGATTTGATCCAAAGGAGTAATTTAATACAGGATCTGGAATCTTAACAAGTAAAACTAAATTAACATTACTTATCTGTTTTGGTCAGCAGTTTCCCTAGCAATAAACTTTTGCTATCTATCCACCACTCACCGTCATCAGGAAGCCATTTGAATCCCGCTGCAATGATGGGTAGTTCCACAAACATAGCCAGAGAAACACTTGTGAAAGAACGATTCTCTGCCCAGACTGAATTTAAGCAACAACCACTTCTGCACGACTTGCCCTCTTGATCACGTATAATTTGGTACAAATTTGGTCCCGATTTCTCGTATCCAAATACAATATCAATTGTTGCAAATGACTGGACGCCATAAAGAGGCACTATGCCCTTTCAGAACTAACCGTGTTCTTCTTCATTCACAGACATTTCTTTGAGCAACACGGGTCTTTTGCCCAAAATTTGTTAATTATTCTTTTAAATCCGGGATGAATAACTCCCGACCATAGAGATGTACGACTGTCTGTACACCATTTTCTATAAGTGGATTTTGAAAAAAAAAGAGCCAACCGCCAAGAGGACATCCATGTTTGGAGTCAGTCCACATCATGCAAAGCACTAAGACCAAATGCCTTATGCATTGTCTTTTCAAATTTCATATTTGAATTTGAAATGTCAAAACCACTAACCTTTCCCAACAAGTTTATTCCAGTATCCGTGAATGGAATAATTAAGAGGTGTATTGTGACAAACATCTATGCCCCCAGTTGATAATTAGCCCATATCGGTAAACCCTTAATAGTTCACCCAACTCTTGTTTCAAGAAAACCTCGCTTCAGAAAGTACCAAATTTTCATCCTCCATTGTTAGGAAACTAATCGTCTAAAACTGTTGGAAAATTTTGGGTAAAAACGGAGGATGGTATAAACACAAAAGAAATTGTTGTACTCAAAAGCTTTCAAGGCTCATACGATTTCTTTTAGACGATTATTTCTACCCTCCCAATATCAATTGGCGATTGCAACAGGTATGCGAAATAATGCCTTCAGGATACAATGAAAGCCTTACAACAGAAAATTAGGTTCAAGGTTTGCACCCCTTGACCCAATCAAGAACACACAAGAATAGGATTCTGATGATGCTTAGAAGAGAGAAAACATAAAGTATTTTATATTTTTTTCATTGTTTGAATGAAAACAAATCATCACTACTTATAGGGAACTCATGCATATTGGAGATGCCTCTTCACTACCAAAAGACATCAATAGTGCCTTATGGGAATGGATGTGTCTTTTTTGAACCATCACACCCTTTGGAGATGCCTTTTCATCTCCAACAAAAATCCATTGCATCTATTCGGCACCGGACGCTCCCCCGTCGTAGCGGCAAACCAAAAAACAAAACCGTTTTATTTTCAATGTTATTGAAAATATCCAACAAAAAGTTCTATCAACCTTTGATATGTATAGTAAAAGCCCATAACACAACTTCTATGGATAGTGTGAATATTACTATTACTACTGTTGTTTGAGTGGTTGAAAAAATTTGCACAATCCTTATTTATATTGTTATACTTTCTTTCACAACCTTAGCCTAGTGTAGTCATAATCTCTAATACAACAATGGTTTTCATTAAATGAATGTGGACCTACAACCTTAGTTTTTAGTTGTGTGCATAAAACTTTTTTGAAAAAAAAAAATCACAACCGAAATCGAATTGCCGAAAGTATTTCACATTAAACATGCCAGTGTAACATATTTAATTACAGTCATTCAATATCACCTACCAAAAGTTAATTTTCCTGAACACACTCAAAAAAGATTATGAAGATTAGAAGAACACCCTATGAGAACAGAATTCGATCCTTCGGCCATGAGATAATACTTCCGACAACATCACCAACAAACTTGAAGTCTGATGTCAGCTTGTATACATGAGCACCATCCACAAGAGCAGTGATCACACATACAATGTAGGATCCAAAACCAATAAGCATCCCATGTATCTCCTGCAGTGGATCCTTTTCACTAGTTTTAGCATTAGCCACCACCTCACCATCCTTGTACCAACTTAATAACTTGCAAGGTGTAAATTTTTCTGGCACTAGCACCTCATTTGATCTGCTGACAGGACTGGTTGTGGGAGTAGTCGAGGCTTTTCCATTAGCTAGAACAAATCTATTAGCGCTAGCCTGCAGGTTGTTGCTTGCAACTGGACTGTCCCTGTGAGATTTAACTTCATGGCAGGAACATTTCGAGCTCTTTTACTATAGAAAAAACAATTTGACAGTATGATGGGCCCAATCATGTTTGAATTCATCAACTATAAAAAGAAAACCAAAAACAAAACCATTAACAAAATAAATTCTCACCTCTAACATAACAAGACGATCATTCATTGCTCTACAGCTTTCTTAACACTCTTTAATGATCAACTTGTAGTGGGTATTGGCTGCAATATTCTTATGTGTCACTCCAAACCCCATGCCTTTAAGTCTTACCCCTTTATCTTCACCAAGAGCCTTTGTTAGAACATCTTCTGTCACGGATGATCCACCATCAGAACCATGCTTTTCTTTTTTTTGTGTGTGAGCTTTTCTTTTTTTGTGTGAAAGGCAGCAAGACTCGCGAGAGTGTCTCGAATATAAGATATTTTCGAGAGAAGGTAGCAAGACTTGTCTCGATAGCAAGAGCCCAAAAATCATTAAAGGGCTCGCGAGAATATGAGCACATCCATTATGTAAACACCTAAATTAATTTTGGGAGAACACTTTTAAAAGAGAAGAGGAAAAAACTTTATTTTCTTTATCATCTTCTTCCCTAAAACTAGATCTAGAAGAAAATATCCATTAATGGAGATTGTAAATGTAATACCAATGTAACAATCATAGTGAAGAATCGCATATTGATCGAACCACGTAAAAAAATCTTATGTGTCTATTTAAATTTCTAGCACTTATATTTGAAATTCATATCATTAATAAGATTTGATCTACAAAATATAGTGAGGGGTCCCTTCGCTAAAACAGGGCTTTAAATCTTGTTGGTTCAAGAAAATTTAGAAAAATTTGTGAATTCAAGTGGATCTATAAGCTTTAAGGGAAAAAAGAGAAGGAAAAGCACCAGACAAAGAAAAGAACGATTATCCATTGCTAGATTAAAGAAGATTCGAATAAATTAGTTATTGTAGGAGATGGATTTCACTTGGATCTAAAAATTTCAAGGTCATATATGGAATCTACAATAAAATTTCGTGATCTCGGCTAAAGATATGGAGATATGTCGAGAAACAGATGAAGAAAAAGACAACCAAATTACCTCAATACCGATTAAAATTAGAAGATGCTACAGATTACCAAGATGAGCACACTTCATAAATTATATAATGAGAAGATAAGCCAAAGTATGAAGCAAAGAAAAATCAACTATTTCGTGAGTCAAATATGAGCCAACACACATACGTGATTCATATGACATTTCTTTTATTACATCGCGACAACAAGACCAACTGTAACCAACGACTCTTAATTTTAGTTCGATTATTATTACATGCAAGGTATATCATCAACAACAAGGTACAACCTACCGAAAAGAAATAAATGATTGGAAATCACTTCATCAACCGGATGAAAGTAGGCAATTCAAAGAAGACAAAGGTCATGTGTCAAAACCATCTAATGAGTTCAAAAAAAAATATAAGATATTTTTGCATTATTGAAAATTTCATGAAAGAATGAAGAAAGGAATGATTATTTCACATATAAATTCAAAAAAAAAGAAGAAGAAGATTTCTCACAAAAGCCTCTAGAAAATGATAAGGCAAGATCAGATTTGGGTCCCTTCCATCGATGTTTGTGGCCCTTTATCCATAAATCAACATAAAGCCTATCGCATGAGCACAACGCAGAGATCGATCGGTTCGAAAACATTTTATGTTGTTTTTAGCTCTTTTTCTTTTTTATATACTTCAAGCTTAAAAAGAAAATGTGAATCCCTTCTTATATATTTCGAGTTAAGTAAATTGTAGTCTTAATAATGCTTTGGACATGCATCAGTATAATCGAGGTTTAGCGTAAGAGTAATTTCATACAGGGGAAATGAAGGATAACATACAGGTTAAAAATAATAAACATACCATCTGCTCCTCCAGTCGGGCATAACCTTGTCCACTAATCGAGTGAGGGGTGTTGTGCTTCGCACGAATTTCTTGCATTTTGAGTCTTTTCACCTGCAAAGGGAAATAGAGAAGTCAATAGACACATTTAAAATAACAATTTCTTCAAATATAGTCATTTACTATATTAGAAACACTTACTCTGAATTCAGCCGAGTCTATATGTTTCACAAACGTTTCCCACTCATTGACAGACATGCTCGTGGGCATTATAGCTTTGCAAGCCTTTTCTCTCTTTCTTCTCCTTGTATCTGATCCAAAGCCTCGAGTACCAAACTGGCTTTCCTAGATCGAGCTTCTTTGAGATATGCTCCCATTTTGGAAAAATAGTAGTCTTGGAAATGTTCAAACACAGTGAATCGTTGCTGCAAATAAAAGTAAAATCATTTTAATTGGAATCTGCAATGAGTTAAAGAGTTATATATCGACCAATGAAAAGAGTTGAAAAGTTAAGAATCATTTTAATTACCCCGACTATCTTCCATATGTTGACCTTGGCTTGGTGAGGAACAACTCTCCAATCCTTAAATGTTAAGGGAATGTTTCTCCGAACTAATACCCATAGACAACTGGCCAGCTGCACAGAAGGATCACCAATCGGTTGTTCTTTATAGTTGAAGGGAACTTTCGCTTTTGGATCTGTGTTACCTAACTTCATTGCATGCATCTGTGTTGGTACACGTGGAAAAAAACTTTCTTTTCTTCGTTGGTTCCACAACCTCATCTTATTCACCTTCCGGCTTATCATCAGTACCACCCTCAGAATCATGATCATATTATCTTTTTCTTCGTCAGAATCAACATCAGGCCCTTCCACTTGCACGTCTTTGTTGTGTTGTAAAGTTTCATCTTCTTTTTCCTCTTCAAAATCTAAAAAAGTGTCATTTGGATCGACGAGTTGAACATTTGGATATGGGCCAGTGCTTATATCCAATTTCCACCTTATTGTCTTGCCCCCCACTTTGGAATTTGCAGAATCTTGTTTAGACTTTGTAGGTGTCAGCACCTTCTTCCTCTTAGAAGCTAGTACCTTCCACGGTGAACTAAGATGTTGTTGATGTGATGGAGTTTGGGTAGTCATGTGAGGATTGATTGGTTCGGCGGACTCTTTGGACCTTGGTGATGATCCCCTCTGAGAAGTATTTGTATTAATTGGTTCTGCGCATGAGGACTCTTTCAACCTTGGTGATTATCGCCTCTGAGAAGAATTTTATCTGTTGGAGATGTTAGAACAGTTTGTTCTGGGAAATTTGCATTTCTTGGTGATCGGCGAGGTGGAGATACAACAACAGGTTGGGACTGTTGACTCTTCAGTTTCTTCTTCATCTGAAACAACCATAACTTAATTAGTTAAATTGAGAAGGTAAATAAATATGTTATATTAATATAATGAAATTGAGATGAAAAGATTTTACCTTGATTGGAAACTGCTTGACATTGTTCTTTATTGTTGACTTAGTCTGCAACATTAAATACAAAAGCTTAATTAGTATATATTGATGACTTAAAGGGGGAATAATTTACATGAATAAGAGCAACTGAATTATAATCCAAGTCTTTACCTTATTTTTCCCATTGTTGTAAGATTTGTTTTCATCAATGATATACAAAAAAATAATTCAAAAATGAAATCAGTATAACATTATCAATTTACAAAAGCATTATTGGATACCAACTTGGAAGGATTTCTAAATGAGCCAGTGCACTCACTATCATATGGGTAAGTCGATCGCTTAAGAAGCAATTGTCTCGCCCATATGATAGAGAGCGCACTAGCTCTCATCAATCCTTAACCAAAATTGCAACCTGTATATAACCATCAAGACAGTCTCATACATGTGTATCAATCAAAACAATACAAAATAAAGCAACATATATATAACCACCAAGCAAACTGACACCTGCTGGTTGGAATACGGAAGCCCTGCACATTTTCAGTTGAGAATGAACCAGGGGTTCCGTATTCCAAGCAGCAGGTCTTAAAGATTCACTTGATGGCTATCAAGTTAAAAACAAGCATCATGTTAGACACAAGCAACATCAAACAAGCATCATGTTCTTCTTTACAAACATAATTAAAGAACAAACTAAGCATCATGTTCTTCTATGCAATACACTAGTAATTTGGTAGCAATAAAGAACAACATAACAACAAAATAACCACCAAACACCAGCAATTAGAGATTCACTTGATAGCTAAAAACCAAGCATTAACCAAGCTACTTATATCATTCACTAAGACAAATGTTAATAGCATTTAGCTGCAACAACAAAGTAAATCATGCTACTAAATACAAAATCATGCCATTGATTCAAGCTCCAATTTAAAAATAATAAAATTAGAGTTAACCCTATAACAAATCAAACCAAATCAGAATACTAGAACAAACATCATCAACAATTGCATTTTATTTAAAAAAAAAAAAAAAAAAAAACCTAAAATCAAATTAGTAAAATTAAAAAGAACCCAATAAAAAATCAAAACCAAATCAAAAATCCTGGAACAAACATCATCAACAATTGCATGTTATTGAAAAAAAAACAAAACAAAACAAAACCTAAACTGCACTCTCATTAAAATTGCATGTTAACAAACCAAACCCTAAAACAAAATCTAAACTCAACCAAAACAAATAAGAGAACAAAGGGTTTGAGAGTTTAGTTTTTACCAATCTTTTGAGGGTTGCAGATAAACTAATTTTTTCGATGAGGGTTTGCAGATAATTTTTTTTTATTTTGGGTTTTCTGTGGATAGTTGGATTTTCTGATTAGGGTTGCAGATGAAAGGATTTGAGTTAGATGAGAAATATGATTTTTTGACTAGGTTTAAGGTTTGAGCAAATTAAAAAAAAAATTGCGGAGGGTTTTTCTTTTTCTGATAGAGAAAGGGTTGAATGGAAATGGAGAAGGAGAATGAACCGAGGGAGACTTTGTGTGGTCTCTAATTTTTTTTCTTTTTTTCTTGTTTTTTTCCAAAAATTGGAGAGGTGACACGTTGCTGTTTCTAGAAGAATGGGAAAATTTTGGGCGTGATGTTTAGGCGGGATGCCGGGGGGAAATCCTCAATCCGCATGATAGGGATTACAACCGTTAGATTAGATTTTATGCAATCTAATTGGTAAAAAGAATAGGTTACGGATTGAGAAATGTTTGTTTTTTTCAAAATCAAACAAGGAATTGTGACCGTTAGATTGAGTGGTGATCCTTGTTTTTGTTTTTGCTTAATTCTAGATCATCGGATTAAAAAGAAACCCTAATTCGTCAACTTTCAGAATGAAAGTGACTCTGAGATCGAAACCTGGACGGGTTTGGACTACTATAAGTGGGAAACTTAGTCAGAACAACGATTACGACCATCTAAAGGTAAGATTCCATACCAGAAATCTTAAACAAACCCTAATTCATCAAGTTCGAGAATGAAAGTGACTCTAAGATCGAAACCTGGATGGGTTTGGACTACTATAAGTGGGAAACTTAGTTAGAACGACGATTCCGGCCATCTAAAGGTAAGATTCCATACCAAAAAGCTTAAACACCTTAATCCGTCAACTTCGAGAATGAAAGTGACTCCGAGATCGAAACATGGACGGGTTTGGACTACTATAAGTGGGAATCTTATTCAGAACGACGAATCCGTCCATCTAAAGGTAAGATTCCATACCAGAAAGCTTAAACAAACCCTAATTCGTCAAGTTCGAAAATGAAAGTGACCCCGAGATCGAAACCTGGACGAGTTTGGACTATTATAAGTGGGAAACTTAGTCAAAACGACGATTATGACCATCTAAAGGTAAGATTCCATACCAGAAATCTTAAAACAAACCTATTCGTCAACTTCGAGAATGAAAATGACTCTGAGATCGAAACCTGGACGGGTTTGGACTACTATAAGTGGGAAACTTAGTCAGAAAGACGATTCTGACCATCTAAAGGTAAGATTCCATACCAGAAATCTTAAGCAAACCCTAATTCGTCAACTTCGAGAATGAAAGTGATTCCGAGATCGAAACCTGGATGGGTTTGGACTACTATAAGTGGGAAACTTTGTCAGAACGAGGATTCCGACCATCTAAAGGTAAGATTCCTTACCAGAAAGCTTAAAAAAACCCTAATTCGTCAAGTTCGATAATGAAAGTGACTTTGAGATCGAAACCTGGACGGGTATGGACTACTATAAGTGGGAAACTTAGTCCGAACGACGATTCTGGCCATCTAAAGGTAAGATTCCATACCAGAAAGCCTAAACAAACTCTAATTCGTCAACTTGGAGAATGAAAGTGACTCTGAGATCGAAACCTGGACAGGTTTGGACTACTATAAGTGGGAAACTTAGTCAGAATGACGATTCCGACCATCTAAGGGTAAGATTTCATACCAGAAAGCTTAAACAAACCTTAATTCGTCTACTTCGAGAATGAAAGTGACTCCGAGATCAAAACCTGGACTAGTTCGGACAACTATAAGTGGGAAACTTAGTCAGGACGACGATTCCGACCATCTAAAGGTAAGATTCCATACTAGAAAGCTTAAACAAACCCTAATTCGTCTACTTCGAGAATGAAAGTGACTCTGAGATCGAAACTTGGACGGGTTTGGACTACTATAAGTGGGAAACTTATTCAGAACGACGATTCCGACCATCTAAGATTCCATATCAGAAAGCTTAAACAAACCCTAGTTCGTCAACTTCGATAATGAAAGTGACTCCGAGATCGAAACCTGGAAGGGTTCAGACTACTATAAGTGGGAAACTTAGTCAGAACGATGATTCTGACCATCTAAAGGTAAGATTCCACCGGAAGTGAAAAAAAATTAGAAAATATTTAGCAGAATTAAAAAAAAAATAGCAGAAGTTTAAAAGCCCTACAACGAATATTATTAATGGTTAAGAAAGGTGTTGTAGAAAACATGTCATCACAACCATCCATTTCGATCTCGACCTTCCATGTTTATGATTTTTTCTTTCTTTACTATCCTTATCTTCTCTATCCTTAGCCATTTTCATCCATTTCTTTATTTCTCCCGCAGCACCACCACCTCCTTCATCCCTACTTCCTAAAAACCGCCAACATCAACAGCTCACCATCATCAGAACCACCATCAACAACATCTCACCATCATCAGAACCACCACCACCAACATATTACAATCACTCAAACCACTATCAACAGATCGAGGTAGATGTACAGATTTCTTCACCAACAGATCAAGTTGAAGACTTACAACCATCAACTGATCGAGGTAGCATAAGACTTACATAGGTTTGTAACTCGGGTTTCTCGATCTGTTTAGGGTTTTAATTTATTTATTTTTTGATTCGCGATTTGTAGCATGATTTTTTTTTATTTTTTTTTTCAATTATTGCATTTAATTCAATCATTGGATGAATGTGTGTAATTCTATCATTAAGTTTAATTTGGTAACATCATTACATGTAATTTTAATTAGGGTTTTTTGAATTCATTAAATTCAGGTAGTACTGCATTTATTTCAAATGATTGAAATCTGTTTTTTCTTGGCAGGATTTGCTTCAATTTGGTCTTCAAATCAGTTTAGGATTTCAAAAGAACTTCATGTACACATACTTGGCTGATCTGGGAGGGGTAATATTATCACTCAAGAGAAACAGAGCTTAATTTGAAAGAATATATAGTTCAAAGGTATGCCTTTTGGAGCTCTCTTTTTAATGTGTGTGTGTTATACTTGCTGCTAATTGAAGTATTCAAATGTGTGCACGTCCTCTTAGCTTAAGAATATTATTTTTAGTGAATCAATCATGGGTGGAGGTGTGAAAGACTCTCCAAGTAGCAGTAGTAGCTGCAACAATAACAACACTAACATGAGAATGAAATAATATCCTATTTGAGTATGTTATGTGTGAACAAGGGAACCATGATACAAAAGTGTGTCCTTGGCTCTATTCTAGGTGCAAGCATGTTCCTTGTAATGGTGTGAGAGCATTTCTACGATCCACAACAATTAAAACCTATGGAAAAATGTTATTCAAGTGCACCATACCTACTTGCACCTGCTTCTGACCCTTGCAAAGCCAAGTTGTTGTTGTTACTATCAAAGAAAAGTTGTAATGCTTGCGGAGAAGATTAACACCCTTATAAAAATTGTCCACTGCAATCAGTTGTGCTTCTCTTCAACCTGCAATTACAAACTCACCCTAAAAGTATCCAACAATCAACACAATAAGCACATAGCTTACCTTGTATGTGAACAATGTGGAGATTTTACATGGGCTTCAGATCCTATCTTCATTGCAGCTAAAGAGAAAGTTATAGTTTCTACAAGGCAATTGGCTGATCTAGTTATAAATCTAGGGAAAATTCTTCATATGTAATTAGATTTTATTTTATGTGTAAGACATGATTTAAAAGAAATATAAAGTACTTCATTACTGAAAAGTTTTCGGTCATAATATTAGAATTTTGTGTTTGTGAACAATTATATCAAATTCTTGAAAAGTGGCCTGTCATAATATTAGAATTCTAGAGTGAAGTTGCAGGGCTAAATCTGTGATCCATATTGCTCTAACTCTTCTTTTTTCTGTTGCGCGCAAATTCAAGTTTCATTTTAACATATATTGATTGAATTCGTTCTAAATGATGAATAAATATTGGATTCATTGGCCAAGTTTAATATGTTTAACTTAAGGATATTACATAATTAATCTTTACATTGGTTTGCTAGATTATTTACGTTATTACCGTGTTTTGATTTTATCTATCTTTTATGTAGGGGTTGTCTTCCATATCAGGATGCATTGAAGACTTTCATAGAGACTGTTTGTCAGAAACTTGGAAATCCTTCTAAGTTCGGTTGTCCCCGCGTTGATTGTAAGAATCTTGCTTTGTCGCTTCCTCCGAATGAAGTGCATCTTCACTTGCTGAAGCGAGGTATGGATCCTACATACACTGAGTGGTTTTTTCACGGGGAGCCAGCTATCATTTCTAATGATGATGATGTTCACCAAGAGGGAGAGACACATGGTTCAGAATAGTTGTCCGGAGAGGCTAATGTTTAAGGTGATGCACATCAAGATCAGGGCCATGAAATCAGGCAGGACGAGGGGTTGGAAAACTAGGTGGATGAGGCTGAAGCCCCGTTATACCCTAATTGTAAAACACACACCAAGAATTGTATAGACACAAGACAGTTAATGGTATATCTAGGAAGGCTTTTGACCAACTTCTCAAGACAGTTGGTTCCTTGTTGCCGCCAGGTCATTGTCTTACTAAAAGCACATATGAAGTGAATAAGCTGTTGAAATCTTATCAATTGACTTACGAGAAAATACATGCATGTGAGAATGATTTTTGCTTGTTTAGAAAAGCGTTGAAAGATGCAGACGAATGCCCTAAATGTCATTATTATAGGTGGAAACAAGACACATCTAACATGGACGACGATGCTGACATGATAGACAAGCCTAAAAAGAAGATCCGGTGAAGGTTCTTAGATACTTCCCCATTGTGCCGAGATCGGAGAGATTGTATCATTCAGAAGAGCTGGCAGAGCAGTTGATATGGCACACGACGAACAAGAGTAAAGATGGGAAGATACGTCATCCTTCAGATTCTTTGGCTTGGAAGCACATAGACAAAAGATTTCCCGCATTTTCTTCAGATTTGCGTAATCTGCGTCTTAGGCTTGATGCTGATGGATTCAATCCATTCGGTGATCTATCTGCAACCCACAGTTTTTGGCCAGTGATGATTGTGGTTTATAATTTTCCCCCCGAGAAGTGTATGCAAAGCGAAAACATTATTCTGAGCATGTTGATTCCAGGAAGAAAGCAATCGGGTAAGGACATCGATGTATACTTGCAGCCATTGATTGATGATCTGATTCGGTTGTGGGAGAAGGGCGTGAAGGTATATGATGCATTTAGTAAAACATAATTTAACTTGAAGGCATTATTGATGTGGACAATTAATGATTTCCCTGCATATGGTAATCTATCTGGATGTACGTATAAAGGGAAGGAAGCATGTCCTCTTTGTGGTGATAATACACTTAGCAACTGGTTTCCATTTAGTCGTAAAACTGTATACATGAATCATAGGAGATTTGGGGATGCGGTATTTGAACGTCAAAGAAGTATTGTGAATGATTTTTGGAAAAGTGTAGAAGAACGATGAGGAGAAAAGGAAAGAGAGAAAAGGAAAGAGATAAAGCTGTCATCCACCCTGGTATTACAAATGATGGTAATTTTTGAAGGGTTAAGTCATTAGGGAGAGAGAAGCGTTAAGTGTAATTCTATTTTTCCCCTGTAACAATTCATGAAATTAATCAATAAACATTCTCAATTATACAACTTTCAATGGAAAAACCAAAATATAGGGATGTCAGAGAAACAGGAGGAGCAGTGATTGACGAAGAAATTGGAAAGAATTTGGATTAACAGAGAAGAGATTTGGAAAAGATACGAATTCATTGAAAAAGAAAGATGGCTAGAAGAAATATACAAGAGCAAACTAACGATTGTAAGTTTGGTGGGAGAAAGGAGGAATGAAAACAGAGAATCATCAAGGATGAATAGGAGAAATGATAGAGAAGATCAAAATCAGCCACCAATCTCCCAAAGAGGCAAAACACTACTGGTGAGGATTATGATAGAGTAAGTGTACATACTTGGAGATCCGATTCAAGACGAGAGAGAAGAGGAGCAGCAGCTGGTGGACAATAGACAAGGAGGAGGAGAGCAAGAAATGAATGGAGAAATGAATCCAGTGTGAAGAAATCGCAAAGATTAGAAAGATCGGTGCTTGACAACAAACCATGAATTGAGGATGGAAAAACATGAGGTTGCAAAATAGGAGATCTTCGACTTGCCTGAAGAAACACAAAATCCGAATATAGAGCATGGCGAGAGAAGAGGAGAAAATAGAAGAAGAGCGGAATAGGGAAAATCAAGAGGAAATGAAGATGATGATGAAGAAGAAGAAGAATGGTGTAAAGGAAAATAAGTGTAGTGCGGAAAAAGGTGCAAATGATGGTAATTCTAAGCGTGGGAAGCGGAAAAGGGATGTTGTATCTGATGCGGCTAGTTCTGGTGCACCATACGACGAAACTGAGCTTCTGGTGCTTAACAAACGGTCGATATTCTTCGACTTGCCTTACTGGAAGGTCAGTTCTAACTTCAAATTTACTTGTTAAATAGTTTTGTGCACATGATCTATGCTTGAACTCACTATAACCTGAATACCCATTAGCTCTGAACTTCAAATTTACTACTGTTAGGTTTTTTCATGAATTCCTAGGATTTGTTACTATGACATAATATTGATGTTATGCATACGTAAAAAAAAATATATGTGAGAGTGTCATTGGTACTATTTTGAATATAAAGTTCAAAACAAAAGATGGTTTAAAATCCCGTAAAGATCTGATGAGTATGGGAATAAGACCAGAATTGCATCCTAAAGAGAAAAATGGCAAAACAATCCTTCTACCAGCACCATACAACTTAAGCAATAAAAATAAGGCTATATTTTATAATAGGATGAGAAATTTGAAAGTTCCATATGGGTATAGTTCGGATCTTAGGAATCATTTCTCGAAAGATGGTTGCTTAGGTGTCCTTAAGGCTCATGATTACCATGTTCTTATGCAACAAATATTACCTGTAGCTTTGAGGGGACTTTTACCTGAGGAGCCAAGTAAGTCGATTTTCAGGTTGTGTTCTTATTTTCATGAAATATGCCAAAGGGTAGTTGATGTTGAAAGATTAGTAGAACTTGAAGTAGAAGTTGCTAAGACTTTGTGTATGTCGGAGAGCTACTTCCCTCCATCATTTTTTGATGTGATGGTGCATTTGACAATTCACCTACCTCGAGAAGTGCGTTTATGTGGACCTGTACAATATCGTTGGATGTATCCATTTGAAAGGTATGCTAAATTTTATAAATGTTACTTTTGTATTTTATTTTTTGTTTCAATTTTTTTCTGTTTTATGCAACGTGTCAGTAGCTTTCCCTTAGAGCTACTAATATTTAAGTGTTGAAGTTTTGTATTACGTACCGACTTTGTTTCCACCCTTCTAACTGGTAACTATTTCATATCCTACTTTCTTATAGGTATATGAAGATATTCAAAGAATATGTTAAAAATTATGCACTACCTGAAGCTTGTACAGCAGAGTGTTATCTTGCACTACAACAAAGAGTGCTATAGATCACATACTAAAGATCACAATTTATGAACACTTATGGTCTTTTTAGGGCTAAAACTTAAATATCATTGATATTATAGTGTTTGTGATCTTAGATATAGAGACCTTCCAATACATCTCTTACATTTTTGAAAGTGTGATCTTACAACTGGGCTATTTTGACCATAATTAACATTTTTTTGTGATAAAAAATCTGTCTATTTAAAAATTTATGCGCCCAGCGTAGTTCGAACACGCAACCTTCAGGTTTTTACATTTTCCCTCAGGGGAAATAAAGACTTTTGACCGGGTCAACTAATTCAAATAGTCAACAGGATAAATCAAAAAATTGGTTCATTCAACTTCATTCACTTTTTCCTTTCTCACTCCTATCTTTTCTCTCAGCCGAAATTTCGAAATGAAGCCCTAGGTTATAATTTCGCAATTTTGATCCAAACCAAAAAAAAAATTCTCCCTAAACTTTCGATTTTGGTTCTCAATATTGTGATTCATCCGTTTTAACAGTAGTAATTGTGTTTATACTTTCAGATTTCATGGAGAAATCTGATTTTTGGAGTTCATTTAGAATGTCGAAGGGTTAGGGTTTCGAAATTAGATCATCATCGAAGGTGAAGTTTCTTAGAAAAATTCTTAAATATATCTCTAATCCTTCAATTTCATTATGATTGCTTAACATAACGATCAGAATTTAAGGTTTTGATTTTGTGTCTAGGTCGGGAATTTGTAAAAATGTGTTTTCAAAGATGGAGGAAGTACCAAAATTGTTGTATATTGTTGTATTCGAAGAAGTTGACAAAGAAGAAGAATCAGAAAGAGTACTCTACAAGGGTGTGTTACAGAGTACTCTACAACTCATGGAAAGCTCGACATGCTTTTAAGGTAATTAAAATACTACTCGTGGATTTTTTTTAGTTTCATAGTTTCAGTTGATTGAATTTCAGTTAATTACTTTTGATTGGAGAAGAAAGATTGAATGAATTTCATCGTGTTCAATTTGTTTCCAAGTGTTTTTTTTTTTTTCAAATTTGTGAAGATTGTAGTATGTTTAAGACTCCTAATTGTCTAGTTCTCAGTGTTGCACTTATCCTTGTGAAGCAAAGATGTTATTTGGTCTCTAGGAATAACAAATTGATACTCCTGAAACATATGAGATTTGGTAATTTTAGGAGTACCTTAGTTACAGATATGCTTTTTCCTTTCTTTTCACATGATGTTTCTCTTGGTTTTCAGCTAGTAGGATTGATTTGGAAATTTTGTAATAATATTATCTCCATTCGAGTTTCAGTGTCATACGAATAATTTAGTCACTGTAAGTTCTATCTTACTTTGAATGGGGTTACTCTAATTTTATTTGTCTGCCGACTAACCTCGAAAAGTTACAACCACTGTCAATCCTGAAAACATCAAAGGAAAATTCATCACAGAGACGCTTTCATTTGTGCACTGACCTACCTAAGCAAGTGACAGTGTTGCTTGAATATTTTCAAAATAATATTTCTAGACAGGTATTTGTTGTCCAGAAATAACATTCAGAGAACTGGATATGCACAATAATTATCTTCCTTGTTTTGTGTTTAGTTACCATTTGGTGCTATGGGATGTTATTGTTTCTAAAAAAAAATCCCTTGTTTTTATGTTTTTTGGTGGATTGGAAGAAATTGGGTTCTTGAACCTTGAAATGAAGTGCCAGGGAACTAATAGCTATGAAATGAGATGCAATATGATTGTAGAATGTATGTGATTGTTTACACGGAAGGCTTTGCGCTGTTTGCGGCTCAGGTGACTGAGCCTTATTTTTAAGTGGGAATGTTATTTATGCCCCTACTATCCATGGGTCATGCACAAACACCCTTATAAGTCTTTATAAATACCCCTGATGGCATAATTGAAATTATGAATAGAAAAATAATTCACATAATCCCAGTTTTAACCTTTGCATCTTATACTTCTGCTTCTTCTTCATTTTTTAACTCGAGAAAAACCAACCTAACTCTCACCATCTCCATCTCCATCTCCGTCGCCACCACAACCAACGCCACCAACACCACCATCTTCTTCCTCGCCATCATCACCATCTCAGTGAATTATCATGTATCTCTTTTCTCTTTCTCTCCGGCAATCACCACCACCAACAACAATAACACCCCATCGATCCACCTCCAATTCCACCACCACCTCAAAATCCACCAATTTTATCACCAGATCCATGAACAATTATCTCTTTCTGTCGTCACCTATTTGTGAATCAAGTCCCGGAATCCTAAAAATCATCAGGAGCAGCGGTCTTCTTCTTCGTTGAAGATTCAGGTGAGATCCCAAATTTAGGTTTTGATTTTTGGTATTGATCTTATTGTTAAACTAAATTTCTGATAATAAACGATTTCAATATCAAAGTTAGAGTGATCAAGATTGATTTTTTGGTTTCGTTTAACTTTTGAGATCGATATTCTATTATGAATGAACAATTTGGAGTTTGAATGAAGAATTCAGTTTCGAGAAAGATTCAGAAATTTGTTTGTTTCTTTGGGTTTCGATTTCGAGTTGTAGATTCAGAGATTCAGATTTGTTCTTTTTTATATCCTACTAATTTCTAAACCAGATCGATTTCGAGTTGCAGATTCAGATTCAGATTTCAGTGAGATAGATTCAGTACGTATGATTTTCAATCATTAGTAACTCTCAATCTCAATATCGGTAACTCCCAGTCTCAATCTCTGTAACTCTCTATCTCACTCTCACTAATTTTTCTTGATTTCTTACTGATTCGTTAGTATATTTCATGGAAATTTAGGGTTCATGTTAGTTCATTTTATCTTGATTTCTTAATGACAAATTGTTATTGCTATTGTTGTTTCAATCCAAGGCGGTTTGTTAATGTTTCATGAAACTTTAGGGTTTTATACATTCTTATTCATGTTTATTGAATCATTCATCTGTATTCGTGTTGTTGATTTGAAAAACTTAACTCTCCATATGAGAAAATTCTTTGATTTTAGCAGTAATTAAGCTTTAGAAATTGATGTTCTGGTTTTAGTTAGCTTTGATATTCTGATTTTAGTATGAGTGAACCTGACAAGGAAGGTAGCAGTGAATCTGTGTAACAAAATGGTGTTTGATGTGTTAAAATGCATAAGCATCCCAGTCAGGTCCAAGTAGAGAAGGAAATAGAAGATGAAGCAGCAGAAGTTGGATTATGCAGGACAATCAGAGATGGTAAGCACGTGAAAGAATGATGAACTTGAATTTTGTGGAATCAATTGTGATTGTATGAAGCTTTGAAATGGTTTTCAGTAACCAGAATTTAAATGCTGAAAACAATCACATTAGTTTTAGAGTTTTACTGTAACTAGTTATATGTAGTTATGTACAAGTAGTGCCTCACATTTACATAACACTACTGGTGTTTCCTTTGATCGAACGGCTTTTTCTACAGTCTTCTTGTGACTTTACCATCTTACATTAAGACAATTGTGAGCTTTGTAGTAGAAATATAATTGTCGATTGTATCAGTGAGTTTACTAGTGACTGAGATGGAGAGTGAGAGAACAAGATACTGAAGAAGGAAGTAATTAGGGCTTGTTTAGGAAATTGATTCTCTGAGCTGGTGGAATTATGTACTGTGAATGAATCTCTTGCAGATATGTATGCTAGGGAGTGAATTCACAGAGAGGTGATGCTGGTTCTGGCGTCAGGTGGCTAAGATGTAACTGATGGATGTTGTAGATGACATGGTTTTGCAATGATGAACAGAGGGAAGAAGGTGAAATAGATGTATGTTTAGGAATTGTAGGTGATGGAGAGTTGAGCTAAAGAATGAAGTGTGATACTGCTGCTTTACAGCTTAAATGGATAGGTCAATAAGGAGTTGTGTGTGAGGTCTGCTGGAAGAGACAAAGTTGAAGCTGAGTAGTGCAGAGAATGTTTTGAATAAATGGAACTCAAGATTGCAAGGGAGTTGTTATTGCAGACAACAAGAATTAAAGTTGATATTGCAGATAAAAACAATTAGAGCTAAGAGATGAGATGGGTATGAGGATGTTGGGTTGTATTTGCAGTGTTGGTAAGGAACTTGGTAATTTTTTTTTTTGGAGATTTAGGAGATGGATTGTGATAGAGATTGTGGAAGAGAAATAGATTGCGGAAGTCATCCCTTTCCTTTCAGCAGCAAGTATGTATTTGAGCTTTATACAGTACTAACTTTTGGTTTTCATTTGACTAGTTCGTTAGTACTTTTTTGGTTTGCAGTAGAGATGCTATCGAGTCTGAAGCAGAGAATGGATTATGAAGCTTATGAAGTGCAGTTGGTGGTAGATGTTGATTGCTATTGCAGAAGATGAATGCCAGCTGAAGTGCAGGAATGAATCGCAATAATGGTTTGTGCATCAAAGCTTATGATGTGATTTTGATATGTTGTTTTATATTGACGAATCTGTGGTGCAATGGTAGCACAACCGACTATATGTCAGTAGATGTGTGTTCGATTCACGCCAGGTTCATTCAACTGTGTATAATTATTTTTCTTGAGACAACTCGTTCTAGTTGCCTCCATATTTGGATACAACTCGAACAATTTGCTTCTAGATTTGGACACAACTAGGGCTAGTTGCTTTCACTTTTGAAGGAAACTTTGAGCTAGTTGCCTCCACATTTGAAGACAACTTGAGCTAGTTGCCTTCACATTTGAAGACAACTTAAGCTAGTTGCCTTCACATTTGAAGACAACTTGAGCTAGTTTCCTCAGATTCGGAGACAACTTGAGCTAGTTGCCTCCACATTTGAAGACAACTTGAGCTAGTTGCCTTCACATTTGAAGACAACTTGAGCTAGTTGCCTTAGATTCGGAGACAACTTTACCTAGTTTCCTCCATTTTGTTTTGCAACTTATTCTTGTACACTATTTATTGGAGACAACTTAAGTTAGTTGCCTCCACTTTTGGAGACAACTTGAACTAGTTGCCTCGGATATGGACATTATTTGTTGGAGACAACTTGAGCTAGTTGCCTCCACTTTTGGAGACAACTTGAGCTTGTTGCCTCCTATATGGACACAACTTCGGCAAGTTGACTCCACATGGTAGTGGCGGTGGTTGGCGGCGGTGGTTGGCGGCGGTGGTAGTTGACGGCGGTGGTGGTTGGCGGTGGCGGTGGGCGGTTATTGGCGGCGGCAGTGTGATTGGTGGCGGTGGACAGTGGTGGAGGCGGTGGACAGTGGTGGTGGTTGGCGGTGGTGGTCATCGGCGGTGGTGGTTGGTGGTTGGCGGTGGTGGTGGTTGGCGGCGGTGGTGGTTGGCGGTGGTGGTGGTTGGGGGCGGTAGTGGTTGGCGGTGGTGGTGGGCGGCGGTGGACAGTGGTGGTGGTGGTTGGTGGTGGACAATAGATGTAGTTTTTTTTTTTTTTTAAATAGTGGTTAGTGGTTTGTATATACACTATATAAAGGAGGGTATTTTGGTAATGTATTAATCTTAGGGGTATAATTTATGTTGGAAATGGTATTTTTCAAGGGGTCTCATACTAGGGGTATATAGATAATATTCCCTATTTTTAAACATCATATTTTGTTTTTGCAACTCTTATAAAGGTTGTCAAAGGTTGTCATGAGTAAGTATAAACAAAAACCACAAACCTGACAGTGTTGTGATAGTGTAGGCATGGTTGATGGTGTGAACTTTCACGTATGAGGCTCAGGATCAAATCCCCGCAACCTCTTTAACCAACATCCTATATTTTTACTTCAACAACACTTACAAAGGTTGTTATACATTTTCATAAAAATAAACACAAAAAACCGGAACTTGTGAACTTTAAGGATGGTTCATGGGTTAAACTAACACACAGTGGGTTCATGTTCCAATCCCATCAACACTATTCTTTTTCTTAATTAAAAAAAGAACAAAAAACTAGAACTTGTGAAGTGTAAGGATGGTTGATGGGTTAAACTAACGCAAAGTAGGTTTATGTTCGAATCCCCTCAATACTATTTTTTTTCTTTCATTTTTTTTCCTCTTGCGGCCGGTTGTGATTGGATTATGAACTACATATCTGGAAAACGGTTGTTAAAGAAAAATGTCATTATAACTGTTTTGCTTAAAGGGTTGTCGTTTGTTTTTTTGTCTCAACACTTTGGTCTTAGGGGTTAGTATTGATGCCATTCTACGACTCTTTCTTTGAAAATAGTCTTAGAACATGGGATGTTCTACGACTTTTAGAAAAGAGTTGTTGTTGATGGTGGATT
>JAJJWW010001188.1:0-109766 GCA_023531295.1 Papaver armeniacum | reverse complement strand
AAATGCATCATGTTAGAACCAAACATATAGACGTTTGGTTTCATTTTTGGGTTTATGTCCAAAGAACGGGCAATCCGTTATGGGTTGTATCCGAAGACATGGAAAGGGACGTTTTTATGTCAGCAACAGAAGCCCAAGCTCATGGAATTGTTGATCTTTTAGCGGTCGAAAATACCGGGGACTTCACGTAAATCTGTGATTCCATTCCATTTCGAACCATAATTGACTGAGTTATGTTATTTACTATTTTATTTTCTTATCGAGGTTAAAAGTGGTAGTGGTAAAATATTCAATGAAACGAGAGGAATTCAGAATCATCCGGTTAGGATTGATCTAAATCAGCCCATTCTGTATACGATCCATCATGCTAACTATCAAACAACTTATTAGAAATACAAGACAACCAATCAGAAATGTCATAAAATCCCCCGTAAGACATTCTACTTGTGAAGATTGATACCAAAGACAATCCGACTTATATGTTGACTAAAGTAGTATTTGGGTTCAAGTATCGACATTGCTCGAAATTGATCCATATCTTTCTTGTTTGGTTAGAGACCCTCTTAAGGTAGGGGTTCTTAAGAAACTGGTGGAGGCCTTCTAGCAAGGCCATTTCAGTGAACTACGATCGATTATGATTCCTATTGAGGATACGTAGGCAGCCAGTGATGGTGTAATCGACGTTGGAAGATGGAGGTGATTTTATCTATTAATCGTCTCATGCATGAATACATGATCATAGGTGGAGAATTGTTGGTAGGTTGGTGAAAGATTAGATTAGGAAATCTAGTTGGTTTGGGAAACCAATACTTGTGTCCTAAGTATATCAACTTAAGAGGTTTTTCTGTTGTAGTTAAATTAGGAAATCTTATACTCGTAGGAAAAGTAATCATTGTTAAGGAATGTGTCTAAACCTATTGATATGTAGAAATAGCCATAGAGAGAACCTAGTAGAAACACACCAGAAGTCTCTTCTTCTCTTCTGAAGGCTTTGTATATTGCTTTATCCTCTATAGTGATTAATAAACTTGTTTATTCCTTCTTGAGGATTCAACCTCGTTAAATATTTGTTCATGTTGTGTGTCTGTGATTGTGTTCTTGGCAATATTGGAGTATCATTGTATTTGTACAGACTTAACGCTTCCGCAGGTTTTGGCGCAACAATTCCTTCCTGTGTGTTGTATACTGCTCAATATACATAGGGATGTTGATCGTCCTCCTGATGTTACAAATTCGCATTACTTGGTGCTGGAATTTTAGGGTTCATTCTAATGAGCACCCAAGTTGCTATTGCTAATCAATGCATCACCTATACCATTGTGTTGCAGTTTCAAGTTTGCTTGGCCTTTTTTGCCACACACATTTGCACAATTGGGAACCTCATAAACGAGGATCTCTCAGACCGAAGATCAGTCCATATGATATAAATTGTTATCCATCATGTGATGCTTTCTATACGGTTTGACAAGCTAATAGTAGCACGTTCGGATGCACGCTCGAAAGTTACTTTTTGATAAGAAGTCTAGAGTTTTAAAACGACTTCTGAAAGCAAAAAAAGGGTTAACTTTTTATGAAGCAAAATAATTCTGCTTCGAGTATCCAAACGCGTTACAAGTCTTGTGGAACCTTGGGGCAAAATATAAAAAATCACAACATAAACCAATAACACAACAACAAAAAAAAAAAAAAAAAAAAAAAACTAATATGATGAAACCTATTATAGGGGCTTCAAACATTTGGTTTTGAGGGCTCACAAGATGACAAAATCGGGTTATGAAATAGTAATCAACAAAACCCCATATCTAACTATTTTTTTGTAATGGTTAAAATACCCTCCATGAATTATAAAATTAAATTTATTATGTTTTCTTTCTCTTTTCATTCATAAATCATGATGAAGATGATGATCATATACAAAAAAAAACTAAATCTATTGTCTTCTCATTCTCTTTTCATTTATAAATCATGATGAAGATGATGATCATAAAAAAAACCTATTATTTTTCTTTTTCTCTTCTTCTTGCCCGTCGTGATGAAGATGACGATCATAAAAATAAAAAACTAAGAAAACCCATCACTTATTTATGCAAAAAACAGTTTCAGTACTGTCTACGGTTGGGAAAATTCATATTTCCCAACGACTAGGCTTCTCGGTTGGGACAATTCATACTTCCCAACCATATTTCCTCGATTGGGAAATTCATATTTCCCAGCCGGTGTCTGTCTGGTTGGGAAAATTCATACATCCCAACCGTAGACAGTTCTGTCTACGGTTGGGAAAATTCATATTTCCCCACCGTAGGCTGTCTACGGTTGGGAAAATTCATATTTCCCAACCATAGACAGTTCTGAAACTATTTTTCAAAAACCCAATTCGATCGATTCTGCTTATCCATGCATTGAAACCAATTAAATAAGATGGGTTTTTGATTTTCACCTTATTGAAGTCATTGCGGGTGGATTAAATGGTGTTAATCGATAATGAATTATTTTGAGAATTGACGATTAATCGAAAAAATAAGCGATGAAGGTGATGGGGAAGAAGGAAATAGAAGAATTAAAGGAGAGGAATGAAAACAAATTAGGTTTAGGTTTTCAATATTTAATAGGTTAAAGGTATTTTAATATTTTTCTTATGAATTAGGTCCCCTTATCTTCATTGTAGGATATTTGAATCCTTAGGAGCCCTCAAAACTATTTTCTTGGAGCCCCTATAATAATAGGTTTCAATATGATATGCTACCGGCAAGTTTTGAATTCTGGTCACTCGAATCGTGCAAAGAGCAAGGGTATAATGGTAAGCTTGCCTGTCAATATCTTTCCTAGACATCCCCCAACCCAAAAATCAAGTCCTTCTCTTTCTCCTCTCAAGTCATATCATACAGTATTATTCCTTTCCCAGATTAAAATCAGCGGAGGATCGAATTCATCCAAACTTTTGTGCCGAATGTACAAATCGTTTCGCCCCAGATTTTTGTAATTCTGGAGAAATTTTGTCGCCCCAATTTTTCTTTTTTTGTGATTCTGAAGAAATTTTGTCGCTCCAATTTTTTGTGATTCTGAAGCTGATTCGAGCATAGAGAAGAAGAAGATGATCGGAGTAGGGAAGATGAAGCAGTATACAAACGTTCTCGACAAACCACTAAGCAAAGGCAAACAAGAGGTTTTTGTTTCAGATTTCTTAAACCCAAAATGAATCTTATTTGGGGATCTAGTTACATTTAATTCTGAAAATTAGATCGGTAAACTAATGATGAATGATCTGTTTGTTTGGTGATTCAGGTTAGTTTGAGTGCATTTGCATTCTTGTTTTCGGAGCTAGTACAGTATAATCAGACTCAAGTCGATAACATTGCCGAGTTAGAACGAAGGTTAGAATCATCTAATAGTCAACTTGATATCTAAATTTTGCACCGTACAGACAGATTTCTTATTCTAACAGAGGTAATTATATTGTTTTCGGGTAACACTGCAGGCTAGAGGATGCGGGGTATGCCGTTGGAGCAAGAGTTCTTGAACTTCTTTGCCACAGAGATAAGGTACTTTGATCATTTTTATATAGCAGTGTGTAATTGATGATGCTTCAACTTGTTAAAATTATCACTAGTGATGGAAACATTATAGTACTAAGAAAAGAAAAGATTACTCATTCAACTATATAATTTAGAAAATTCTTCGAGTGCCTTTTCACTTTCACTGAAAAAAAATAAATAGTTCAGCTCTACCATAAATAGCTCTAGATTTGAACTATTATCGATCAATGTAAACTGAAATATCTTGAGTGTGTTATCCAGTCTTGGTACGTGCATATTTTATTGGGTGCACACATCGCCCCCTCTTAACCTCCAATTTGTTGTGGGGTTAAGAGATTAATATGAGAGATTTAGTTGCCCCTCTGTGAAAGTACAAAACCTGGTGCCCCGTTAGAAACAACTGTAGTTATCTTGGAGTATGTTGTACATTGAGTGGCTGTGGGAGATGCCATCGGCTGCCAGTGTAGGTCGTGGTGCTGCGCCTGATATATATGGATACGTGGGATTATTACCTTATCACATGTACATCTCGTCCATATATGGTTCTTGGTTAGACGGAAAATAGTGAGTCTCGACGCCGGTGTTGTGCGCTCTTAGTCTTGATCCTCTTTGTTTATGAGCTTTTATGTATTAGACAAGCTTGATTAATAATCTTTCTGCCGTATCTGCCACAAACTAGCTGATGCGTGAGTGATCCAGCATTTGTGGAGACATTGCGTTCCAGTATTGTTGATGTTTGCTAGTTCGTTTATGTACCCGTACCAAAGATGCTAACAATTTGAACAGTGGAAAAGTTGGTTAAGCTTCATGATGAATATTGTCTAAGCTCAACACGAAGCACGCGCGGATACTGTGTCAGACTTCTTATTAAACTTCATGCTTCTTAGGAGAGTGGGGATGCTGTGATGAGCTGCTTCATTAAGCCTTTCTTCTGTTTCCTTTTGCAAGTCTTTTGTTCTAGAAACTTTCTTTTCACATATACAACTGGTCTTGACTGGAAATACGTACCCTCAAACTTTTTGAGAATTATAAATCACCTTGAATAATGTTGCTTGAGCTCAATCGTATTATGTTAATTATTCTGTCTTCTTTTATCTTGCACTTGAGCTATCCAGGCTTCACATATCTGTTCGCACATACATCAATGCTTGGGACTGATATTCATCAATACGAAGCTTTTGATGTTTGCTAAGCCCTCCTAGACTCATAGTGCCTGATCTTGTGGAACGCCTCTGTATATAGATGCCAATTCTAGCAAATACTGGGTAGATTTCATTACTTAATCGTTCCTGGGAGTATGCTCAAGTCTAACGATTCACTTTCTCAGCCTTTATTTCCATTTGATGATCTCGCTTCCATGACAAGGTACATTTTAATGTAGTTCAAAATGGCTCACATGAAGTAGGATGTAAGGAAAATCTTTTATAATGTGGACTGCTTTTTTCAAATCCTTTGTGTATGTGGCTAGCTCTCTGCATACTGTACATGATTTACACGTATAGCTATGGCTATTATAAATCAAACACGCAGACCTTGATGCCCCATTGCTTACCTCATACGAGTGAAAGCACATATGGGATTTGATCATAAGTTTATAAGCTCCCGCTATTTCAGAACTCTGTCTGTGATAGGTTCCAATTGTGTGGTAGTCCATGAAGGGCTCGGGTGCCAAGAAGTTTAAATTCACTACTAGAGCTTGAGCAGGACTTGGGTCCTTACTGTTCTTTTTAGAGAGTGGACGGTTGTCTAAATAACTGTGTTTCCGCAACTCTAGAATTGACACTAAAATGCAACCTGTGAAAGATCGAAAAACCCAATTGTTCTGTAGTTCTAGCATGTTGGGGCCTTTGCGGGGGGCTCGTTCCCTACTATTAGAACTCGCGTAGGATTAGGGTAGCTACTGTTGTTAAATACGTGTAGGGATGTGAATCTTACTGCTGGAACTCGTATAAGACTAGAGTCACTTCTGTCTGTTTGCATATATAGAGATGTGAATCCTACTGCTTGAACTCTCATGAGACTAGAATCACCACTATTCACGCACATATAGGAGTATGAATGAATAAATACTGCCAGAACTCGCATAGGACAAGGTGGCCACTGCTCTTGAGCACTCATAAATCTTAACCCTACTACTAGAACTCGCATATAAGTCTTAACCCTACTGCTAGAACTCGCATAGGACTAGAGTCACTACTGTTCTTGAGCGCGCATAGGGATCCACTGCTTCTCGCACACGCAGGGTCTTAAATCCTTGCTGCTGTACTGAATCTTATCACTAATTTATTTAATAGGACTTGCCTGAGGTTTCCGCTGACGTCAAATATGCACTTATAGATTTCAACGTCAATAATGTAGTCACCCCCAAGTGGGAGTGGTATTGGAAGTACTAGTGTAAATAACTTCCATGGCGAGGATGATCACCCACGGAATTGTTGGTCTCTGGAATGACTATTTCAAGGCGCTTTCCCTGGCCATTGCATTCCTAGCTACCACTATCAAGTCTTCTTGTGCGCTGCGGTCTCAGGTTTGTTTCTCTCGTGCATAACCGAAAAAATCAAAACTAAGTTCCAATATACACCTAATTTTTGCCCCCAGTAGCATTTACCGTATGAAGATATCGATGTAGTATATGGAGATTATTTTTTGCGAATTGTTGTGATTGAGCTAGAACCAGAGTGACAGTCGTGTTTCTTCTGCGATGTTGTTGGCCATCATTTGTATGGAAGATGACACGGGTTTGCACTCCGTCGCCCATTCTTGCTGGACAAAGAGATGCTTAGCTTGAATTCTTATGAAAATAATTCAGTTAGGCGATTCCGTGATAGTCCAGTGCCCTTTGATTTCATTGACGTGCATATACGTTTTGGAGAACTTAAAAGTGGAAGTGCTCAAACTGCCATGGTGGTTTGTTTTAGGAGAAACAATTCTTGGAATTTTGACTAATCCAGATGTTGAAAATGCCTTGAATCGGTGCTTGTCGGAGATGCTCTCTGGATCCTTTCAAGCTTCATTGATCAATTGAACTGATGCATTATGATACTTTTTTTGCAATCGGAATTCATGTATGACTTTGTGGTATGGATACGCCCACGATAGTAAATACAAATATGAGGTCTAAGTCTCCAATCCATGACTCTGTAAAAGTTTTGTACAGTAGCTCATATACGTCCTATACACAAGCAGCAAGGAGAAGTTCCTTGAGTAAAACTTTGTGCTTCCATATTACCAGCAAAATTGTGTTGGTACGACTACTGTAGGTCATGCAGGTAGCCTTTGACACCCCATTGCTCATAACTTCGTGTGAGGATACTTACGTCACTAGTTTGATCTTGCACATGATCCAATAATCCAAGCTCGTGAGACATGGCTTGTGCGAGGATTTGATCTCACCTTGATTTGGCAAGTTAAATAAATCCCAAGTGTTCAGTAAAATTCCCATGCTACTCCAAAACTTGCAATATTAGCAGAAATCCCGATTGTTTTTTGCAGCTGGTGCAGGTTAGAGCCTCATTAAGGCTTGAATTTTACTAGCTATGTACCAGACGTATGGCCCACTGTTCATGAGCACGCATAGGTCTGACGAAAAATTTCAAATTTGTATTGCTAGAATTGCATAGGACTAGGGTCACTACTGTTCTTTAGCATGAGTAGAAAGGTTGGCTTAGATTTGAGTCACTACTGTTCGTAGGCACACGTAGGGCTTTGAAAGCCTCAAATCATATTGCTAGAACTTGCTTAGGACTAGGGTCACTACGGTCACTCCAGTAGAAAGGTTGGCGCCCCACTAGCATATATGAGGAGCATCCTCGTTTGTGCTGGTGAGCTTGTTTCCTGAAATTACTTTGCAACAACACGCTACATGAGGTCAGAGATACTCCGGAATCCGGATATAGAAATATACACATTGATCATTTGACTTGGTACGTGAAAGTAAATAGAAAGCTGAACTATTACAGAATAGAAATATCTTCTATAATGCTACATTCCCTTATTTTCATTTTTGCATGTTTATTCATTCAATAAATCGTATTTGAACTATTTGTGTCTTCAATACGATTTCAAATACGAGTTTTCAGTAGGAGTGCCTATCCAAGTAAATAGATATTTTCTCTAGAGCTTTGAAACACTAGCTGAACGCTACATTTTTGCACCTGATATAGAAAAGGTAATCTCTGTTGGTGGCGCTGGTGGTGACATGGTAGGGTTTGTAGTGGCATCAGGACTACTTATTATCGGCAATCCACTAAGGAGTGTTTGGGGTGATGCTGGGTTTGTGACTACTTGTATTCGCATGGATTTAATGCTCTAATTTATGAATAATATAAGAATATGATGAAAAGTCATTAAAAAGTTCTTCAGTAGGTAAATACATACAATTGTGTAGAATAGATGCACTAACTAGATCTTAAAAATATATGAAAAGATTCAATAATTCTTGTCGCCTGATGGGTTGATGGTGTTGCAATGGTGGGTTGGCGAGTGCATATTTTTATATTAAACTGACGCACTGAAATATACTAATGCTGATGGAGTGACAGTGTTGGGACAGTGTTGGGACGGTCCCAACACTGTCACTCCATCAGTGTATGTTATCCAAATCTGATGGACAGAGAGAATTTCCCCTTTATTTAATAGATGTTTACAGATCCATCAGTTTACTGCTGTTGCATATTCAGCATGTTGAAAATGGATTTGCTGTCAATTAACTTTATATCGTGGCTTCTGTTGGTAAAATCTGAAGTGCTAGTAGTTTTTGTCTGACAGGGAAATAGAAGGGAGACAAGATTACTGGGGATTCTGTCTTTCGTACATAGTACAGTATGGAAGGTCTTATTTGGGAAGGTAAGCACACTGTTTCATCAGCTTAAAGTGTTCTACTATATGAAGTGAATTTTGCTATTTAAACATGACTGTTCGAGTTTCTTGCACTTCTGGATTCACGATAATATTGAGCTCTATAAGAATTCTCAGAATGGTTTAGGTTTGAGTTTTTTTGGGAATAGTGATATCTTCCTATGATGGTTGTCTGAGTAACTTTGTCAATAAGAAACTTCTTATTAGAGAATGTATTCCTGATAAACTGGCAAATCAGCCTCTATATGCTGAACATTTTTGTGACCAAACTGAATGATATATGTTTGCTGGATTTTCACCATAGTTGTCTAGGAATTGAACCGGTAAATGTTATGCTGAACTCGTCCAGGAAATATATTCTGCATTCCTTGTCTTGGTTTAGATTCCTAGACAACTATATGATGACAAGGTTACGTTTAACTTGCTTGTAGGCAGAACTGTTTGTTAGACGTTAAACCTACACAGTCCAGTTAGAGTTTATACACAGTAAGGTTCCTATGGATTATGTAAAATGAGCATCGGTCTATTGATTGATCAACTGTTTAGATAGTGCAAAATGTGGCACATTACCTCGGAAGGAACTTGCTTTAGCTCCAATGCGAACTGAATTACATCTCCAGAAGAAACATAATGTTTGTCTTGCGTCACAACTAATGTGCTCAAAACCTTGCTCTATTGGTTGATCAACTCTTTATATAGTGCAAAATGTGGCACATTAACTTGGAAGGAACTTGCTTTAGCTCCAGTGCGAACTGTCTTAGATCTCCAGAAGAAATATAATGTTTGCTCTTGCATCAAACACAATTAAGTGCTCACAACCTCACCGACAAGGTTAAATTTTTTGCTGGGCCAAATGTTTGAGACAAGCCAAAGTAGAACCGTTTTATTTTTTCTGGGTACTATTTAAACTTTAAAGCAAGAAATATTCTAAAGATTTGAAATTTTGAACCACATCCACGAGTCTAGCAATAACTGTTTTGTGATTGCTGTTTCTTTTTAGGTAGCTGACTCACTTGAGAAAGGCACTGAACATGAAGACGAGTACATGATCAGTGAGAAAGAGCTTCTTGTGAATAGGTAACTATATGATCCTTCAGCCCCTCTAGAATGCGACTCTTGAATTAAGTGGAAAACTGGAAATCATATATTTGCATCCGTTAATACATCAGATATCTTTCTTGAAGGTTTATATCTGTTCCCAAAGATATGGGAACATTTAATTGTGGTGCATTTGTTGCGGGCATCGTAAGGGTGAGTTTGTTGAGCAACACCAGATTCCTTTGTTTGATATCAACCAATAAATCGCTATTATGATACCTAAAGGAACATTTTGTTTTTGAAGGGTGTCTTGGACAGCGCAGGCTTTCCAGCTGTGGTAACTGCTCATTTTGTACCAATGGAAGGCCAACAACGACCTAGGACCACTATTTTGATAAAGTTCGCTGAGGAGGTATATACACAGTTTTCTCCCTATCTTGGTGTTTATCTTCGTCCTTGGTTTTGCTAGTCCTACCTATTAAGCCCCTATAAAATGTAAAGGGTGAAGACATCTGATCTTATATTGGATACAATTGTGTATGGAAGTGAGCTTATTCTGCTTTCTCGCATTTCAGGTTCTCAGAAGAGAAGCTAGGTTGGGCTGAGTTTCAGCGGTTTGCAAGGGTGATCATATCAGGCAATATATCCTCCTGCAACAACATCTGAAATAGCTCGAAAGCTGGTAACCAAACACCAAGTCCCTTTAGGGTATCTATCTAATTCATCTACAATCATTTTAGGCAAAGCATAACATATCATTTGGTGGTTTGGGTAAGTTGAAAGTGTACAACTTATAAGAACAGTCCTACCTGCCCGAGTGTCTGAACTATCACCTTAGATTTCCACCCTCTCAAAGAATTACAAGTTTTTTCATGAATATGTTGGAAGTTTAAAGCTCTTGACCTATTGAAAAATAGTGGCATGCCTAAGTGTGTTTTATTTTTTATTTTTTTACTTTTAATATCCTAGATAGCAATGCTTGTTATGCACCATTTTACTGAAGTAGTCATCTGATTTCTCAACGTTAAATGATTGTATTGAAGCGTGGCTGTTTTTTCTTCTTAACGATGTTTCTAACTTCAAGAATAAAAAGGAAGCAATCATCCATAAATAGCAGATACCAAATAGTTGGACATTTTTATTAATTTTAACATAAGCGTGGCTTATGTTCTGCCCAATCCACAACCACGGGCTTCCAGAGTCCTTACAAGTGATAATGGGTTTCCTTGTACTAGTGGGTTCATACTCAGGACCTGGATATCCATTAACAAGACCTTGACACGTGACATTAGATGTACATTCGAAGATCAATTCACACAATTCCTCACTAAACCCAAGCTTTCTGAAAACAAATTCCATTTTGATCAATCGGTGGTCTTAGAAAGGCTAATATAAGAGCTAAATAATCTCAGCTCCCATCCGCTTTGGCTGCCTTGGCTAGGTTACCCATGAGGCTCGCTGGTAGGCTCTCTTGGCTAGGTTATCCATGAGGCTCGCTGGTAAGCTAGCACGACAACCTGTTCAATTAATGTAGTAGTACGTTGTTGGAGCTTAGCTTGGTACGCTTCCAACTAGTTAATGTAATACCTTTTATCTAATATTAAAATAATAATATTTTAAAATAATCTGATCTTTTTTTCTTTTCTTTTTTTAAATAAAAAATTATTATTATTATTATTTTTTTAAATTTTCCAATTATTATTATAATAATTACACTATATATATTATTTAAATATTATTACATGAAACTAGTTGGAAGCCTAACAAGCTAAGCTCCAACGACATACTATTACATTAATTGAACATGTTGATGTGCTAACCTACCAGCGAGCCTCATGGGTAACCTAGCCAAGGGAGCCGAAACGGCGGGGGGGGGCCGAGATTGTGTCACAAGGGGGGCAAACTAACACTACCTTCCATGTTAATTCCTGCAATATTACGCCATTGGGGACTCGAACCTGGGACCTCCTGGAGCGCATTAAACTTTGGGGAACGGGGATGACCAGCTGAGCTAGGACCCGTTCTTTAAAATTATTATTATTATTATTATAAAAGAATTTACACGGGGTTGGTTGGGAGCCTAGCAACAAGTTGCGCCCCAACTCCTTTTTGAATAGCTAAACCTATCCTATGAAAAAGAAAACTGCCTATCTTAGAATTAGCATCATAATCGGTTAAGCAATTTCTCAACCGGTTCAAAAAAGCAATAAAATCATCTCCTAATTCACCTAAAGTAGAAAAGGCTAAAACCCCAAAACTGTAGCCATGAGATATGCAAGTGTCCAAGTATTTGGCACACTTGCGATGGATAGCCGTAGAAATAGCATGTCCCGAAACAAAGCTACGAAGTCCACCACCTGTGAAGGGCGAAACCCATGTAACGTCAAGGCAAGTGTCTTGACCGTTCTCCCAGTTGTATACAAGAATGTCAGCTGGTTTTAAACCATTACCATCCGCCAAAAATCCCAAAGAAGCCTCATTTCTAGCAGCTACACCAGCCGTGTTGCATATGTCCATGACCACATCACGAACCAGATCATGTCTGAATTTGGGGCCGACTTCATTCGCACAATGGATGGCATGATCACCAAATGTATCCATACTATGACTGCAACATGGGCACACACTATTCTCAGGAAAAAGAGGCACGCCAAGACGATATTGGATTACAGCCCTAAACTGTCTCGGTCCAATAGTTTGATTGAGCCCAGCAATAGGAATCGCCTTTAAAAAATCCATCGCAAGAGCCAGCTTGTTGCTCTGCCAAAGAACTGCATCTCTTGCAGACATTGCAAACCTGGTAGGTAATTCTCTCTTAACAACATCAAAGTAACGAACTGCCAATGATTTCATGGGGTGTGGGGCAATGTCTTTGATACTGAAAGTAGAAGAAGTAAGGCCACAAGATTGCATATACCTGTTGAGGGCTAATGTAAACTGATGGCTGGTAGCAGAAATGTCTGTAGAGTATAAGATAATACCTTGTAAGCTCTGAGTTTGGACACAAGACGCGAGATAGCAATACTGACTTGTATCCGCCATGGTATAAACTCCCAACCCTCCATCCTTAATGGGTAGTGTAGCTAGCTGTCGGTGAAGAGAACCGAACCCAGGACCATCCCCTGTAACTAAATGTTGTAAGTACTGAAACAAGTGGTGATCAAAGTGGTTGGCAGCAGCATGTAGGACTCGAGGATCCGTGGTGCGCATGGTGAAGTAGAGTTTGGACACACCAGTACAGTTGCGTAGAAGTAAAAGCTCAGATTGCGGATCTTGTAACTTCCTCACAGAGTCCATAAGTTGTTTAGTTTTATTGACTCTAGACATTACCAAATCACTGCAATAATAAGTATCCAGGCTAACAGGTCTACCAAGTAACTTAACACCTCCCCTAGCTCTGCCGATATTACTCGGAAAAACCCAATCTATAAAACTCCTAGGGTCTGGCGAAGGCCAAAATACCTCATACTTATTGATGTTCAAAAACAAACCCCTAGAACCACCATCATTTTGTATTATACTGAGTGCCTTAGAAACCTCCATTGTGTCCCCAATTATAGTATCATCATCAAGGTACCAGGCATGTAAGTCCAGAGAGCATTGAGCAGCAATTTTACAGACAAGAGGATGTAATGTTAAAGCAAAAAGCAGAGGACCAAGGGGGTCCCCTTGCTGAACCCCTTGAGCAGAAGATAAAATAGAATCACTATAATACAGTCTTACTGGTTTAGCATAACAGAACTCAACCCATTTTGATATACTGGGGCATTTACTCCTCACTTCTCTAATAAGGTCTGTCCTATTAACTAAGTTGAAGGCATTCTTAAAATCTACAAGTAACATAGTTAAGTTAGATTGAGTACCTTTCAATTCCAGAAGCATGTTTGCTGAATGCATGATTCCTTCTCCTCCACATTGTATACCTACTCCAAACCGGTGGTTACCCAAGTATGTAGTCATGGCCTGGCTCACTGAACTTGCTGCAAACTTAGAACACAACCTTCTCCAGATGGTACCAATTGCAATTGGCCTGATACCCCCATCAGGTTTAAGGAGTGGTGTAAGAGGAGCACTAGCAATATACTCCCCTAAAACAGAAGGACATTTGCCAGAGAGCCATAAGTTTACAACACCTGAAATTGATTTGAGCAAATCTTCAGAAACTGCAGCTGCTGACCCACTTAGAGCATCCAAAAGGTGTTGTTCTCTAAGTTCATCTCTGGCGCATGAAGTGCCCTTGGGGAAGCTCTTGATGTCAGTCAAAACAGCTTTGACATCAACAGACACAGGTGCAACATCAATATTATCTGAAGGTATGATGGGAGGAGGAGCATAAGGGTGTTTCAGTTGAAGCTCATGTAGTGTGTCAGGATTATATGGTGCCACACCATTAGAAGAGAGGATCCTAATTGCAGCTTTATAGTGCCCATACCTGAGTTTCTTTTTGCAAGCTTCAATGTCAGGCTTTTGCTTCTTCTTGTTAAGTTTCCTACTTCTCTGAATCTCCTTGTTATTCTCCAAAAATTGTTGTACCAATGTGATGCAGTCATTTGGTTCTCTCCACTTATCCAGGGCCTGGTTGATTGAAGCTGTTTGTAGCCTTTTCCTAGTGCCTGATCTCTCCTCCATAGAGCTCTTTGGTACATAAAGATTGAGAGTGTAGGTGGGAATCAGAAGCAACTGCAACCATGAAGCTAAATCATTATGTTGGATCAAAACTTTATCAAGAGAAGCCTTTAGAGTTCTAGAAAAGTTGAGCCTGCATAGTGGTGCAATGCTTGATATAGTGGCAATTTGTTTCTGAAACACCAAGTCCAGCAAATTAACAGAAAGACTTAAATAATCATCAACACTATTTGTAGGTATGTCCAAGTTGGTATTAGTGTCACAGGTAGCGGAAGTAGGTTTTTCAACGCCATATAAAAGGAAGTCAGCACTTCTACCGTTAAATGGACCTTTAATACATGATCACGACATGGTCGTTTCTATGAGTACCAATGCATACAAGGAAAGCAAAGCCACATCTGTAGTTGTTTCAACAATCGTTCCCAAGACCTGTAAACATAAGCCTTAGCATGAATTCTTTCCCTACATATAAAAATACCATTCTCGATAGATAAATGTCTATCATGTATATGCTTAAGAATAGAAGTCTTAACATAACCTCTCCCACTACACCATCCTGACAATCTTCAAAGTGCTTGTAAGGGCAGTGACATGATGCATCACCAGCGAATTCATTGTCATTACATGAAGATTGCACATAAGAACTTGCAGAAGCCTCTGTCGAAGAAGAATCCAAAGAACCAACTCATGAATAGTTAGGCATACTTGCTGATGGAGTAGTACTAACAGATAAAGATCTGGTTGTCAGCATTTCACAAAGGCAAATAGCCACACAAGCCTGTTCACAAAAGAGAGGACTAAAAGGGCAATTAGGATTCGAGGAATGGGAAATTGAGAGTTCAAATTAGGTAAATAAACCTAATCGAAAACTTAAAATACCATTCGTTAAAACACTAATTATAACAAAACCCAAAGCTTCAAAGCTGTATAAAGAAATAACACTGAACCACCGAAACAAACCCCTCTTCAAAGTTTACTTATAACAATTCTACACCCCTGAACACTAACAGAGCAATACCAGCTTCAAAAACATAACATAAGTTAAGACTGCTCACTTACAATACTGAGGATTGAGAGCTAGATGATCAAACTTCATCCATACAATCAAACCACACAATTACACACACAACAGTTCTAATTTTATAAATCCTACACCACTGAACAACCACAGAACAAGCACATGCTCAAAATAATCTCATAACATATGCTGAAACTACTCATCTTGCACTACAAATGATTGAAAGCTACTTGATTAACTTCTTGCAATCTGACCACAATACCCAACCCTAATTCAACTTCAATTACACACAACAAACAATTTGAAAGGAAGAAAAAAAAAACAACCTTGAATTTTCTGAAAAAACTCTTCTAATCAAAACGAACACAAAACAAATCAACACCAGGACAAGAAGAGAAGAAAGAAGAAAACCAATAAAAAAAATCCAAATTTCTACCGACGAAATAATCCTCTACAATACGGAAAATTCAAGATTTCAGAAACCCAAATAGAACCCACAGAGAAGACAGACAGAAATCGCAAAATTCAAACCCCTTTCTCACGCTTCAGAAAACCCAATTTTCAACCTCGCTCACTCGCTTCAGAAAACCCAAACTTCAGAAAACAAGAACCGTAATTGAAACTACAGAGAATAAGAACCCTAACTCCAATTGACGAAATCCCCACAACAAACTGAGGAAAACAGGAGTTCAAAACCCTAATTGAATCACTAACACTGAAGAGTCGAACAGAACAACAGGTGATTCTGGTACTTCACTCACCACAGAGAATTATATTTAGGATATGTGAGAGTTATGATAGAATTATATTTAGGATAGGTGAGAGTTATGATATTTATTTTATTATTATTATTTTTGTTAATTTTTATGCTATGAAGCACTTTACGGGAAATTACTTTGAAAAGGAGAGCGTACCAAGTACAACACCTATTTTTTCGTTTATGAATCTGTAAGGACAATTACTTGTTACAATCAACTAGTATAGATCAACATAAAAAATCTTTGTACCTTATTTTAAAACAAGTTCATAGGACGATCTGAAAAATCAATATCCAAGGACAACCTAGTATGTATTCGAACTATACACGAACCAAATTCGAATAAGTCTTATAATCAATGTTTCAAGACACGAATTCACAAGAACAAATCTTGTAGGTTCTACACATTTTGAGTTTAAAAATGGTCTAGGTTGCTTAACGTACTACTCTTGTGATATTTCTATTATAGAGATAAACAATATAATGCTGAAAAAGAAATAACGAATGCATCAGAAAGTTTGTTAATGAGGAACTACAATCTTGTAGAAAAACCACGGGACCTAGTCCAATATGAATACCGCATTGTATTAAGCTTCTACAAACATTATCACGCTATCAGACTTTGGACTAGAATATATTTGAGACCGAATCGATCCCCCGAGCAATTCACCTTCTATCGTGCTCCTTATGTCTCTGGATCAGACACGATACTACGTACTTGATTCCCATAGACGAAGTCCTTTACATCCCTAGGAGTTTCTTCAGCCGAAGTGAAGACTTTTAACTATTTAGCCTCTAACATATAGCCTATTGATTTCCTTCAGAAAGCTATCCAATCAAGATAATGAAAATTTGTTTGCTTATGAGGGATCTTCAAGGATAAAGAAGATATCAAGCAAACCTCAATAATTATGATAACTTACTATCTTCAAAAGGTTATAAAGATGCCTAATCGGTTCTACCACACAGGTTTGATATTTGTGGAACTAGAAAGTTTGAGACGAAAATAAATATGTAATTTATATGATTGTTATTGAATGGACGTATAAAAGAAGAGGCGAACCTTAGAATAGACAAGAATTACGATGATCAAGATAAGATTCCGCATATCAAGAACTACTAGGTAAAATATAGTCTAGTTGGGCTTCACGAAGTCATTAGTGATAAATTTAAAATTCGTAACATAATACAATATATCTAGGAAATATTGGCCTTTAGAGGAAGACTCTGGCCGCAACTAGGCGACACAGAAGTGCTAGGATTTTTTTTTTTTTTTTTTTTTTTTTTTTTGAGTATCTAGTTTTCAGAAGGTCCTCCATTTACAATGATAAACAAGGATAGGTAGCTTACAATCAAAGATGAGTTTGTGAACTAGTTTCCATGTTACGAATTACTTTGACATTTAGTAAGCTTAACTTCTCAATATACATTGATCATACAAGCATGTGAAAATTTTTCCTTGAATTACTACGAAGAATGTGCACGTACGTACTTACCGATATAAGATCTGAGCACCAAATGTTAGCCCAATAACAATAGTTAAGTTGTTCACGAACCATCAAGCAATCATGGAATTCAATAACTCTCAAAGACGAAATCAGTTCGTGAACTTTGCAAAACAGTCTGTGAACAAATTGTCGTATCGGAGTTCAAAAACTTTTCATATATATCCATAAGTTTGCGAATTTTCCAAATCAGTTCGTGTAATTAAGCTCCAAAAAGTGTTTAGGAACACCTTAAAATCAACCAGTTCGCATACTGACCAAATTATACCGTATACTTGAGGATCCAAAAGTGTCTGGGAACATCTCAAAATCAATCGGTCTGTGTACGTGAGTTAATAGGAGATTTAGTTCATCAAGTATTTATTTATGAACTTCAAGTTCTTGTACTAACCAGATCATTTCGTGTACTTGAAAAATTCCTTGATATATCTTATGAACTTCTTGCCCGATTACGATATGTTGAACATAAATTGTTCTCAATATTTTATGTGATGGGTTCTTATATAAATTTTATTGCTTGAATTATAATTCGACTTAAAATCGAAATTTATTCTTCGCAATATTCATCATATTACTAAATCCATACGATATTGTCTCAGTAGATAGAATGGCAGAAAAGGATAGACAATCTTCACATACCTTTGTTGATGAAGTAGATGTCTCCGTTGTTATTCAGTCTTCAATCTTCGACGTCAATTGTTGAATTATGATACTCAACTACCATGCTCTATTCTTATATATATTTTCTACTATTTGCTTTCAGGAATAAAATGGATTGTTGAGGAGCTATGCATTTGTCTAGAACAACTTTAACCCTAGCTAATAACTTAGAGATTATTTTACACAAAGAGTTGAAAAGCGGAGGGTACCAAGTACACCAAAAAAAATCGCTTCAAAACTTATAGACTTATTTCTTATGCAAAATTTAATCAAAGATCAAAATAGACAAGAAAAGTCATTGATTAACAGTAATGCGAAAACTAAAAGTAAAGCAAAACACTAAAAATTTTGTCAACGATGAAAATTGCAAAGCAGAAATCAGGACCTTGTACTGTTTTAGCATGCATTCTATTAAGTCGCTATAAATACTAGCCTACTATAACAACTTTGGTCTGGAATATAGTTGAGATAGAATAAACACTCCTGGCTATTATGCTACAGTTGTGCCTCTAGGTCTCTTGATTCGGCAGGAACCTACCTGGTTGATTCCTTTAGGAATATGTCCCTTACAGGGCTAGTTCGTGAGAATTTTCACTAACCTGCCTCAAACATGATGTCTAAATGATATTTTTTTTTTTATGATAAATCAAGGTGCCTTTGCTCTAGATGAATCTAAATCAAAATATTAGGTTGTCTACTTCTTAAGTGAGTAGAGAATCCTAATCAATCTAAATTACTAGAAAATCAATCTAACAACACGTCATGATGATTAGGTTATCTTCATATATGTATTTCAAAAGATAAGTGTTATAAATAATCATGATTGACGTTTTATGAATCTGGATTTAATCAATAATTTTTGAATAACAAGGACCTTAGTATAGACAAGAATTACAAATAGAACAAATCGAGATACACTATCTTAAAGATACATACGAACCCGTGCTTCACGAATCCCAAATGTCCAATAAAATACAGTCTATTTGTTCATCTACTCTAAAGAAATCTGATTTCTTAATGGATACCCGTAAAGGTAAGTTTTTAGCAACACTAGATTTCATTTTTTGATATCAACTAATAAATCCGTTTTTTTTCCATTATGTTGGGAACATTTATGAAAAAGAGAGGGTGCCAAGTACATCACAAACTTTTTCGTTCGGCAACCTGTAGTAGACCAACTTAATGATCCTTGACAATATGTATGTAGAGTTTATATCTTTATCTCTTCTCAATCATAACTTATAGATTGTGGAGTCCGTGAACCTAATTGTTAAGAAAAGTACTTGGACAATCTCAAAAATCAATATCCAAGATTGATCGTATTTTAGATAGTGGTAAATAAGGTTGTCGTTCACTCGGACTTTGTTGAAATTGATTTTAGGCTTAAATAAATGAAAATAAATAAAAATAAGAAACTATATACACAAAATAGTAGCAAGATGGATAGGTACTGGGACTCGGGATTTCACTGCCTTTCATATACATGGGTTTTAGAAATTAATCCTTGACATTTATAGCTCCAAACACAAGAAACATTAACTCTATTCTTTGCCAAAGTAGATTTCATAAAACATTAGTTGTAAGTTGTGAGTATGACGCATTAAAAGTAATTAAAACTAAGCATGCGACATCAAACAAAATAACAAATAACTCATAGAAATCATAATTCATTAAAAATCAGTGCAAATAGTGATTTAGGAATTAATTAAATTTATCACATAACGAAATTCAGCTTCATCCGTCGTCCCAGAGATGGGTTCTAGCTCCTCATGGTGAAATCACGCTCAAAGGAATTTTTCATTGCTCAAACAGGTGTTCGCAAGGAGAAAAAGTACAAAGTAGTGTGTTTGTAACAGTTATAATTGTTACAGAACCCACTGTTACAGAGAAACACTTAACAAATTGTTGCGAATCCGAAATAGTTGTTACAAAAACTGTTACAAAGATATTGAATTTGAAACTATAGGTAATGGTTTTTGCAACTGCTTTTAACTGTTGTTCTGTGTTCTTCTTCTTCTTTAATGGCAGCAGCAGAGACAAGCTCTGCAACTCCCGATTCTCTGCTCTATTCTAACCCCTAACACTCCATATCCCTCTCTGAATTCTGTGAAGCCTATTTATACTCATAACACCTTCGAATCCTCCGATTAAAAGAAAATATCTTCTCATTATTTCTCTCGGGAAAACTTGAGATTTTCTTTCCTTCTTTACTTCTGCACGACTTCTGCTGCTGTCAAATCTCTTGCGGACGCATTATTCTCGCAGAAAAACGAACTCCAACAAGTCACAGAACGAGTCAAACACGAGCAAATACACGCCATTTACACAAAGAAACACATGAATATCTCACACCCGTTGGATCGATTTTGGAATGGGAATACAGTGAATATCTTCATCCATTTGATGGCGAGTTGGCTCAAGATATCTTTCCTTGTTTAATATATATCGAAATCCATCCATAATGAAACGAAATCCAATAATACTCGATATTATTTCCTTCCCCTATTTTATCGTGAGAACACGATATTTTGAATTCCAGGTCACTTACCAGTCCTGTTTTAGTTCAACAGGATAATAGGAACGAAATCTAGCCAAAACTCCGAGAAGATCTCAACAAAATCTTCTCCAAAAATTACACAGGCGACTGGAATATTTTTCCCGCCAAAACTTTCTTTTAAACCGTGAAGAAGAGGGTTGCCCCCTAACCAAACTGGGGTGCAAATATCAGGTATGTGTCCCTTATCATTGAGGTGCCCCTTAACCAAGGAGAGAGTCCGAATAACCCGTGTCCTCCTGGATGCCTTTAACAACTTTTTGAGCCGAATTTTCCAAAAATGTTTATTTCCCAAAAATTCCTATAAAGACATAAAATACCATAATTAATACAAAAATCGAGCACTAACAATACAGACATTGAGGACAATTCAGACACATAAATTTGTCTATCAAAGATCAATCTAGTCGTATCCAAGTAATCCAATCAGAATTCTGCCAAGAAATAAATTTGTTATTTATCTTTCAAGATACGAATTATACAAGAAATGGGTCTCGTGATCGACCCCAATTATATGGACATATCTACTAAGATTGAACACGTACAACTTGTGTACGACTGTTATTATAAAGATAAAAAAATATAATGTGTGTTGATGGTGGTTTTTAGTTCAGGCCTAAAAATGTAAAACCCTATACTTAATGCGTTGTCTGCAAAAGGACTGAGCCATATTAAAGTAATGAGTGCCCGGGCCTCTCTACTCACACATGTACTGAGCAATTCAGTATATTTATTCAGAATGATGCATGTAGCAACAATCCCAAACATTCTGTAAACTCTCACCTACATTATTCATTAGTGTATGGTTTATTAAGTATTTTCTTATGCTATGTTCCCCAGATGAACCCTTAGTATTGGTATGACATGATGTTGATGGTGGTTTTTAGCTTAGGGTTAAAATTGTAAAACCTTGCATCAGATGTGACGTCACTCTGTAAGGAAACGGAGTCGTGAGTGCTAACCTCTCCACTGGCATAGTTATTGAGGCGTTCAATATATTTACATGAAATTTATCCAGACTGGCGCGTGTAGTAACCATCCCAGATGTTCTGTAAATTTCGGCGCCTTGCCTATATTCACTTAATACAAGTTTCTTTGAAAGCTTTCGATGCTATGTTCCCCGGCTGAACCCTTAATGTTGATATGGCATGACAATTTGTGTTCACTCGCAAAGCAGAGTAGCACGAATTTCCAAATATCAAGGATAAGGTCTTTGCATAAAGTATTCAATCAGAAAGCATGCTGCTCTCTGGCAATGAACTTAAAAGAACTCTGTGTCAACACATAAAATTCAATCGATTACCCTGGCCAACTTGCAAAAGTTAGGGGTTTTGCGCCTTGCGCAGTATATCAGACCTTGCTTGTCGAAATTTAAGCCTAGGCAAACTAGGTAATTAAGATGCCATGGATTAATAGACACAAAATCTTGCCCAGAAACAGAAAACAAGGAGCCGCAGGATAGGAGCAGCAGAAATGGAGGCGTGTCCATGCCTTAGGCCAGCCGACACCATTTTCCATTGGCCACGCCCCATCCTAAACCGGCCCTATTTCCCTCGACCAATCAGGTCGCCTTAAACTCGACACGCGCACATAAGTTGTGGCTGGGACCATACTTGTCGGCCCCTTTTTCCATCGACCAATCAGGTTGCTCTAAAGCCGCCACACTCACACCAGAAGTATAGACACGCCCATGCTTGGCCGGCCCCTCTCCTTACTACCGACCAATTAGGTCACTTTAAATGCGCCACGAGCACTAGAGGTGCGGCCGCGCCTCATGTTTGGCCGACCCCTTTTCTTGACCAATTAAGTCGTTCTAAACCCGCCACCATACATTAATGTCCAAACGCACCCTGCCGCGCCACCATACTAACTGGCAAGATAAACGCTCCCCGCCGCAACAACATATTAATTGGCATGCCAACATGCCACTCTGCCACAGTAACATGCCGCCAAGACCTAACTTTGTCCACGGCGCCAAAACCTAGCCTTGGCCACGCCGCCAAGCTCTAACTTTGGCCACGGCGCCAAAACCTAGACTTGGTCACGCCGCCAAGCTCTAACTTTGACCACGACGCCAAATCCTATCCTTGGCCACGCCGCCAATCCCTAACTTTGGCCACGACGCCAAATCCAAGCCTTGGTCACGCCGCCAAGCCCTAACTTTGGCCACGACGCCAAATCCTAGCCTTGGCCACGCCGCCAAACCCTAACTTTGGCCACGCCGCCAAATCCTAGCCTAGGCCACGCCGCCAAGCCCTAACTTTGGCCACGACGCCAAATCCTAGCGTTGGCCACGCCGCCAAACCCTAACTTTGGCCACGGAGTCAAGTCCTAGCTTTGGCCATGCCACAACGCCACAGGTGTGGCCATGCCACAACGCCACCACGCCGCAGCCATGCCACACGCACTAATTAGGGTTTCTACATGCCAAACCCCAATTTGGGCAAAATTACTACACCAACCAAACCAAATAACATTTCCCAGAGCGTTGGGATCGATGTGGCAGCATGGCCAATGTTGCTAGAGCCATATTTGGGTCTAACACCAATATTCCAAAACAGTTGCCACGGCTACGCCACTGGCATGCCGCTATGCCACGGCTACGCCAGGCGCCACTATGCTAATGACGCCATTTTGCTACACAAAAAAGATATGGTCATAATCAACGGCTACCCTTCCTCATGAGATGCAATCTCAGCCATCCAAGTTCGCCACTGAACTGACGGACTTGCGGCAAGTTCCAGGCAACCAGCTAGTGGCTATGGCTACGCCAGCGCCACTTACACCACCGTGCCACCGGCATGCACGAGGTATTCCAGTCATGCCGCAATGCCATCGGCGTACGCCAAAAATGCCACCGTGACATTACTGGCGCCAATGTATGTAGCCATAATCAACGGCTACCCTTCTTCATGAGATGCAATCTCAGCCATTCAAGTTCGCCACCAAACTGACGGACTTGTGGCAAGTTTTAGGCGGCCAGCCAAGGCAAGCCTAATAGTATCACATGGTATTTTCCTATGGCAAGTCTCTTGACTTTGACTTGCCACACATAGCAACCTGCTACACGTTTTCTACGAAAACACTCGAGACATCAAACATGTCACAAACTGGGGGATACTCATCAGGGTATTGGTCTGACGGTTTACAACGTGCGGTGTGCAATACGCCCGTTATAAGAAAGTGTCATGAAGTGGGACAATTAGTGGTGATGAAAGTAACGGTGTAAACTAATTCACTTCCTTCATCATGAAAGCATAATGCCTGACGGTTACACGTTACTCTATTCTTCCACCACTCAATTGTTTTCCATTTCCTACGAGACCATGGTACGTTTCAATATGACTTGTATAAATAGGTTTCACCTATTTACCACGAAAGAACAAGTTTTTTGGTCGGCAACATCACAATATCCAGAAATCACCAAAGAACTGATACCTTTCATTCCAGTTCCACTTTCTGATACAAGTCATAAAACAACCACACCTTCAGAATCAACTATTATGGTCTCAACACTTTCTTCGCTTTCCTCCCTAAGACCAAACCTTTTCCTTCACTTTGTGACCGAAGCAAGCCTGGAACGACCATTTCTTGGTTTAGGCCAGGATTGTACAGATTGATCTCTCGAATCAAAAGTACTTTCGTGCAGTGAATATTTTAGGGTTTAGATTCGTTTCTCATCCACACACCCAAAATTACCAAAATCGGCAGAAACAATTTTCACCCACAAACAATTGGCGACCACAGTGGGAGATTAATCTCTCGGTTGTAATACTAATTTCCAATTTTATTTTTCAATCCTAATTTCAAGATGTTAGAGCTCAGGTCCGGGTCAGCAACAAACCCTGATGCCACCGGCGCTGAAACGCCCTTGATATCAACGTTCCTTCCAGTGACATCAATGTACCACCTTTCAGCATGATCAAACACCCGCGGCGCCGCAGACTCTTCCAATCCACCCCCCTATTACCATTGCTGATTTGATAGAAATACAAGAAGTTTTTGCTAAGGCTCAGACGGACATGGCCACAACTCACAAGGAGCGAAACAATGAACATCCGAATGATTAGTCAAGGGATCCAGAATTCGGGCGTTAGATTGTCATAAACCAAATGTGATCGAACATCAATTGGTGGAGTTGTGCATTAATGCTTTCTGGGGACTCTGTTCACAAAACCATGTAATCTATGATGGAGCATGTGTGTGAGATTTTTTTTTTATTTCTCCAAGGTGTAGCGTCGAGATATATTTTCAAGCTCTCATCCGTGTTGCCTTGGCGCTTCGAACTTTGCTCCAGGAGCCGCTTCAACGTCTCACTTCCAGAAGCCGCTCCTCATCAACGTTTCGCTCCAGAAGCCGCTCTGCTTCCACGTTTGACTCCAGGATCCGCTTCAATGTTCACCCCAGAAGCCGCTTCGCTTCAACGTTTTGCTCCAGAAGCCGCTTCGCTTCAACGTTTTGCTGCAGAAGCCGCTTCAACGTTCTCTCCAGAAACCGCCACTCCTTACTACCAAGGTTCGTTCCCATAGCCGCCACTCTTCCCTGTCAAGGATTGTGATCGCAGCCAGCCAAATCTTTTCTGATCACAACTGCTGCTAAGAACCGATGCTGCTCGTTTGAGCTTCACCATAGCAGCAACCACTACAAAGAATAATTCATCCATGTGATGTGATGTAGTTTTTCGAGTGATAAGTAAAAGTTCGTTCAAAGACTTGTAGAGATTGATTTTAGATTTAATAGACGAAAATACGATAAATAAAGAAAATATATACAAAATATGTCACGGGATGAAGAGTTTACTGAGACTCAGGATTTCACTGACTTTCATATTCAAGTGGTTCAGAAATTAATCATAGGCAATTATAGCTCAAAATAAAAGAAACACTAACTCTATTTTTTGCCAAAGTAGATTTCATAAAACATTAGTTGTATATTGTAAGCATGAAGCATCAAAATTACCTAGAACTAAGCATGCGTCATCAAACAAAGTCACAAATAATTAATAGAAATCATAAATCATTAAAAATCGATGCAAAAAGTAAATAAAAGAATCAATCAAATTACCACATTGACGAAATCCAGCTTCCTCCATCGTCCCAGTGATGGGGTTTAGTTCCTCATATTGTAGGCACTCTCAAAATATTTTTTATTGCTCAAAAGGTGCTTAAAATGGTGAAATTAGAGAAAATAATCAAAGCAGCGAGTTTGCAACATTTTTCTTGCGTAATGCACTGGATTCTGAAACAGTGTTGTGAACCGAAGGTTACCGTTGCTAATGAACCGCACACGGAACTACGGAAATATAAGACGCTAGTTAAAAATGACTGTTCCTCACAGTGATATGTTCTTCGTGTTCATCGTGTTGCAGCAACAGAAGAATGGCTCTGCAACTCTATTTTCTCATTCTGTTTCTTCCCCTAACTCTCCATAAGTCTTCTCTGAGTCCCCAACTCCCTTTTTATACTCCACGACGAGAATAATCTTCCTTCATTAACTCCAATCATCCTCCATTACTCGGCTTTAAAGAATATATCCTCGGTAATATTTTCTTCCCTTTCTTGTCTTCTGACGCTGTAAACTAGTGTTTACGTGCTCCAAACTTGCCTCAAAAACATGTAAGAATGAGTCGACACGCTGAAAACACACGCTAAAAACCAACAGAAACCCGAGCATCATTGAACCTCGGTTTCACTTCATCAATCCTACGTTGCATCCCTTTTCCTTCGAATTTGATGGACCTACCAGTCCTGTTTAGATGAAACATGCCCAACGCAACAGATTTTACCTATTGGATCTCTCTAGACAACTTCCCAATCCAAACAAAAGTCTCGGGTTTTCAAAGAACCCTGTTTTTCTCCCAAACGATTATCCAGCCAAACTGAATCAATTCCGACGACCATACCATGCCCGTGATGCCCAAAAAAAGTTTCCCAAACAATTTCAGTCGTTGAGTCTCACTGGAATCGCACAAAAACTACAACCCTAATTCTGTTCTTCAGCTGCAACAGTTTTCCGCCAATTTTGAAATTCAAAATGTAGGGGATGACCTCCCCCTAACAGACATGGGGGTGCGAATAGCACTTGACGCCCTGGGGGTGCCCCTTAGTAATTGAGGTGCCCCTTATCCAAAATGGGAGTCCGCATAGCAAATGACCTACGGGGGTGCTCCGCATAATTTTTCGAGTCGATTTTTCCAAAAATGTTTATTTTCCAAAAGTACCTACAAACACACAAAACACCATAATAAGTACAAAATCGAGTACCAACAATACATAAAATTGAGGACAACTTAGACACAAAAATGTGTCTATCAAATACCCCCAAACTTATTATTTGCTAGTCCTCGAGCAAATTTATTCTATAAAATAAAATCCCAACTCACTGTCGCAGGCATCACGATTGCACTTAGCATGTGCAACAATCCTTTGAACCCCTAGGTGGCCCTAGTGGCCGAGTTATAGTCTCGGGAGGGTTTACCAGAGGTGTACCCACAAAACCTTTACTACAGACCCTAACTATCTACGCAGAACCTTGGAAGGCACTAAAGAATCTCCTTGGTTGGCATACTTATTGACTACAGGAGGAAGTACCCTGATGCGAAATTCCAATTGTTGTACACGAGTTTGCACTCAAGCATACTAAAATTCATATATAAGTGACGAGCTCTACTCGGATAGTTTCGGACATCATAACCGGAGTCAACCAATCACATGGATAGATTAAGAAGATGGATGTAGAGAAAAACGTAGATGGTTTTGATGTTGACTAAGGTGAACGGTGTTTCCCATATCTTTCTGAAGGCCACTACCAAAATGAAACTATCCTAATGGACTAAGATACTGGTCTGGACTAATATCAACACAACTGGCATATACAAGGGAACCAGCGGTCGATAATCCTAACTCTAGGTCAACTCAGCTGGCATATACAAGGGTACCAGTATATGGTCTGTTTTTTTTTCTTTTTTTTTTTCTTTTTTGGGTATCTCAATCACTCTATTTCACCCTAGCAGTGGTAACAACTTGAATCGTGAGCCCCACCTAATCACTTAGAGAAACATATTTTAAAGAAAACAAAATAAAAACAGAAGTGAAAAGGATTCAACGAGATATGGCGAAACTACCATGTTTTTTTTTCTAACACCTGAGCTCTGTGCTTTTATGAATAGACTCTTTAGATGTTTCCATCTAATCAGATTGGTTCCTCAACTCCTACAACCAAGATGCTTCCATCCACTTAGATTGGTTAGTGCCGTCCTTAATAAGCATAAATTTCTAGGCTCTGGAGTTTAACAATGCAACTAAATTTTTTCTCCCATACCCCAAACTTAAATATAATCAATGTTCTAAAGATAAAATTAAAAGCATGAACAAGAAGAAACTGTTACCATTTGAAGTAAAAGAGTTAAGGAAAGATATTACCGTGTCGCATGAATATTGGGTTACCTCCCAATAAGTGCTAAGTTTAAAGTCTTCAAATGGACTAAGAAAGGATTAGTCACCTCATAAAATCATAAAGTAATAGCCGAAATATCTCGGGTCATCAAAACCAAATAGAGCTATCACAAGTAAAAGGAATCTGCAACATGCCAAGAAAATTAACAAATAAAGCACACCCTTGTCTAGTTTCCTGTTTAAGACAACTACATCTAGCTGTGGTTCAGGTTCAGGTTTTATAACTGGGTCCAAATAAAATATTTTCATGGGTTGCATTTCCTCATAGCTAAGATCCGATTCAGGTATTAGAGTCTGGAAAAACTTAAGTAAAAACTTAGAAGCACATAATAATAACCTAAATAACTGCGGATCCTTAAAGTCAATCAGGTTTGACTCACACAATTGACCACGATGAAAGTGGTGGTCAATTTTAGGAAAATGTGTCGATTCTAATCTCCTAAAGTACTTAGGTTTAGTCTCAAAACTAAATAATTGACACATATAAAACTTATACGTTCCCACAATTGGTTGAAAAATATTTGACGGGAAAACAAAATCAATCTGGGTATCATAGTCTCGGCAAACCACATCAACCAGATGATGGGTTTCTAACAACTGAACTTCTTCCTGGACATTATTAGGTTCGGGAGAGCTAGTATGAAGGTAATCTGGCACAATGGTTGAGGCACATATATCAAGTCCCGGGTGAGGGATTTCTGTAAGAGTCAAAGGTGAAGTACATGGAGAATGATAATCACCCCCTAACTTAGAGATTTCAGTGTCTCTAGATAGACTAGTCACAACTTCCCTAATTTCAAGGTCATCTGATTCCTGAAAATGGTCAATTGATTCTTCTAAGTCATGTACATCCTCACTCATCTCGACGAGTTCATATTCTTTTTCTAAGACTAATATTTCTAAATCGCTAGACCCGGAAATAGTATTCTCAGGATAAACCCGCTCCTCTAAACCATCATCGGCTTTGTAATCATAAGGAAATACTACATCCTCTAAAAAGGTGGTATCTCTAGTCAAATCCTCGTCCTTTTGAATAGGTAAATAATTATTAAAATTATTTGGATTCGAACTAGAAATAATATTATCATTGTGAAGCTCAATTGGAGTAATAAATTCCTGATCACTATGCCTATGTGTATCCGATTCTTCATCAACACTATCCTCATCATAATCATCATTATAATAACATGAAAATGGCCGAACCCCATCTAAAAAAGTAGTGTTACCAAGTTTAACCTCGTCATCTTGATTATGTGAATAACTATCTTCATTTTCAAAGGTACTATTGGAAACACTATATTGGAAATTAAGACTATCTTGAGCAGTTCTTTCCCGGGCCTCTAACAAAATTTTCTGAGTCGACTCACATGACTTCCTGATTTTATCTAGGAAAGAAGGTTCATACATTGCATTGCTTTTGTCCATAACTAAGTTATTCATCTCAGCTGAACTACGTGTCGACTCAAGTAACTTTTGTGTCGACTCAGCTAACTTACGTGCGGACTCTAGTAGAGAGGAATTTTGCTCGTATGACCGGTGGGCGTATGGATAGTAATTGGGCTCACCATGGTATGGACCATAACCTTCAAAAGGCTGATGTTCCCAACCACTATTCACATTATGGTCAAAGTAGTAACGTCCATTTTGAAACTCAGTCGAATATTCGTTGTATTGGCTATTGTAATACCAGTTTGACATTCTATTGCAGGGGTGTGAGTTGTCACACAAAATAAAACCCGCGACGGGATTCGTGGGTGGATAGAGTCTTACCTCCCGTACGGACGGCGATGAACCGTTGAAGTCGACTCGAGCCACCGACTCCGATGTCGGTGTACGAACCCGAGGGGCCGAGACAAAATATCGTAATCGTCGTCCTTCCCTGCAAACAGTTTATATTTAATTTTTAATCCTTCCTTAGGGTTTCAAAAATAATGTCCAAGTCCAAAAATAAAAATGTCCAAAAAGGAAAAGAAAATTTACAAAAATAAAACCCTATTTCCAGTTTCTAAAAATAAAACAAATAACTATATACAAAATCTTATTCTTCACTCCTTTCAGATTCCTCTTTTCTTTCCTTCTTTGTAAATGCTTTCCTTTTATAACACTTTTTCTTTCCTTGTAGCTTCGCTTCAAATCTGAAAAGAATCGAAAAACACCAAAACGCGTAAAAAAGAACAAAAAATAATAAACATAAACCTAAAACAAATCTAAATACAAGTCTGCGTCGGCGGCGCCAAAAATTGATGTAGTTTTTCGAGTGATAAGTAAAAGTTCGTTCAAAGACTTGTAGAGATTGATTTTAGATTTAATAGACGAAAATACGATAAATAAAGAAAATATATACAAAATATGTCACGGGATGAAGAGTTTACTGAGACTCAGGATTTCACTGACTTTCATATTCAAGTGGTTCAGAAATTAATCCTAGGCAATTATATCTCAAAATAAAAGAAACACTAACTCTATTCTTTGCCAAAGTAGATTTCATAAAACATTAGTTGTATATTGTAAGCATGAAGCATCAAAATTACCTAGAACTAAGCATGCGTCATCAAACAAAGTCACAAATAATTAATATAAATCATAAATCATTAAAAATCGATGCAAATAGTAAATAAAAGAATCAATCAAATTACCACATTGACGAAATCCAACTTCCTCCATCGTCCCAGTGATGGGGTTTAGTTCCTCATATTGTAGGCACTCTCAAAATATTTTTTTATTTCTCAAAAGGTGCTTAAAATGGTGAAATTAGAGAAAATAATCAAAGCAGCGAGTTTGCTACGTTTTTCTTGCGTTACGGATGCATTGGTTCACATAGTAACAGTGTTGTGAACCGAAGGTTACTGTTGCTAATGAACTGTTACAGAACTACGGAAATATAAGACGCTAGTTAAAAAGGATTGTTCCTCACAGTGATATGTTCTTCGTGTTCATCTTGTTGCAGCAACAGAAGAATGGCTCTGCAACTCTATTTTCTCACTCTGTTTCTTCCCCTAACTCTCCATAAGTCTTCTCTGAGTCCCCAACTCCCTTTTTATACTCCACGGCGACAATAATTTTCCTTCATTAACTCCAATCATCCTCCATTACTCGGCTTTAAATAATATATCCTCGGGAATATTTTCTTCCCTTTCTTGTCTTCTGACGCTGTAAACCAGTGTTTACGTGCTCCAAACTTGCCTCCAACACATGAAATAATGAGTCGACACGATGAAAACACACGCTGAAAACCAACAGAAACCCGAGCATCATTGAACCTCGGTTTCACTTCAATCCTACGTTGCATCCATTTTCCTTCGAATTTGATGGACCTACCAGTCCTGTTTAGATGAAACAGGCCCAACGCAACAAATTTTACCTATTGGATCTCTCTAGACAAATTCCCAATCCAAACAACGGTCTCGGGTTTTCAAAGAACCATGTTTTGCTCCCAAACGATTATCCAGCCAAACTGAATCAATTTCGACGACCATACCATGCCTGTGATGCCCAAAAAAAAAGCTTCCCAAACAATTTCAGCCGTTGAGTCTCACTGGAATCGCACAAAAACTACAACCCTAATTCTGTTCTTCAGCTGCAACAGTTTCCCTCCAATTTTGAAATTCAAAATGTAGGGGATGACCTCCCCCTAACAGACATGGGGTGCGAATAGCACTTGACGCCCTGGGGATGCCCCTTATCCAAAATGGGAGTCCGCATAGCAAATGACCTCCGGGGGTGCTCCGCATAATTTTTCGAGCCGATTTTTCCAAAAATGTTTATTTTCCAAAAATACCTACAAACACCCAAAACACCATAATAAGTACAAAATCGAGTACCAACAATGCATAAAATTGAGGACAACTTAGACACAAAAATGTGTCTATCATGATGTTCCAAGCATCCCATCTAGGAGAGTACGATGAACTTGTATCAAATCACATAGGCGTGGATTCAAGGTGGTACAATCAAAGTAAGCTACCCTTGGGGACTGAAGCCTCCTTCAAGTTTAGAAGTTTAAACGCAATCACCGCCTTACCAGCGAATGAAATGGGAGCACATATTCCACGAGGAAATAAGCTTAGGATAATTACACATGGGGACTTTTGTCACGCTACTTACTCAAGGGAGAGCCTGATACACTTAAAGCCCAGTCATGCGTGAAGGACATGCCTAGCGGAGACAGAGCTAAGTATCTATCCTTAAACTAATGTTTTATATCTATTAGACATATCAAATAAGCTTTAAATCTCTTAGTGTTGAGACGTGTAAATTCCTAAACAATCACTACTGTGTTGCTAGGCATGCTTCCTCAACACATCCTTTCTCTTAGTTTTGAGACATGTAAATTCCTCAACACTCACTACTGTGTTGCTAGGTATGCTTCCTCAACACATCCTTTCCTCTTAGTGTTGAGACGTGTAAATTCCTCAACACTCACTACTGTGTTGCTAGGAAAGCTTCCTCAACACATCATTTCTCTTAGTGTTGAGACGTGTAAATTCCTTAACACTCACTACTGTGTTGCTAGGCCGGCTTCCTCAACACATCTTTTCTCTTAGTGTTGAGACGTGTAAATTCCTCAACACTCACTATTGTGTTGCCAGGCATGCTGCCTCAACACACCTTTCATCTTCGTGTTGAGATGTGTAAATTCCTCAACACTCACTACTGTATTTCCAGGCATGCTGCCTCAACACACCTTTCCTCTTCAACTCTCACCATCTGTGTTACCAGGCAAACTGCCCCAACACATATTTTCCTTAGTATTGAGACGTGGAAATTTCCTCAACACTCATCATCCGTGTTGCCAGGCAAACTGCCCCAACACATATTTTTCCTTAGTGTTGAGACGTGGAAATTTCCTCAACACTCATCATCCATGTTGCCAGGAAAACTGCCCCAACACATATTTTTCCTTAGTGTTGAGACGTGGAATTTTCCTCAACACTCACCACTGTGTTGCCAGGCAAACTGCTTCAACACATTTTTCCTCTTAGTGTTGAGACGTTCAAACTCCTCAACACTCACCATCCGTGTTGCCAGGCAAACTGCCTCAACACATATTTTTCCTTAGTGTTGATATGTGGAAATTTCCTCAACACTCATCATCCGTGTTGCCAGGAAAACTGCCTCAACACATATTTTTCCTTAGTATTGAGACGTGAAAATTTCCTCAACACTCACCACTGTGTTGCCAGGCAAACTGCATCAACACATATCTTTTCCTTAGTGTTGAGATTGCAAATTCCTCAACACTCACCGCTATGTTGTTAGGAAAACTGCCTCAACACATCTTTCCTCCTATTGTTGAGACGTTCAAACTCCTCAACACTCACTGTTGTTGTCATAAGTGCTGACGGCTTCACCACCTCAACACTCATCTTTATGTTAAGGATCACTGCGCCAACACTCCATGGCATCAACACCCTGTGGCCAAGACAGAAGTATGCCAACACAAGGATCATAGAATACTCATGCCTCATGCCAAAGGTTAGTCGAATTTTCCTGGTAATCTCTTAATGTCTTCCCTTTTGATTTTTATCCTCATATGTCACCATCTCATGCTTACCCCGCAACAATGCCACTGTTACGTGTTAAGCATGGGACTTAATGTTGATGGTGGTTTTTAGCTTAGGGTTAAAATTGTAAAACCTTGCATCTGATGTGTCGTCACTCTGTAAGGAAACAGAGCCGTGAGTGTTAACCTCTCCACTGGCATAGTTATTGAGCCGCTCAATATATTTACATGAAATTTATCCAGACTGGCGCGTGTAGCAACCATCCCAGATGTTTTGTAAATTTTGGCGCCTTGCCTATATTCACTTAATACAAGTTTCTTTGAAAGCTTTCTATGCTATGTTCCCGGCTGAACCCTTAATGTTGATATGGCATGAAAATTTGTGTTCACTTGCATAGAGTATTCAATCAGAAAGCATGTTGCTCTCTGGTAATGAACTTAAAAGAACTCTGTGTCAACACATAGAATTCAATCGATTACCCCGGCTAACTTGCAAAAGTTAGGGGTTTTGCGCCTTTGTGAGATATCGACCTTGCTTGTCAAAATTTAAGCCTGTGCAAACTAGGTAATTAATCCTCCATGGATTAGTAGACACAAAATCTTGCCCAGAAACAGAAAACAGGGAGCCGCAGGATAGGAGCAGCAGAAAGGGAGGCGTGGCCATGCCTTAGGCCAACCGGTGCCATTTGCCATTGGCCACGCCCCATCCTAAACCGGCCCTATTTCCCTCGACCAATCAGGTCGCCTTAAACTCGCCACGCACACATAAGTTGTGGCTGGGCCATACTTGTCGGCCCCTTTTTCCATCGACCAATCAGGTCGCTCTAAAGCCGCCACACTCACACCAGAAGTGTAGCCACGCCCATGCTTGTCCGGACCCTCTCCTTCCTACCGACCAATTAGGTCACTTTAAATGCGCCACGAGCACTAGAGGTGTGGCCGCGCCTCATGTTTGGCCGGCCCCTTTTCTTGACCAATCAAGTCGCTCTAAACCCGCCACCATACATTAAAGGCCAAACGCACCCTGCCACGCCACCAAACTAACTGGCAAGCCAAACGCGCCCTGCCACAACAACATATTAATCGGCATGCCAACATGCCACTCTACCGCAGTAACATGCCGCCAAGCCCTAACTTTGGCCACGGCGCCAAAACCTAGCCTTGGCCACGCCGCCAAGCTCTAACTTTGGCCACGATGCCAAAACCTAGCCTTGGCCACGCCGCCAAGCTCTAACTTTGGCCACATCGCCAAATCCTAGCCTTGGCCACGCCGCCAAACCCTAACTTTGTCCACGACGCCAAATCCTAGCCTTGGCCACGCCGCCAAGCCCTAGCCTTGCAAATCCTAGCCTTGGCCACGCCGCCAAACCCTAACTTTGGCCACGCCGCCAAATCCTAGCCTTGGCCACGCCGCCAAGCCCTAACTTTGTCCACGGCGCCAAATCCTAGCCTTGGCCACGCCGCTAAACCCTAACTTTGGCCACATAGTCAAGTCCTAGCTTTGGCCATGCCACAACGCCATAGGTGTGGCCATGCCACAACGCCACCACGTCGCAGCCATGCCACACACACTAATTAGGGTTTCGACATCCCAAACCCTAATTTGGGCAAAATTGCTACGCCAACCAAGCCAAATAACTTTTCCCATAGCATTGTGATCGATGTAGCAACATGGCCAATGTTTCCAGAGCCATATTTGGGTCTAATACCAATATGCCAAAATAGCTGCCACGGCTACGCCACTGGCATGCCGCTATGCCACGGCTACGCCAGGCGCCACTATGCTAATGGCGTCACTTTTCTACACAACAAAGATATGGCCATAATCAATGGCTACCTTTCCTCATGAGATGCAATCTCAGCCATCCAAGTTCGCCACTGAACTGACGGACTTGCGGCAAGTTCCAGGCAACCAGCTAGTGGTCATGGCTACGCCAGGCGCCACTTACACCACCGTGCCACTGGCATGCACGACGTATGCCAGTCATGCTGCAATGCCACTGGCGTACGTCAAAAACGCCACTGTGACATTACCAGGCGCCAACATAAGGTAGCCATAATCAACGGCTACCCTTCTTCATGAGATGCAATCTCAGCCATTCAAGTTCGCTACCAAACTGATGGACTTGTGGCAAGTTTTAGGCGGCCAGCCAAGGCAAGCCTAATAGCATCACATGCTATTTTCCTATGGCAAGTCTCTTGACTTTAACTTTCCACACATAGCAACCTGCTACACGTTTTCCACGAAAACACTCGAGACATCAAACATGTCACAAACTGGGGGATACTCATCAGGGTATTGGTCTGGCGGTTTACAGCATGCGGCGTGCAATACGCCTGTTATAAGAAAGTGTCATGAAGTGGGACAATTAGTGGTGATGAAAGTAACGGTGTCACTTCCTTCATCATGGAAGCATAATGCCTGAAGGTTACACATTACTCTATTCTTCCACCACTCAATCGTTTCCATTTCCTACGAGACCATGGTACGTTTCAATATAACTTGTATAAATAGGTTTCACCTATTTACCATGAAACAACAAGTTTTTTGGTCGGAAGCATCACAGTATCCAGAAATCACCAAAGAACTGATACCTTTCATTCCAGTTCCCCTTTCTGATACTAGTCATAAAACAACCATACCTTCAGAATCAACTATTCTGGTCTCAACACTTTCTTCGCTTCCCTCCCTAAGACCAACCCTTCTCCTTCACTGTGTGACCGAAGCAAGCCTGGAACGACCATTTCTTAGTTTAGGCCAGGATTGTACAGATTGATCTCTCGAATTAAAAGTACTCCCGTGCAGTGCATTGTTTAGGGTTTAGATTCGTTTCTCATCCACACACCCAAAATTACCAAAATCGGCAGAAACAGTTTTCACCCACAAACACATGACAATTAGTGTTCACTCGCAGCTGAGTAGCATGAATTTCCCGAAGTATCAAAATTAAGGTCTGCATGAAAATGCTCAATCAGAAGATGCTCTAACTGCTCTCTGAGAATAAAAGGATTTTTATCAACACACAGAATTTGTTAAATTTGTCCAATTTTGTGATAACTCACAAAATTCAAGTTTTGACCTAATTAATTTGCTAAAATTAGGCCTTTTTGCGCCTGTGCAAATATCTCGAACCCTATTGGTCGAGGCCAAACCTAGGCAAGCTAGGAAACTAATCCGCCATGGACCTAGTAGAAGCAAATTCCTACCAGAAAACAAGAAATAAAAGAGGAGTCACAGAAAATAGGAGCCGCAACAAAATAAGGCATGGCCACCATTTTAGGCGCCACCCACAGACGGTCACGCCCCATGCTGCTTGACCGGCCCCCCTCTTTCATATCGACCAATCAGGTCGCTCTAAATCTGCCACGCGCACCAGAGATGTGGCCACGTCCCCATGCTACTTGTCGGCCCTCCTCTTTCCCATCGACCAATCAGGTCGCTCTAAATCCGCCACATGCACATGGAATGTGGCCGGACACATACTTGTCGACCCTCTTTTCTATCGGCCAATCAGGTCGCTTTAAATGTGCCACGTGCTAGAGATGTGGCCACACCCTATGTTTGGCCGGCCCCTTTTCTATCGACCAATCGGGTCGCTCTAAACCCGCCACACGCATTAAAAGACCTAACTATGCCAAACAGTCACCATGTCAATTGGTTAAATAATTCGCCAAACCGTGTCGACATGTTAATTAGCATGCCAACATGCCATGTTGTGGCAGCAACATGCCAACACGCCACTCCGCCGCAGCAACATGCCACGAGCCATGCGGGACCCATAAAAACCCTAAAAAAAGACGTCATGCCATGGCTATCATTGCGCTGTGGTCGTTGCCACATTATGGCCCTGCCATAATTCCTTTGACGCGGCCATGGCACCATCTGCACAAAAAACGTCACTGTGCCGCGGCCACATGCCACATGCGCTAATTAGGGTTGCGGCATGCTAAACCCTAATTTAGGCAGGGCCGCTATGACACATTCCACACACACTAATTAGGGTTACAGCATGCCAAACCCTAATTTAGGCAGGCGCTACTGCACCATTATGCCACTACTGGCGCCAACAAGATGTGGCCATAATCAACGGCCACCTTCTCTCATAAATTGCAATCTCAGTCATCCAACTTCACCACGGAGTTAACCGGCCTATAACAAGTCTCAGGTGACCAACCAAGACTAACCTAATAGCGTCACACACCATTTTCCTACGGCAAGTCTCGTGACTTAACTTGCCACACATGATTATCCGCCACTTAGCCGGCGTACGATTAATCAGAATAGCCAGGTCTTGCACACAAGACCCACTCAGCAGTCTGATGTACATTTTCCACGAAAATACTCGAGACATCAAACATGTCACAAACTGGGGGATGCTCATCAGGGTATTGGTCTGGCGGTTTACTGCGTGCGGTGTGCAACACGCCCATAATAAGAAAGTGTCAGGAAAGCGGGCAGTTAGTGGCGGCAAGAAGTAGTGGGTGTAAACTAACCCATTTCCTTCATAATGGGGACGTGGTTTCTAGCATGTACACATTACCCCACTTCTCTATCACTCAACTACTCCCACTTCCTACGAGATCAGGATGCGTTCAATTATGACTTGTATAAATAGGTTTCTACCTATTTCGACCAAGAGGACAACAGTTTTGGTTAACAAAGACACAAGTATCCAGAAAAACACCAAAGAACTGATAGCTTACATTCCGCAAGCCAGTTCCACATTCTGATACAAGCCATAAAACAACCACACCTTCAGAATTAACCATTCTGGTCTCAACACCTTCTTCGCTTCCTCCCTAAGACCAACCCTTCTCCTTCACTTTGTGTCCGAAGCAAGACTGAAACGACCATTTCTTAGTTTAGTCCAGGATTATACAGATTGATCTCTCGAAGATAAAGTACTCCCGTGTAGTGCATTTGTTTAGGTCTAAATTCGTTTCTCAACAACACGCCCAAATTTAACAAAACCGGCAGAAACAATTTTTACCCCAAAACAATGCGGAAAAGGAAAAAACAAGACACCAGAAGTTTTGTTAACGAGTAAACTGCAATAGTAGAAAAATCCAGGAACCTCATCCATATTTGAACAACAAATTGTATTAAGACGCTACAGACACTAGCCTACTATCAAACTTCGGACTGGAATGTAGTTGAGACTAAATCCACCCTCCAAGCGGTTTAGTTATAGTCGCGCTCCTTTCGTAATCTAAACCTCGCAAGGCTCTACGCAATTGATTCCCTCAGTTGACGTCCTTTACAGCATAAGAGTTGCTTCAACCTAAGTGAAGACTTTTGATACCAATCTGCCTCTAACAGATAAGCCTTTTTGATTTCTATTTAGACCAAAAATCAAGGCTCGGGAATCTGTTTGTAATAGACTAAGCTAGCAAACCCACACTCACATAGATAAGAAGCCTGGATTCTTTACCACCTTTCAAGAACAATCTTCAACATATCACTTAAGAATTGTTTTTCATATATCTATCTTGAGGAATCACAAAGTCTGAGACAAAGAGAACTTTGCGATACGGGGAACCTCGATAACAAAAAAAAAAAAAAAAAAAAAAAAAAAAAGATCATCTATCTTGCCTCAAAGAGATTTAACCTAATTATGTTTCTCCAAGGGAACCTCGATAACAAAAAAAAAAAAAAAAAAAATTAAAAAAAGTCGCGAGGGAGCTAAAATAAACGGATCATGGTGAAACACGAGAATGAACTTCATTAGGAGAGAGAAAGTTTAAGAGCGCTTTAATTTCCAAGAATTCTATTTATCTCATTTCATGGAATCAATTAATAAATATTCTTGTGGATTAGTCAATTGTAGTGTGGAAATCCTGTACATATGCGCTAAAACGTAAAGAGCAGAAATATAAAGAATTTGGACCTTCATTGAAAAAGAAAAATTAGAAGAAGAAACGTCTGTTTTGTAAGAAGAAGTGGGAGAAAACTCAAGAAAATCAGATAGATCAAGAACAACAAGCAAGGGAAGGGCAAGATGAGGACGGCGGAAGATAGTAGCCATGGGAAGCCACGACCAAGAAGAGTTTGAACGAGAAAGGAACTACTACAAACGTAACAGCAATAATAAGATTGGAAGATCATGTACAAGAAACTTACGGTGGACGAAGGCAAAATAATCATGCAAGGCGAGAGAAATCGCGAGAATAGTATGGGAAGAGATTAAGATGCCTCCAAATGCTAGTGTGGAAAGATCCGGGGAAGCTATACTTGTAATGGAAGATGTACAACTTGGAGGGGAATGGAACCACCAAAAAAGCCATTTGTAGAAACATAAAGAGAATTATTCTCGGGATGATTGATCAGGGGAAGGCGAATCATTTCTAAAGGAAGAAGAAAAGCATTACCACCACCACGAGAGATGCATAGAAAATTAACGGCGAAAAAGGAAAAGGAAACATTTGTGATAGAAGTTGGAACAAAAGCTAAAAATTTGAACAACTCTATCGTCCCTCTGTCGACAATCGGAGATTTTCATGATGCTTGCTCACTAATGATAAAGAAATAATGAGTCGGCGAGAACGATGCGGTTAGAAAAGTGGCAACCAAGGCTATTTCTTTCTCTGATGAAGTGCCAAAAGGAAGAGAAACACATGATAGCCGTTGGTTGTGAAACTAGATTAACCCAAAACCCGTTGATGGAGAAGATGATGAAGCGAGAAGATTCTTGGGCGATCAACCGAATATTCTTTTTACCATACTTACAAGAATGGGAGGAAAGGATGAGGATTTGATCCCCTCGACATACAAGATATATGGCTTTAATGGCACGCAAACAAGCCAAAGGGAGAGGTTCACATGAGAATACCTCTACAAGGATTATCAAGCGATGTTTTATTGCAATGTGGTTGGCGTGGAATCTCCTCAGTATAATGCGCTGATTGGGAGGCCATGGCTTCATGAAATCTTGGGGTCGCATCAAATACCAAATGTATAAAATTTCCACATCAAACGGCATTGGCATCATACGGGGAGATTGGAAGGGAGTGCTGTCACGAGGTTGATGTAAAAGCTCCCAAAAGAAAGGTTGGAAGCAACATGTGAGAGATGAGCGAGAGAAAGGAAAAACTGATGGTGGATGCTATAGGAGTAAGGACTGAACATACCTCGCGAATTATGATAATAAAGAAGCGAAGGATATGAAGAACAAAAGGCATAAGAAATGAATAATCAACAAAAACGGGAGAAAAAGTAGCAATTGAAGTAATGATGTGCGAGAATCTAATGACCAAGAGTATATGAGAATTCTTAAGAAAGAAAAATGAAAATACAACAAATGAAATGGAATTTTAGAATACTTCGTAAACAAATATCGGCAAATAATGAAACATGAATGATTGAATGACTTAACAAAGATGAATGAGTAAAAGAATGGGACGAACCTTTATGGCGTACACCCTTAGTTCCTCGAATAACATTTCGTAAGAGGCAAATGTAAGACCCTAAAGTCGTCATATAAGGGGTATCTCTCGACATGGCTCGGGGGAAGGTTACACCGCTCCTAATGAAAATTTGGGGCCCATGAAAGCAAAGAGGTACCTTGGATTCCCAACTATATATAAGGTTATACAAAAATGCTCAAGGCGCCGAGGGTACACAAGCATGCCGGGATGGATGAACCTACCCTGGCCATTCTTGGCAAGTCTTGGCATATGTTGCACTCGCCCAAGAAAACTCCACTTAGGGGTGCACCTCGTAACCATAAACCCTATAGGTATAAGGGATAAGAGGTGATTGTTAAGACCGGATGGGAGGAGCTAGTCTTGTATGGCCGATGTTTCGCCTCCTTGAAGGGGCAACCGGGGGAGATGATAAGGCGACACTCTCCATTAGGGAGTGTCAAAACAGACGCAAATGTCATAAGGCTGAGTTTCGCAAGAGAATTTAAGCTTGTCATATTTGTGCAATGATCCTGGAGAGCAATAATACTAACGCGAAGGTAAGGCGAGATCAATGGGTCTTTACACGTGTACGGACGTCCTGCGATCGGAAGAGATAAAACAAAGACTACCGAAATGGTAAGGCGAGAAAAAGTAGGATTCTTGAGTTATGAAGATACCCGCGACTCGTCGCAACGATACATTTCAATAACAATAAATTATTATCCAACAAAATACATGATGACAACTAAAATCTTCCATCTGAAGATAAATAACTATGGGAATGGAAAGATGGAATATTGTTATTCATCTTTACATTGAAAAAGTTATACAATTATATTACAAAGAAGAACTACCAAAAAGAAAAAAAGGAATGAAGATTGAATTTAGGGGGGTACAATCCAAGAAGTACACTATAATAAAGATCTGAGAAATGTCACAGATATCATAAGCAGCGAAAGAAAACAAAAGAATTATCTCTTTGGTGATTCTTCTCCTATCAAGGAAGGTGAAGACTAACATCACAAACTATCAAGATAAATTTAGTCGACCTTTTTCCATATGAAAGAAGATAGAAAGACAAGAATCCTCAAAGTGAAGTATTTCCGTAGTATATATACCTAATTATGTTTCTCAAAGGATGATATCCTGCGCACTGTAAGGGCCATTTAAAATCAAGGGTACAACCCCACTTCTCATCCTTGGAGTGGCGAGGTAGTATTATTGCCCGGTGCCAGGTCAATAGAGGACAACTCCAGCAATCAACTAGGACACAAAATGTCGGGGATTGAATTTCCCAGTTGAAAGAGCATCTCTATTTATAGTTTTTCAAGATTGAGTGTTGCTTACAATTCAAGCTAAGATAACTTGAGATTCAAACAAACTCTTTCTCTGTTTAGATGAAACTCTGGTTAGGGTTTCAAGTAAGCATGTGAAAATTTTGTCTTGAAATCAAATTAGAAGAATATAAATGGTGGTCCGGTTACGGAACCGTGTATAATGACTATTCTTTAGAAAGTATGCCTTAGGAACTAAAAGCAATTTGATGCTCATTTGAACACTAATGAATTTAATCATGATACACATACACAAGTGTTTTAGTGATCAATGATGTCTTGAAGTGTTTAATAGAGTCATAGAAATGCTAAACACATCTAAAAAATAAGCCTTTGAGCATCTGCTAAATTATGTTGGGACCATTGGTGAAACGGTTCGTGAACCGTAAGACAATAATTCACGAGTCAGGGTGCTACGGTTCGTGAACCGGGTTCGCCAACCCTACTTGGCTCGAGAACTAAAATGGACTCAGTTCGTGAACCGGGTTCGCCAACTACTAGCCTTTTACACCAACTTGAAAAAGTTTAAATCACAATGGTTCGTGAACTGTCCTCAACTGAAATTACAATTTGCAAACTAGTTCTCCGACCTTCCCAGTATTTTTGAAACTCAGATATCTATAGTTTGCGAACTGGTTCACCAACCTACGTTGAGGGCTGAGGCTGAGCCAAAATATCAGAAGTTATGAATTTCTGATCTCTTTTGATGTTTGAAACATTCCCAAATGATAAAATCATTTGCATGGTCAATTTTCAATTGATCCACAAATTAATTCTTGAACATTAAATTGTTTCTAACTAATATTGTTAAGGAACTTTAACCAACTATGCTTGAGTCATATTTTGAGATGTTTAACAAGACAAGCTTAACTTGAAATTTCTTCTTTGCAATAAATATACTATAAGTCATACGATATAATGGTAAGATGATGAGTAAAATGGAATGGTTCAGTCTTCAAATACTTGAATAATGAAATTCTCCAAATGTCTTCGTCGATCTTCGGTCTTCGAGTGTGATGTATGATACTTAACTACCAAATTCTAGCCTAGTCCGAGACTTGACTTAGTAGACTAGAAATAAAGATATGGTTTTGATCAACTAACATTGACAACAAGCTTGAGATAACAAAACTTGTGGTTTCAACCGACCATTGCGCTAAGAATTTAAATTGTGGTGCACTTGTTGCGGGCATTGTAAAGGTAAGTTTTTGAGCAACACTAGATTTCATTGTTTGATATCAACTAATAAATCCGCTATTATGACCCTAAAGCAACGCTATTTTTGTTTTTTTGAAGGGTGTCTTGGACAGCACAAGCTTTTCATCTGTGGTAACGCTTATTTTATAGCGATGGAAGACTAATAACGACCGAGAACAACTATTTTAATAAAGTTCTTTGAGGAAGTAACAATGTACAAAGTTATATCCTTATCTTGGCATTCATCTTCGTCTTTAGTCTTCTATTTAAAATAAATCTATTAATTTTTTTTAATTGGAGTCCAACCTCCTAAAACCCTATAAATATTAACGGTAAATACATTTTATAGGTACAATATCGCGTAGAAGTGATCTACTTATGTTTTTTTTGCATTTCTAGTTCTCAGAAGAGAAGCTAGGTTGAGATGTGTTCCAAATCGTGAATGCTTTTTCCGAGTTGGATATAACCTTACAGAACAACCATGTATCTCAGTGATGAAATTATAAATGAAACACCCAATTTATAATTTGATGGATTTTATGTTATATTAATGTACCATGATGGTTTTTTTTTCAATTCTCCAACCAGCGCTTCTTCTTGTGAAGGGGTTCTTTTATTCATTAGAAATGATTCCTTTTTTCAATACAAAAATCAACATCATTTAAAAGAATGAGTGTTACATGATATAGTAAATTATATGCAATTCTCATGGTTTAAATTACTTTTAATGATTATAATTGGTCACTTTAAGTTTACATTAGCCAAATTATTAATATTGTTGACATTAAAAATCCCGATTTATACTTGAAATCATAAACTAGGGTATTACTAAACGGCCACCTCACATTCTTAAATTACCCCCTATTTGAAAACTAAATTACTGAGATAATAATAAATGAATAAAAAATAATCATATTTGCTTCCATATTTCATTATTTTTCCGGTTATATGATCCCCTGAGATCACGTAACAAGAGGTTTGAGACTGCAATTGACCTTTGATTAAATTTCATTAATCAAATTCGTTTTAGTTGTTACTTACACCGATTTTTTACTTTTAGAGGGTAATTACCATAACATTCTAAAAATATGATCATCAATTGGTTTCATTAAATGAAATTGTTTAAATTTTATGCAGTTTCAAAGGTATTAATTTCTATGTTCTTATTTTAATTGCTCGACGTTGATGGTATCGAAATCTTTTTATATGCTCAACAGGTGTCATTATATCCTTGTAATGTGTAAAACCAATAACATAGTTTGTAACGCCAAAATTACGAGTTTTCAAAGATGAAATGAATGTTACTTCTATAAATAGAATGTGAAGTTTCATTTGTTTAATATTATGTAATCTTCTATTTTAAATTTTTCCTTATTTATCTTATCTTCATAAAAAAAAATTTATATATTCAACTCGTCTTCGTTTTCCTAAATTACTACCAGCATCCATGAATATACACCTGCTTTTATACTATAAAAACACCAAGTTCAAGCAAAAGTTAAGGGTTCAACGATATTATGTAATAACCAAAAAGATCTTGAAACTAATCAAATCTGCTTGCAATAGTTCAGATTTGACTTTGAGATCACAGGTTTGATCCCAAATTATGCTCACAAAAATCCCCTTCGGCTCCATGTTTAAGTCTTTAGTCACTTTCCTTGAAAGTTCAAGCATCCACCTTTATAAAGTAATGAAAATTTTGTTTCTTATACTGAGTTAGTGAATTTCATTGGTATGTTCCAAGTACGAAATTACATTTGTGGAAACAAAAGTAAAGACGTTCATTTGTCCAGGTTGGTGTGGAGAATATGTGGATGCGGATGAGGATTCAAATTGGCCTCCTCTGACTGAACGATATACGTCGTTACAACAACTTCAGCTTTGAGACGATCGACGATCTTCTTCTACATTACGAGACCAATTGTAGAAAAAATTAACATTTGAAAACTAACGCTTACAATTCCATTAAAAGCAATCTTCGACGTGTTGTTAAATCAAAGGGATGTCATTTGTGCCATAGCGGAGAATCAGTGAAAGAAGGTGCGCCAGTGAGCTGTATCAATTTTGTGGTTGAAATTTGATAGTTGGTCTTTTCGAACCATCTAATATTGTTCGACCATTCTTGTACGGGAAATCCCGTAACTAGCTTTAAATATGAAATTACAAAGTCTTAGACCATATAAGTCCACGATAAATGTAAGATTTCATATTCATTTCTACTTTGTTCACGATGAAAATTAGCTAATATATGCAAATTTCATGGGTTAAATACATCTAATGATTGTAATATACTTCTTCAAAAATTCTCATGTTAATCGGTGTGATCGTGAGTGATGGGATTTTCAAATCTTCTATTTTTTACAATATAGCAAATTAAAATTGTTTTGTTTAAAATCAGAATTGTTATCAATGGTCTAATATTTTCTAGACTTAATACGACAAATATTATGTCTACATATTACATTTATAGTATCTTAGGTTTTTTTTTTTTGGTGCAAATGGGTAAAATTCAAGCAATGGCATGCAGAGGGGGGTGCCAACCAACACATATGATGTTTGCTGATGACATCTTCATTTTTTGTAATGGCAATTAAAAGACTCTGGAGAATTTGATGGCTCTGTTAATGAAATACCAAATTTCTTCTGGTCAAGAAGTAAAATAAAGCTAAAAGAAAGTGTTTTGTGGGAGGTGTTTCCGTTACAAGACAACATGGAATTGCGGATTTTTTGCAAATGGAATTGTCTACATTTGCTAACAAGTATTTGGGAGTTATCCTTAATCTAGGAAGAGTAAAAACACATCAAGTATGGGGGATGGTTGAAATTATGCAAAAAATGTTAGTTGGGTGGATGGGAAAACTATTATGTTTTTCTGCAAGATTAAGTCTTGTTAAATTTGTCTTAAGTAGCATGCCTATTTACACTATGTATGTTTACAAGTGGCCTAAGTCGGTGATTCAACCTTGTGAAAGAATTATAAAAAAATAATTATGGTCTAGAGACCCATCTGTGAAGAAGTTAGTTACTGTTAAATGGGATGAAGTAAATTCTTCTGTGGCTGAAGGTGGTTTAGGTCTCAGAAGGCTTGAAGTTATTAACAGAGCATTATTAACGAACTTACTATGGAACATTGAAACTGAGGATGTGGAATGGACCTTGTTTATGAGGGCTAAATACAAGAACAAAAGTGGTGAATGGATACAAATTATAAACAATCTTCTATTTGGCCTGGACTTAAGTGGGTGATGTCTGAGATACATGAAGGTAGCAGATACATTGCGGGGATGGGCAGAAAATCTCAGTCTGGAAGGATAAACGGGTTAAAGACTATGCTTTAATTGACAGACATGCTGAGGATGCTTATATTTTGCATAATGGTGATCTAAAGGTGAAAGATCCAATTTAAAATGGTGAATGGCACATTCCATAACCTATGTTGCATTATGAAATAAGCGAGGTACCAGTTTTGGGGGATGGGCAGGATAAGAAAGTGTGGGAAAATGATATTACTGGCACTTTTATAGTAGCTAGTGCTGCTCAATTGGTGAGGAAAAAGCATCTAGTGGTGTCTTGGGCTCATCATGTATGGCATCCTTGCATTCACCCTTATACTTATAGTAATTTGTGGAAAATTTTAAGGGGTGCTTGTGCACCGAGGAAACAGTTAGGAAAAGGTTTCTTCACAGTATCCAAATGTTACCTTTGTGGTAAAAATCAAGACACAGTGGAAAATATACTATGGTCTTGTGAATTTAGTGAACATATATAGCATTGGTTGAGTGGAATCTTTCAATGCTCAAGTCCAATATGTTTTGAAGAAATACTGCAAGTTGCCAAAGGAAAGAGTTCCGCCATCAAGGAAGTGTGGTACAATTATGCATTTAATATTATGGTGGAGTTATGGGTTACCAAGAATTCTGTAATATATGAAGGTGTAAAACCAAATGTTGAGAATTTTTTAAAAAAAAAAAAAAAAATTATTAGATTTACAAAGGAATGCAGTGCAAGAATGAGTGGTGTGATGTGGGGGAGTATGTATGATCTGGAGATGCTTTTGTTCTTTGGTTTCTCAGTGATTAAAACTTACACTACAAGGGTGAAGCAATGTTTCTTAAAACTGTCAGTTCTAAACCAAATTCTAATATGCTGTGATGGAGCATCTATGTAATGCCCCGATTTCGGCAGTGGTTCGCCGATGAAATGGAATATAGGTAATGGTTTGTACTTCCCTAACACCGAGGCCTGATGGGTTCATTTGATTGAGTTGTGGGAAAAACTTATCAGTTGAGCGTGCTTGGCCGAGAGTAGTCACGGGATAGGTGACCTCTCGGGAAGCTGTTACTGGATAACCGCAGTAGCCCCGTTGAAAATCCCACACTGCTGGATAACTGTAGTAGGTAAATGGGAAAAATATCGGTACTAGTTGAGATACAACTAGGAACAGGTCGCTTTTGCTCGGGTGGGGGAGCATGCTGGGAGGTTATGCCAGATACTGCTCTCACATGAGGAAAGGAACATCTACACTATACCGAGGCCTTTTCAGCACAATTGGTTCCAGAGTTGGCAGAAAACTCTGCAGTTAAGCGTGCTCGGGCGGGAGTAATCCAGGGGTGGGTGACCATCCGGGAAGTTTCTGTTGGATTACCGCAGCGACGCCTGTTGAAAACCCCACACAGTCGGATGTCCGTAGTGGCTAAGTTGGGACAATATCGGTGGAGGGACGGGTCATTAAAAATGGTATCAGAGTCGACGACGGGTCACCTGCCGAGGGCGGGAAGGTACGCTGGACGGGGTTGGTCCAGGTGCTTCTCATGAGGGGCAGGGAACGTCAGAGATCTGGGCTTGCGAATATATTCTGGAGCCGAGGACGGCTCCAATTTAAGGTGGTGGTATTGTAATACCCCGATTTCGGCAGTGGTTTGCCGATGGAATGGAATATAGGTAATGGTTAGTCCTTCCCTAACACCGAGGCCTGATGGGTTTAATTGACTGATTTGTGGGAAAAACTTCTCAGTTAAGCGTGCTTGGCTGGGAGTAGTCACGGGATGGGTGACCTCTCGGGAAGCTGCTGATGGGTTACCGCGGTAGTGCCGTTAAAAATCCCACATTGCTGGATAACTGCAGTGGGTAAGTGGGAACAATATCGTTGTTAGTTGAGATACAACTAGGGACAGGTCGCCTACGCTATACCGAGGCCTTTTCGGCACAATTGGCTCTAGAGTTGGCAGAAAACTCTGCAGTTAAGCGTGCTCGGGCGGGAGTAATCCAGAGATGGGTGACCATCCGGGAAGTTTCTGCTGGATTACCGCAGCGACGCCCGTTGAAAACCCCACACTAACGGATGTCCGATGTGGCTAAGTGGGGACAATATCGGTGGAGGGACGGGTTATTACAATTTGGATGGCAGGTTTTTTTTTATAATCCTTGGCTAAAGGGAATCCAAGGATGGCAGGTTTTTTTTTTATAGCCTGGAATAATTTTGAAGGTTGTGTTGGTGCTGCTTTAGGTGGACTGGGGATTGCCACTAATTACTTAGCTGAAGTAATGGCTTTGATTGTTGCGGGTGAATGGTCTGTTAGCCAACAGTTTATGGAGGTATGTTTTAGTCGGGATTCAAATGCAGTATTAGTGGCATTTTCAAATGACAAAGTACCATGGATAGTGTTGAGTATATGGGAAAAGATAAAGAATTCAATCCCTGCAATCACTTTTAGACATTCCTATAGAGAAACTAATTTTTCTGCGGACAAGATGGCCAAGAAAGGGATGTTGTTGAATAGAGGTTTAGTACTTTACTATGAATAGAAGCCACATTTCCTAGGGAAGTTGGAGAATGGAGAGGATATCTGCTTCAGATTTTAATTCTTTGGATTGTCTGTAATTTCCTTAGTGAGCTTGTGGTCTTTTGTTTTTTGTTTTAGTTTCTTTTGACTTGATTTGCCTTGAAAAATATCTTGGTTGTTTTTTGTAAATTGATATATTTTCAGTAATAAAATTTCATGATTAAGCAAAAAAAAATATATCTTAGGTTTTTAATTGGACAAAATATGATATATCGAATAATAATCAAATTATCAAATTATTCTAGATATTATCAAATTATATGATATATCAAAATATTCTAGATATATTATCAAATTATAAAAAACATTTGAAATTTAAACCCACGTCATCTTGAAATTGGGAAATTGTGTACCTTGTTATTATACTTTCATCCTTTTCAGTGATGTTCTCGCATATAGTCATACAACTAATGTGATGATGTGGCCTATATTCATATTTGTTCTATTGTACACCTTTAATCAAATTAAGATATTTTTTACCGATTTTAACTTCATTTAGAAAAAAATTAACTTTTAAAAATTGTTGAACATGGGCAACTTTATAATATCATCTATGATATCGAGAATGGACCACAATCAATATAAAAGATAAGGAAAATTATTAATTTTACTAAACAATATTTGATTACTTATGCAATCTGAGATATAAACTAATAATATTTGCCTCATGATTTCTCCATTTATCCAATTAAGCAATCACATGAGAATAAGTGACACAAATGTAGGATCAGAATATCGCAACATTAATATCTCGCGAGATTAATAAACGACAGTATTGCGAAGACGTCGCAGGGGAATAATATAAATGACGCAATGGATGACGACAGCCAGAACATGACAAAGGTGTGAAGATTTAGCGAGATTTAGGAGTGTCGCGAGATTATGTATTTGTACACTTGCGATATTTCGCAAGTCGTCCCGAAAATAAAGGACAGCTTAGCTGTCATCCACTGTGCACTACCCTATATAAAGGGTTGAGTAAGTCTGTTGTAGGGGGTTCTTTTTGAATTGTTAAGCAAGTCACCAGGAGAGAGAAAATTTGGAGTGATTGTAATTTCTTTAGTTCTATTCTATCTTCCTTTGTAAACATTTCAAGAAAATAATCAATAAAATTCATAGTTATTCATCTTCAAATGAGTTAGTTGTGTGAATTCTAGTGAGGGGTGTAGTGTAGGATTTCCTGCAACTACATAATGGCGCTAGAAACAGGGATTGAGTAAAGATCAACCTTGTGAAGTGAAAGAATTTGGAGTAATAAGAAAGAAATTTCATATAATTTTCAACAACTTACTGAAATTGAGAAATGGCTAGAAGAAGGAATACATCAGAACAACCAACAACTGTTAGAAGAAGCAGGAGATTAGCTGGAGAAAGGAGAAATGAAGTAGGTGAACCATCAAGAATAAACGCAAGAGATAGAGAAGAAGGTCAAATTCAACCACCACCGAATAGAATAATAGATTATGATAGGGTGAGTGTGCATACATGGAGATCAGATTCTATGGAAGAAAGAGAAGAAGTGCAACAAGTGATAGATAATAGACAAGAGGAGAGAAATTGAGAAGAGATGGGAGAAACAATTCATGGAAATGAAGAAATCGCAGCATTAGAAACATTGAGACAAACAATACATGAAGAAAGGTGGTTAGAAGCGGAAGAACGCGCAAATTTAACAAGGCAAACCATGAATTAAGAATGGAAAATATGAGGTTGCAGAATAGAAGGTCGAGAAGTAATACCAGGTCAAGATCAGGATCAGTTAGAAAGGATATGAGAAGAACATTACCTGTAGAAAATGTTAATGAAGAAAATTTGGAAAGAGAATCAAATTTCGATGAAGGAGGTTGCGAGAGAAGAGAAGTGGTAGAAGATCGTTATATTCCACGTCCTGAAATTCTATAGAATGGCCAAAATGACGGAAATCAAGAAAATAGGCAGCGTCAAGGGCAGAATAATCCAGTTAATGAAGAAAATCAGGAAGAAGGAAGAAGAATACTACATGGGAGAGAAGCACGGAGGAAACAAAAGGAGATTGAAGATGACATTGAAAAACATTATTTTGAACAAGCGCGTCTAGCTTGCGAGAGGGAAAGATTAAGAGCAGAAATGGAAGAACGAGAATTGGAAGAAGCAATTCGACAAAACAATCATGACAATCGAGAAAGAAGGCGCGAACAAAACCGCAACAATGGAAGTATTAATGAAGAATATGAAAGAATACAAAGGAGAACTGATAGACAACCAAGAAGAGAAAATGATAGATATAATGGTGTGCGAATTCGTGAAAGAGATGAAGGAGAAAATCGCAGAGAAAGAAGAGAAGAGAATGATGAACCATAAAATCAAAACAAACACGAACGCAGAAGGAGAGAGGCAGAGCTAAAAAGACCAATAGATTCAAAAATTGATGTAAATGAACAAATCTTGAGAGAATTGGCAGACATGAGAGGAATGCTGAACAGTAGAAGGGGAGGAGGAAGAAGACAACTGGATGAGGCCATCGAAGAGGCTGCAAAAACTCCCTTTACACTAGAAGTGCAGTTAGGAGGAATACCCCCAAAGTGCAATTTACCTGCATTAACCAGCATTTTTGATGGAACAACTTGTGCGATACAACACATCAAAGCTTATGTGAGATGTATGTTACAATGGGAATCATGATGCCATATTGTGCAAATACTTTGCATCAAGTTTAACAGGAGAAGCACTGAAATGGTTTGAGGGTTTACCAAGAAACACAATCACGTCATTTAACCATTTACAAGCTATATTTTTAGGGGCATATATAAGTAACAACTCTTCGCGACCAGGTATTGAAGATGTATTCGTGCTGAAACAAAGAGTTGGCGAAAGTTTGAAACATTTAACTGTGAGATGGAAGACAATGTGTAGCGAAATGGCTGGAAGGGTGGATGAAAGATATCTCATTCTATCGTTCATAAATGCTATGTTCGCAACCAATTTGTTATATATTCAAATTTTTAGAGTCAAGAATACAATCACGATGACTGAGTTGCGAGAACTTCAGGAAGAATATATTGCTTTGGAGGAAAGGCAAAATGAGATGGAATCATACCCAGTTGCGAATACAAGTTCAAATGCTGCGAATGCAAGTTTATTACTCAAATTGATAAACACAGTAGCGAGCACTTCGCAAGGGCGACAAGAAGGGATGACAGGTGATGGACATCCAAAGTTAGTGGCCATGGGAAGTTATGACCAGGAATAATTTGAAAGAGAAAGGAACTAATACAACCGTGGTGGAAATAACAAGATCCAAAGACTTGATCATCCGCAAGAAACTTATGGAGGTCGAAGGCAGAGCTATCATCATGGAGGGCAGCGAAGTCACAGAGTAGTATGGGAAGAAATCAAAATGCCACCACTAAATACTAGTGTGGAAAAAATATGGGAAGCTATACTCTTGATGGAAAACATACCCGCGCCATGGAACATGGGGAGTGAACCGCCACCAGGTGATAGAAGTCACGAATTCTGTTCTTACCACCGCTTTCATGGACATCTAACAAATGATTGCAGAAACATAAAAAGAATCATCCTCAGGATGATTGACCAAGGAAAGTTGAGTCACTTTCTAAAAAGTGAAGAGAAAGTTCAACCATTACCACCACCACCACCAGAAATGCACAGGACAAAATCAGCAAAAGGAAAAGAAACATTTGTAATAGAAGTTGGAGCGAAAGCTAAAAATTTGTTTTGCAACTCCATTGTACATTCGTACCGCATAATTGAAGATTTTCATGATAATGTACTCAGTAGGGTTTTTGCGAGGGATGCTGATGATAAAGAAGTAATGAACATTGCGAAGACATCGCAGTTAAAAGAGTGGCAATTGCAGATTATTTCTTTCTCTGCAGAGGAGATACCTGAAGGCAGAGAGATACATGATAGCCCATTGGTTGTAAAATTGGAAATTAATCCAAAACCTGTTGAAGGCGAAGATGATGAAGCAGAAGATTGATGGGCGATTAATAGAATCTTAATTGATACTGGGAGCTCAGTAAACATTCTTTTTTACCATACTTACAAGAATATGGGAGGGAAGGATGAAGATTTGATACCTTCAACGTATAAAATATACGGCTTCAATGGCACAACGAATAAGCCCAAAGGAGAAGTTCATATGAGAATACCCTTGCAAGGATTATCAACTGAAATCTTGTTCTGTGTAGTCGATGTGGAATCCCCTTATAATGCATTGATCGGACGGCCATGGTTGCATGAAATTCTGGGTGTAGCGTCAACATATCATCAGTGTATAAAGTTTCCTCATCCTAGTGGTGTTGGAGTTATAAAGGGAGACTGGATGTAAGGACGAAAATGCTATGAGGTTGATGTGGAGAGTTGCGAGGAAAGAACTGCAAAAAGGAAGAGCTGGAAGCAAAATATAAAAGATGAACAAAGAAGAGAAAGGTTGATGGTGGATACCATAAATACAAGAGGAGAAGATACATTGCGAAGTGAGTGCATGAAGGCAGTTGAAACTTATGATGAAAAGGAATCATTAAGAGGTTTGAGTGGTGCAGAGGCAGAGAGTAGCATGAGCAAAAGATGTAAGAAATGAATAATCGTTATCATCAAGATTAGTGACAAAGGCATATCAAGAGTAAGAGAAAGAAATGATAGTTGGAGAAGCAATACGCGAGAATCTTGCTATCAAGAATATATGAAAATCTGATTGAAGAATTGAAATGAGATTATAACAAACAAAGCAAGATTGTGCGAATATCTCGCAAACAAAATATATAACCAAAAATGAATGATTGAATGAATTAACAAAAGTGAAAGAGTGAGTGAATGGGACGAACCTTTATGGCGTACACCCTAGTTCGCGAATGATATTTTGCAAGAGGCAAATGTAAGACCTAAAGTGCGTCATATAAGGGGGTATCTCTTGACATGGCTCAGGGGAAAGGTTACATCGCTCCTGGAACATGAGTCATGGAGATTTGGGGCCCATGAAAGCCTATCCGGGAGAGATACCTTGGATTTCCAACTATATATATAAGGTTATACCCTGGTTGGACGCCCGAGGGTCTCTTCCAAGGAGTCAGTGTATGCTCAAGGCGCCGAGGTACACGGTTGAGCCAAGAGTGCCTGGGGCATTTGAAGTGTCTCGGCCATTCTTGGCAAGTCTTGGCATAGGCTGCACTCGGCCCGAAGAAAACTCCACTTAGGGTGCAGTCTCGTAACCATAAACCATATAGGTATAAGGGATAAGAGACTGCAAAAACAACTGGTTGTTGTTAAGACCGGATGGGAGGAGCTAGTCTTGTATGGCCGATGTACGCCTCCTTGAAGGGGCAACCAGGGAGAAGATAAGGGCGGCACCCTCCATTAGGGAGCTGAGAAGTGTCAAAAGACGCAAATGTCATGAGGCTTTATTTTCGAAAGGAAATTTAGGCTTGTCATATTTGTGCGATGATCCTGAAGAGGCAATAATACTAACGCAAGGATAAGACGAGATCAATGGGTTTTTACATGAAAATATAAAAACGTCCTGCGATCACGTCGCAAAGACGACAATGTCATGGGGTTTTACATTCTCAAGAATATTTAAGCCTGTCACATTGTCGCAAGTAAAGTATCATGCAGAGGCAAAAATACTTAAGAAATGATAAGACAAGGTCAATGGGTCATTACATGAAAATGTAAAGACGTCCTGCGATTTTGTCGTAACGAGGGGTGGCGAAATAAGACCTTTAATTAGGAAGGCAAAATAAGACCACACAAGCAATGATAAGGAAAGATCAATAGATTTCTTCATTTGTGAAGACGTCCTGCGATCTTGTCGCAATGATGAACTTCAACATAAATAAAGATAAAGTCACACAAAAAATTGAGGAAGCAAATAAGCTTGCGAGAATGATTATATTTCTTCATTTATTACCAACAACAGTGGCCAAACTCAGAAGTTATTCAGAGATAACAAATTAAATCTCTCATTTGAAAATAAATAACAGAGGCAAGTATGGGAATGAATAGGATAAAATCTTGTTATTCATTTCCATATGATAGATTTATGCATTCATAATAGTGGTCAGTTGTATTACAAAGAAGAATTGCTTGATTAATATGCGCAAGAAAAGGAAACAAAGGTTGAATTCATATTTAGTAATCCAAGAAATTTACAATATATAAGGGGTTACAGAAATGGAAGATTAAAAGGGTATATATACAGATATTACAAGAAGCGAAAGAAGAAAAAGAGGTTATTTCTCTGTGGATTCTTCTTCTTTGTCAGATTCTTCGATTCCATCATTCTTTTCGCCAGACTCTTCTTCTTCGCTAGCTTCACTATCAGAAACGTCTGAGAAAGGCATATCTTCAGGAATATCATCAAGAAGACAAGGGTATGAACTAAGAGAGATGTGGTGATCATTGCAAACTGTCTCAATAGTTTGATTGCGAAAACGAACAGCATCGTTATTAAAATTCGCCACTGTAGCTTGCAGTTGTTTCTTCAACTTGGAATACTTGTTGTTGCGAAGAGAAAGGCCCTTTGCGAGTTGCTCTTTTTCAAAATTCAAGTTCTTTAATCCTTGTCTGAAATCTCTTCTCGGATTCTGCAAACATGCGACAATAAGTTAACAATTTAATAGCAATACTACAGAAAAAAGGAGTAATAAAGTAAAAATAATAATAATAATAATAATAATAAACAACCTTCTCTGTCAGAAATCATATCTTTAACCAAGGCAGTATGCTCGGCATAAAGACTAACATCAACACCTAAGTTATTTCTGGCATTATCTAGAACCTTCGCAGCCCAAGCGAATTCATCGTCATTATTTATAACATGAAGCGAACGAATTTGATTTTCTCGTTCATTAAGTATGGCATTTTGGCGAAAAGATGCATCTCGTTCAATTTGTACTTCGAGAAGAGATTTTTGAAATTTTGCTAATGCATGTGCGCCTTTATTAGCAATGCGATCTTTGTCATCTATAAGGCTACTAATTTTCTCCCTTAAAGTGTTAGTTTTTTCATGGGAATCAAGATACATTTGTTTAAATCGGTTGGCTAAACCTAAACTAGATCTATGTTCAATTTCTAAAAGATGAAATTTGGTTCGAAATTCATTTAATGAGAGAGAATTAATCTTGTTTGAAGAACTACTTAAGGATTCATTGAGATGAGCGAGAAGTGCATCATCATCCATAGGTTCAGGGAATGAGTGGAGAAGGATGGCTTCGTCAGAAAGATTATAAATGTCTGCGAAAATGATAAGTCAGGCAGAGAAAAATAAATGGCAAAGTAGAAATGAAGAAAAAGGAGGGTGTTATACCGTAAGGTTCTTTGATTAGCACTTTGAAGTGTAGATATTTTATCCTTCTGGGAAGTAGACTCAACTTCCAATTGTTGAATTTTTTCATCTTTCTTGCGAGATGTCGCAACTTCAATTTCTAGTTCTTTGATCTTCTCTTTAAGTTGAAAATTTTTCTTTTCAAGATTGTCGCGTCTTTTCTCGAGGTCTGAGGCAACAACAAAGGAAGCTCTCCCAGACTATAAAGAGAAGTAAAGAAATTGTTAAGATAAGGTCTATAATCAAAATCACAGAGAAATAAATAAATATGAACATACCAAAGCATTGAGTGCATTTAAGAAACTGGGAGTCATAGTTCGGGAAACTCCGTGAAAAGAATCATTATCCACTAGCAGGGGGGGCATCGCAAATATTAGCGAGAGCTTCGCAAGTAGCAGATAAATGATCATCTCCCAATCCTTGCATAGAATCAGAGAAGATACTAGACAATTACGCCATAGCAGATTCGACCGAATGATTCTTCTTTGTAAAAGAAGTATCTATTTCATTTTCATCTTCGTCAAATTCTCATTTGGATTGGGAACTAGAATGAGAAGAGGGTTGGATTTTCCGTTTTTTAGAAGACGGAGCAGAAGATTTATCCTTGCGAGGAATGATTTTATTCTTGCTGATAGGTGTAGAATACACCTAATTTACTATCTAGTAGTTTATGCTTTCTTTGCTATTTTTCTTGTAAATTATGTATTTTACTCTTGTTTTGAGTTTTATAGCTACTTTGGAGTCGCACGGAGGAAAAGAAAAGAAATCACCCAATTTGAGCCAAAAGGGCAAAAAGGTCACTACAGGCGATTGATATATGGAGCCCAGTTGAGGTTAGGGCGACCCAATTTGGAGGAGTACTAAAGCCGAGGCCAGCGAGAGGTTAAGGGGTTTCCAAGTAGGATGGCCCTTATCATTTAGAGGGTGGTACCTATCCATGGGGTGTAATTATCCACCCAAATCATTTCAACCCTAAAATCAATTTCTCACATTCACTTTCACCTGAATTTAAAGCAGTATCTGCTGCTGTGAGAGATCGAGGGAGAAAAGCAGTATCTGCTGCTGTGAGAGATCGAGAGGAGCTGAAGTACTGTCAAATCGAGAAACTAGAGAAGAAATTGAGAGCAGCTGCTGAGATTAAGATCGAGAAAGTGTTGTTGATAACGAAGAAACCATTCTGAGATAGAAAAGGGTTGATTCGAAAGGGGTTTCTGTTGGGTTAAAAGGCGTAAGAAGCCGCAACAAGATTGGATGGAAGATATGGAGATGATCTCGAGTGAACCAGGGAGGATGATGGTAACAGAACGAATCAAAGCGGTTAGAAGGGAATGGAGTCGTGTTGAGCAGTGAAGGAGATTGAGTTAGGTTTGTTGTATCTTTGTGAGCGATTGAGGTTTATTTGAGCTTTCTGGGAAGAATAAAAGATGGGTTTTGTTGGGATTAGAAGGAATGCAATTTAAGCTCGAGTTTGGGGGATCTCAGTGCTTTGTTTGAGCTAAGAAGTGATCTTTGTTGATGAATTGAGAAGGTGAATCTGCTGGTGAGCCGAGCCTCATTAATTGCAAGCGAGAGAAGGAGTTCTTGTCGTTTGGTGCTTGTTGGTGGTCTCGAAATAATGATGAAGCTGTTGTCGTTGCCGGATTATAAATGGAAGAATCTGGTGATTGTCGATTTAATGGGAGTTGTGGTTACGGTGGAGTCTTTGGTAATACGAGAGGTGGAGCATATGAGTGTCATGGAAGAGCGAGTTGTGGCGGTTGCAAGTGATTATTGTCTTGTTGCAAGGTTAAAAAAGCGAGTTGAGTCCCTGCGGTGGTGGCTTGAGATGGGTAATGCGAGGTTATGATCTATGGGTTAATTTATTGCTTGGTGGTGATATAATGACTTGGAGCTATAGGCGGAAATGAGAATGGAGGTGAACTTGGATTACGGGCTACGGGTTGTGGCATTGAGGCGAGAGTTGCAATTGCGAGGGAATGGCAAGGATTGGTTGGCTTTGGAGAGATGATGTGGTGATTTTGCAATGGCTCGAGTTGAAACATATAGGGCCAAGAATGCGACTTTCGGATGGTATTGCGATTAAGGACCGTGGAGAGAATGGTTTGAGTGGTATTGACACCTAAAGATTGAGACTTTAGTGGTTCTGTAATGAGGTTTGTTGGTGGATAAAGTGAGCTGCAATGATGTGTTAAAGGCGGGGAAGAAGTCAGTCTTGTTGAAGTTACGATTCTCCAAAGAATGATCGATGATGGTATTGGATGTCACAGAGGTTGCACTAATGGTTTGTGATGGCTTTGAAGAGTGGCGGCTCGAGATGGAATGGAACTGAGATCTTTGGTTTTGCAGAGTACGGGAGGAAGGGCCATCATGGCTGGATTCCCAGTGAAGTGCAATGATGGTGCGGCCGATTGAAGCGATCAAAAGCCTGGCCACTCGGCCCATCCAGCCGAGTAAAGATGATTCAGACTGACTCGCTTTGACTCGGTCGATTTGACCCGAGTTGACTTCAGTGACTCCACCTCCCTTTGACTCTTTGACTGACGATTGACCGTTAGTTTGACCCATTTGACCGCTAGTCCTAACGGTGGGGATGACCCAATATTCCGTCGAATATTCTCTTGACGGAGAAATTTTCAGGGCGGCCGGCGGTGGCGTTTCCGGCCAAATTCAGCCCACAATCCCGCTTTTCCGTGAGCCAAAATTTCGAGAATTTTCTATGGACTTCTCTCATGGGTGTGAAGACTTGGGCTAGGAATTGGATGGAGAATTGGACTCAAATTTGGAAAGAGAAGGTGGAAGAGTTGAGAAAGAGCTTGGATTTGGAAATTGAATTGCAAAAGGAAAAGGATTCTAATCCTTAGAAGATTTGGAGAATTTTGAAGCCTATAAAGAGAAGTTTTCTACAACTTCTATACACCTCTCTACACACACATCACTTGTGTTTTTGCTTGCTTTTCTAAGATTTTTCTTTTTAATTACTTGTGTGAATTTGAAAATTCTTCTTTTAATTATTATTATTTGTGTGAATTTCAAAAGCATGAGTAGCTAATTTTCTTATTGATTGAGGATGAATTCCTAGTTCTTAACATATGATTTAAGTTTTTGTTTTCAAATTCTATCTTGAAGTTTTTCACATAATTATCGTTTGTTTTTACTAATAGGAGTGATCTTAAAGACATTCATGATTGATTGATAGATTGTTTGGAGTGCACGCTAAATTGATTTGTTAATTTGATCTAAAGCTAGTGAAAGTTAGGAGATAAGTAATCGTTTCTTGACTCTTTACATAAGTAGCAAACACGAGACCTTGCGGAGGGATTCCGTGGAGCAATTGTGTGTAGAAACAACGTTAGCAAGTGGACCTTGAGCTAAGAGTCTAACTACTAATATCAACCTAAGAAATTCACAAAACTTAATGCATGAGCCAAGTTACATCTAGGTTGAGCTAATTCTAGGTGGCTTGGTGATTAGAATCCGGTAGTCGAGAACTTCCGTGTCCGGTGATATAAGGGATTTAGGGGTTTAGCACTGAGCTAGCTGCTTTACCTACGGATGGTGATAATTTGTGACTAATAACAAGTAGAATAGAACATAACTTGATTCATTGTTTCGTAACGAAGAAGGATTCCTTGGTCTTGTCTCTCTTATTGTTTTCAACTTTCGATTTTAATTGCTTTGTTTATTTTTCTTTTGCTTTTTACACCCCCCCTTTCGTGACAACTTTTACAACTAAGATCTCTTGCTCCTCGTGGGAACGAACTTGACTTCCATTATATTATTTTTAATTGAGTGGAAATATTGAATTAATTTGATTGCACCTACGACACGCATCACTTGCCTTTAATCTTCGCAGCTTCAGGAATGTCAATTTCTTCAACGCCAACCTTCGCACACGAATGAAGATAAGAAACAGAGGCAACAATATTGTTAAAAATAACAAAAGAAAGTATTTCTTACTTCATCCGTGATTGATCGGAGTACCGCCAGAGTACTTGCTTTTGGACGTCTTTTATAACTCTTTCTCAATTTGATAATCTGAAAATTTTGCAAGCCTAGTAAATATAAGAGGAAGGAAATATCGCAAAGAAAACCTGAAAAAGGAAATATACCTCTTTTGCCTTCTCGGGCCACTTAAATTCCCAAGGACGATAGTCTGCGAGGTTCGCAGGGAGTATATGAGAACCTGCAATATAAGGTCCATTCAAAAATAAAGGAACAACCCACCACTTCTCATCTTTGGAATGACGAGGAGTATTATTTTTGCCTGAGTGCCAGTCAATATCTTGCATAAGCAGCTTATCACTAGGAATATTATCTTTTCTCTTCAATCGAGCACCCCAGCGAGATTTATCGTTTCTCATATTTATTACTTCATAATTCTCGAAAAAGTTTTCTACGGTATACTTCTCAGCGACTATTTTCAAATTTGTGAATCTAGGATCTTTGACATCATCAGGATATAAAGATCCCTTACCAGCGCCACGGTTGGCGAATTCAAGCATTAGACGGATGCAATCACCGCTTAATTGATAAATAGCTCGCGAGAATTTCTCATGAGCAAGAATTTCATAGAATAAAGGCATCTCGGGATTGTAGAGAGGAATGGGAAGGCCTGCGAGGATTTGACCTAGCGAGATTATGATTTTCTGATCATTACACTGATGATCAGAAAACAATTTTGCAGAAAGTATAGATGAAGATTCTTGATCAGGAATGGTTGATAGAGTGAAGCCCTTCTCTTGAAAATTCTTTTGAGCTTCATTGAAAAGGGGTTTATATATACGACCAAGCGAAGCCATTTTTTATGGGAATGAATAGAGAATTGAAGATCAAGAGAAAGAAGGAAGGAAAGATTTACAGTTGCAGAAGCGCAGATTGCGGAGGAAGAGAGTTGAAGAAAAGTTGCAGAGGGAAAATAAAAGAGAAGAAGAGAAGTGGAAGAAAAACTATATATATAGAGAAAAAAATCCTCGAGAAAACAAATGTATTTAATGCGAGATGGGAGATGAATGGTCAAGAATAAACGGTTGAAAGAGACGTGTCAGGAAAAGAATGGAAGAAGAAACATTTGTAATAAGTTCTGTGTAAAAGTACGGGATTGAAGCAGATAAAGATGAGTTGTTGCGGCATTTCAAAATATTGGTTCTCATGACATTCTCTCCTTCGCAGAGAAGACATGAGAAGAGGCAAGATGTAGGATCATAATATCGCAACATTAATATCTCGCGAGATTAATAAACGACAGTATTGCGAAGACGTCGCAGGGGAATAATATAAATGACGCAATGGATGACGACAGCCAGAACATGAGAAAGGTGTGAAGATTTAGCGAGATTTAGTAGTGTCGCGAGATTATGTATTTGTACACTTGCGATATTTCGCAAGTCGTTCCCAAAAATAAAGGACAGCTTAGCTGTCATCCACTGTGCACTACCCTATATAAAGGGTTGAGTAAGTCTGTTGTAGGGGGGGTTCTTTTTGAATTGTTAAGCAAGTCACCAGGAGAGAGAAAATTTGGATTGATTGTAATTTCTTTAGTTCTATTCTATCTTCCTTTGTAAACATTTCAAGAAAATAATCAATAAAATTCATAGTTATTCATCTTCAAATGAGTTAGTTGTGTGAATTCTAGTGAGGGGTGTAGTGTAGGATTTCCTACAACTACAACAAAATTCTGGAGTTTTGTTGACCCTAACAAAATTAAATATGTAATGGGTTTCATTAAATAAAATTAATATCATAAAAATTTAAGCCTCATTAAATATTAATTATCTTTAAGTTCTCATTTGATATTAATCTTTCTCATTAATTTTTTTTTTTTTAACATCAATGAAATGAATTATTTGATGTTGAATGTGTCAAATCATTTGTTAGATGCTCACACATGTCATTGTATTCTTATAATATGTAAGATAATTAACATAGTCTGAAAAGAGTTCTCTGAATTATAAGAAAAATATTTCTACAAATAGAGCATGAGCGCTTTCTTGTTTTAACATTGTGCAATCTTTAGTTTTACAACTTTTTGATGGTAATTGAGCTGTTTGGGGGGCATTAACATCAATATTGATGTTGTGAGAGCCAACTGCAACACAGTTTCTAAATGGGTTACTAGATGGTTCTCTACACACCTTCATAAGGAAGACATATGGTTTTATTCTCTCATGATTGGAGCCTGGATAATATGGAAGGACAGATGTGATGTCGTCTTCCAGGGAGTATCTCTTAATCCTCATAACTCAGTGCATAAAATACATTACCATCTTGCATCTCATATACATGATAATGCTAGCATTGTTACTATGAATATGAATATTTCTGGATCGAAACCTCCATTGGAAGGTGTTGTTAAATTCAATATTGATGGCTCATTTGATCTTAACTCTAACCAATTTGGAACTGGTATTGTTGTGCATGACAATACAGGTTGTTGTCTTGGAGTTAAAGGAACCTATGGAGATGGAGCACTAAACCCAGAGGTTGTGGAATGCATGGCTATTCGTGAGGCGTTGCAATGGGATAAGGCATTAAACCAAATCAAGAATCCAGATATAGGCATATGCTAAGCTCGTAATACAATCCATAAATGGTCATTCACTCGTCATTCAATGGGAAAATAGGAACCTAGTGAAAGAGATTAAACATTTACGGTCTAGTGTAATTCTTGTACTTTTGATTATGTTAGTCGAGTTGATAATTAGGTGGTTGATCCAATAGCTAAGTCAGTCAGAGAAACAGGATTACCTGTTGAAACATTCATTAATTTTGATTCCAATATTTGTAATCACCTGACAGGAGATCAAAATTTCACTCTTTAATAAAATTCCTGTCAGTTATCAAAAAAAAAAAAAAAACTTTTTGATGGTAATGTCCCTTATCTCATAACTTCTAAAATTAAATAAATATAAATAAATTGGTTTATCACTTACCTTGTTAGTAAATATGCGCAAAATCGAAGTCATACAACTGTAACCCATTTCAGCACCAAGATGCTCTGGCCTCTTAAAAAATGTATGGTCGGTGGCTCCCTTAGTCTTGTAATAGAATAAAATAGATCGACACATCCAAAAAAAAAAAAAAAAAAAAAAACTATTAAAGTACCAAAGTAAGCCAAGTAGTACTGAAATGACGAGGGTACTAAGTACACCGCAATCTTTTCGATATCAAATTATAAGTATGATACCTTGTGTGATCTTATATAGACAGAGGTTGTCAAGAAGATGACAACAACAAGGTATACACTTGGTATATAGAATATGTATCGAAGCCGAACCTAATTATAGGGATCAACCCAAGTGTTTGGATTAAGCTATAATGTATTTACTTTTAATTATAACTCAAAAAAATAAATATGATTGCGGAAAGTAAAAGTAAAGACACGACAAGCTTTTGTTAATGAGGAAACTGCAAATGCAGAAAAACCCCGAAACGTAGTCCAGTTTTGAATACTCTCATAATTAAGCTGTTATACAAAGACTACTATCAACTTCGTGTTGTTGAGACCAATTAAACTAACCCTAATTGCCTAGTTTCCTCAGTATCCCCGCGCCTACAACCAATCTGGCCAACGCACGCGAATCCTAAGATAGAGTTCACTATCTTTAGTCGCTTCATCCGCTGTGAAGACTTCAAGCACTCAACTCATTTGGATCGTGTTCTGAAACAATAAAGGTCTAATTTGTTCGGTATCCACTCTTTTAATCTCAAGAAGTGAATCAGAGATTATAGTTGAGTTCAACAAAGGCTCTTCTGTTTAATCCAATAAACTCCTTTGTTGGTAAGATCTACCAAGATCTAGATTATCAAGATAACCAGATCTAGGTATATAAATTATCAGATTCAGATACTAAAGAATACCACCAAATGATAGTTTGTCGATCTACTACGACTAGCAAATAAGATGTCAATCAAAATATAAACAACGCTTAGTAGAATCCCAGCCGATCAAGTGTGTGCACGAAGTTAAATGACAAAGATACAAAACAATAAGAAATCTTTTTGTCTTCAAATCTTTAATGTCTTCTTTTATACCTGCACAAACAAACTGGATTCTCTTGTGATCGATCGCACTGAACATAGTATGTTAAAAATGGATGAGCACAAGCCTATCGTCGCATCTAAAAAACAGATGTGATCTATGTCTATCCTTGATCTAGTTTGAGTGACCTTATGTCAAAAGACAAGGATCTCAAGAATAATCAAACTAGGTGCAATCAAGGTTCAACCACCGCTAGTCAAACAAATCAATAATCTAAAACTAAAATAACAATGCAAAATATAGTTTCCCACCAACGGTATTATCTAGACTCTTTTTGATCCCACAAAAGTCTTTAAACTAGCAAAAATAAGAGATTTTTCCTAATTAGGTTACTGTAATGACCCATCCCTCCACCGATATTGTCCCCACTTAACCATTGCGGTTATCCGGAAGTGTGGGGGTTTTCAACGGGCATCATTGCGTCATCCTGCAACAACTTCCCGGGAGGTCACCCATCCCTGGATTGTTCCCACCCGAGCACTCTTAACTGCGGAGTTTTCTGCCAACTCTGGAGCCAATTGTGCTAAAAAGGCCTCGGTATAATGTAAACGTTCCTTGCCTCTTGTGAGACCAGCATCTAGATCAACGACCTAGCATACTCTCCCATCCGAGCTCAAACGAACCGTCCCTAATTGTATCCCAACTAACAACAATATTGTTCCCACTTCTCCATTGCGGTTATCCAGCAATGTGGGATTTTTAACGACACTAATGCGGATATTCAGCAATAGCTTCCCGAAAGGTCACCTATCCCGTGACTACTCTCGGCCGAGCACACTTAATTGAGAATTTTTCCCCACAACTCAGTCAAGTGAACCCATCAGGCCTCGGTGTTAGGAAAGGACAAATCATTACTTATATTCCATTCGGCAAACCACTGCCGAATATCGGGGTATTACAATATCACCACCTTAAATTGGAGCAGTCCTTGGCTCCAGAATATATTCACAAGCCTAGATCTCCGACGTTCCCTTCCTCTCATGAGAAGCACCTGGACCAACCCCGTCCAGTGTACCTTCACACCCTCGGCAGGTGACCCGTCGTCGGCTCTGATACCATTAGTAATGACTCGTCCCTCCACCGATACTGCCCCCACTTAAGCACTGCGGTTATCCGGCAGTGTGGGGTTTCCAACGGGCATCGTTGCGTCTTCCAGCAGCAACTTCCCGAGAGGTCGCCCATCCCTAGATTTCTCCCACACGAGCACTCTTAACTGCAGAGTTTTCTGCCAACTCTGGAGCCAATTGTGCTGAAAAGGCCTTGGTATAATGTACACGTTCCTTGCCTCTTGTGAGACCAACATCTAGCTCAACGGCCTAGCATACTCTCTCATCCAAGCTCAAACGAACAGTCCCTAGTTGTATATCAACTAACACCGATATTGTTCCCACTTATCCACTGCGGTTATCCAGCAGTGTGGGATTTTTAACGGCACTATTGCGGATATCCAGCAGTAGCTTTTCGAGAGGTCACCCATCCCGTGACTACTCTCGGCCGAGCACGCTTAACTGAGAATATTTTTTCCCACAACTCAGTCAAGTGAACCCATCAAGCCTCGGTGTTAGTAAAGTACAAATCATTACTTATATTCCATTTGGCCAACCACTGCCGGATATCGGGGGTATTACAGTTACTCCCATCTACAATATAGTATTACAAGTAATACTGTTAGTCAGCTATAGTAGTGACTACAAAATGAAGTGCCTGCCTCAAGATAAGTTTGTAAGAAAAAAAAACTTCACTATATTTATAGACCAAGGTAGTTTGGACACCAAGAAATTTCTATAACCGAAAATATTCTCAAGATATGCAACAAACATCGATTATCGATTTTTTCTAATTATAACCAATATCCAACTATAATACCGAAATCCTCTTACATGACAACTCAATATTAGTTGGTATACAAGTATACATTACTAATATATCTTTCAGAGATATGTTTACTTGCTGGAAAAATAAAACATACATATTTGAAAATCTTAATAAAAAGATTCTCAAATATTTCGGTTTGGGATCTCACCTTGCGTATCAAGGAATATGTTCAAACAAGAAAAAGTTAAGATTTATACACATGTCCAAATTACTCACAATGTCGACATCTTGAACTTTCATATTTCGCAAACTCAACTTCCAAAATCACACAAACCCTAAATGATGACGAAACCACATTGCAGTATCCATGGACGGCTACCCCTGATAATGACTCGACTAAATAAACACATGGGCCTGCTCCTGATGACAGGGACGTAGGCCCCATCTAAATAAACACTATATTATAACCAGGCTAACCAAATATTGCGACTATTATTACGGCCTCGGCTAATACTTGACTAACTAAACACACTTCTATTGTCAAAATAACTAAACAATTCTATTATTACCCGGAGAACTAAATAATAGGGCTGTTCCTAATGGCCTGGCTGTAGGCCAGGGATATTATGGCCCGACTAACTAAATATCGGGGTCGCAAGCCACGACTAACTTATAGGATCAATCTCTCCCGTCGTAGATTGAATAAGTATGATATGACAGAAAATTAACCCAAAAATTTATCTCTAGTAAGGATCAGAGAAACCATGAATTCTGTATGTATTTGAGTTAAGAGTTAAGAACAAGGCCAACATGTTCTCCCACTAAGTATCCTAATATAACTAGATTTCCTATTGCAATTTTATTTTCCTTGGTACTATATATTAATTTCAAAAAAAAAAGATGAATGGATGCCCCAGCTAATTTAGCACTACCAACAAAATATTAGGACATGATAAAGGGGCGAGGCCATAGGAAATCTCAACCTATTATACAATTCTCCGTGACTCAATATCCTAATATAATATTAGGCTTCTTTTACAAAATTATTGCCTTAAAGATACATCTTATTTGTGAAAGGAATCTTTCATAATAGCAGCAATTAGATCGAGCCTACTGTTTCCCGTTAATCCATGATGTATACTCCCATCGGTGCCATACCTATTATATCCTTTAGAATTTGACTTTTTCCAACACCACGATTTCTCATAAAACAAATATGGTCGCAATTGAGCTGAAAACGAAACAATAAAAATAAAAATCCAACAAATAGTAGCATGATATGCCAAACGATTAATCCAAGAACTGGTCGGTCCTTCGAGTAAGGATCAATGGAACAATGAGATTGTGAATACTATTTGAGTTAAGACCAAGGCAAACCTTACATTCGCCCGACTAAATATCCTAATATAATTATATTTTTTATTGTAATTTAATTTAATTTTTCCTAATACCATATATTAAAAAGAAAATTAAGGGGCCATGGCCTGGGCTGAAAGCCCCAGCTAATTAGATACGACCAACAACACACTAGGGAATGATTAAGAGGCCACGACCGAGGCTATAAGCCCCGACTAATTTGACACGACCAACAAAGCACTAGGGCATGCTTAAGCTGCGACTAATTTGATCCAACCAACAAGATACTAGGGCATCCTTAAAAGGCCACGGCCGAGGCTGTAAGCCCCGGATAATTTGACCCGACCAACAAAACACTAGGGCATCCTTAAGAGGCCACGGACGGGGCTGTAAGCCCCGGCTAATTTGACACGACCACAAAACACTAGGGTCGTATGCCCTAACTAACTTTTAGGCTCGATGTTTGTAAGTTCTAATGTAATCAGTTTTGTTAATAACTAAAATTTTGTGAGAGAGTACTGACCAGCCGACCAAACAACAAAAACAAAATTAAAAAAGGTTGAGCCCCGGCCATAGGCGGGGTGATACCTAGTATATATAGATGTAACTTCGTATGTTATGTTTTAAATCTAAACGACTTGAAAGTAACCTAGATGGAAATGGAAACAAGTCAAATATTTTATTACCAACCTCAAGTAGAAGGATGGTGTGATCGTAGATGTCGATACATCTTTAGAATCTTCAGGTCTTCATAGTAATACTTCTATGTATCAACATTTCTAGACTTCCTAATTTAACTTAACGAAGTTGACTCTAGTAATCTAATCAAGCGACTTTGAGTTTTGATACTAAAATATGACAACCAACCTTGACATACCAACACTTGGCGGGTTCAATCGAGCAATTCTCTAACAAGTGATAATAATTGAAGCATGGCTTCGAGAATTGGTTACTAAGCCAAGTTCATTACTCAGTTCTGTTAGCATTACTGTGAGTGTAGGATTTCCCACAACACACCCCTCACAAGAATTCATAATAATCAACACATCTTTTAAGATCAATAATCACACTTTTTATTAATTGAATTAGTAATCTTACAATAAGGAAATGAAATCAAGAATACAAATGCTATCTTAGACTTTCTATCTCCTCAAAACTTTCTCTCCACCCTCCAAAAGATCTCTCTCTCTTAGGCCTGCTCGTCCCTTTATATAGGACATTACATAGTGGATGACAGCTAAGCTGTCCTTTATTTTCGGATCTGGCTTGCGACATTCTCGCTAGTATACAAATGTTAAATCTCGCAACTCTCCTAAATCTCGCTAGGTCTTCACATCTTTCTCGTGTTCAGGCTGTCGTCATCCGTTGCGTCATTTCTATAACCAATCTGCGATATCTTCGCAGTGTGTTGTTCAAGGATTTCGCAAGGATATTGATGTTGCGATATTCTGATCCTACATCTTGCCTCTTCTCATGTCTTCTCTGCGAATGAGAGAATGTCATGAGAACTAGTACTTTCAAAATGCCGCATCTGTTCATTTTTCCATATTCTTCTGTATTGACATGATTATGTACTTTTACGCAGAATTTATTACACGTATCTCTTCTTTCATCCATTTCTTGACACGTCTTTTTCAACCGCTATTTCTCAACCGTTCATGTCTACTTTTCGCATTAAATGTGTTTACCTTTTCAAGAATTCTTCTCTCTCTATATATTTTTCTCATTCTTCTCTTCTTCTTTTTTACTTTCCTTCTTATCTTTTCTGCAACTTTTCTTCACCGTTTCTCCGCAAATTCCGCTCCTGCTGCTGTAAATTTTCTTTTTTCTCCTTCTTTTGATCTTTAATTTCTTCTTCATTCCCATACTTAAAATGCCTCCAGTTGGTTGTAAATATGAGACTTCTCTTGAAGTAATCCAGAAAGATCTCAAAGGGAAAGGTTTTACATTAGCCACCATTCCCAATCATGGAGCTAAATCCATTCTTTCCGCTAAACTGTTTTCTGATCATCATTGTGATGATAAAGAAATCATAGTTTCGCTTGGTCAGATTCTCGTTGGCCTTCCCATTCCTCTCTATGATCCTAAGAGCAACCACAGTGCTCGACTAAAACCAAATTTTTAGTCGAAAACGCAGACACTACCGAGTGGAGTGGAGTAAAGACTAAATACCAGACTAAAACTAAAAACCAAACTATATTTGGTCTTTGGTTTAGTTATGGTCTAGCGTAATTTGACACTACGCCCGATTGGGGCGTAGCTGTAATTTGCGTTTGGTAGTGAAACGTAATGTACTTTTGAAACGCAACTCCGACTCCGATGGGACGTAGTTCACATTTGCGCCCGATACCAAGCGGCACGTTAATATTGCGCCCTATTCAAGCGTAGTTACAAATTACGTCTGACCGAGCGTGATTTTAAAGTCCGCCTGACTACGGGCGCAATTATTAGTACCGCCTGTTACTACATGGGGCACAATTATAAGTACCGCCTGTTACGGGCGTAATTATAAGTACCGTGGATCATAAGGAACAAGTTTAGACATTGATGCAGCCATCAAATAGTAAGGAACGGTGACAAGAAAGACAGAACCAGAAAGACATTGATGCAGCCATCAAACAGCCATCAAACAGTAAGGAACGGTGACAAGAAGATAGAAGAGCACAAAGACCAGCAATGGCATAAGAAACAATAACAAATAGGACCAAAGATATAGCCTAGTAGCTCTACCGGTAGTAACAAAAACACCAGCGCCGACCATACCACCAATTCCAAACCCAACCAAATCATACCATCTTAAACTTTTATGCATGTATGAACCGGATCGTGCTTTAACTCGGCTCATCTCTTCAAACGTTGTTGTTACCGAACCGGACCTTCGGTGTAATCTTTTGGGGAGCTCAATTATTGCTTTTCCATATGATCTCAAACTTGAAAAACGATGATGGTGTTGATGATGATCCATGGCTTTCTCCCATCTCTATCTTTATCTATCTTTTTTTTTTTCACTCAGTCTCTCGATGATGGTGTTGTTGATGATGGGCCCAACAGGCGCAGTTCCTAAGTTACGCCCCATCAGGCGCGGTTCCAAGTTACGTCACATCAGGCGCAGTCCCAAGTTGCGCCCCATCAGACGTAATGTAATATTTGCGTCCCATCAGGCGTATTTTGTATTTGCGCCCCGTCATGCGTAGTTTTGGATTACGTCTCTCCATGGGGCGGTTTTACAAATTACGTTCCACACCAAACGCAACTTTAGACTCCGCCCAACATCAGGCGTAAATTAAAGTTACGTCCAACCTAAACGCAGTTAACATCTACGCCCCATGTCAGACGAACCACTGTAACTCCGCTCCACCAAATTTACTCCTCCAACGTAGCGTCTCACCATGGACTACAACCATATCTTTTATTTTTTTTTGGTTTTTAGTCTTTAGTTTTACTCGTCCCACTTCAGTTGCTCTAATCTTCCCTTATTTTACGAAATTCTTGCTCATGCGAAATTCCCGCGAGCCATCTATCAATTGAGTGGGGACTGTATTCGCTTAATGCTTGAATTCGCCAACCGCGGTGCTGGTAAAGGATCTCTTTATCCAAAAGAAGTCAGGGATCCTGAATTTGAGGATTTAGAAATATTCGCCGAAAAGTACACAGTAGAGAGCTTCTTTGAAAATTACGAGGTAATAAACATGGAAAATGATAAAAGTCGCTGGGGTGCTCGCTTGAAGAGGAAAGAAAATGTTGCCATCGATAGAATAATTATGTAGGACATTGATTGGCATTCTGGCAAGAATAATATTCCTCGTCACTCTAAATACGACAGATGGTGCGTCTTTCCACTGGTTTTGAAGGGACCTTATATTTCAGGTCCAAATGTGCTTCCTGCGAATCTCGCCACTTATCAACCTTGGGTATTTAATTGGCCCGAGAAAGCGAAAGAGGTATGTCTTCGAATCTTGCTCACTTCATAATCTTTCATTTATTGTTACTTTCTTGTTTTCTAACTCTTGCGAAAATTTTAGATTAAAAAGCTGAGATCGAGCTAAGAAACATCTTTTATACTTTTAACAATATTGTTGCCTCTGTTTCTTATCTTCATTTGTGTGCGAAGGTTGGTGTTGAAGAAGAAGAAGGATCTAAGGTTGTGAAGACCAAAGGAAAAGGTAAAGGCTCTCTTCGCAAGGAGAAATCTGCTGCCCCACCTTCAAAGAAGCGAAAAGTTCATTCTCCTTCTCCTTCAAATCTTCGATCTGGCGAAAGTTATGATGATGATGATAATGACATTGATGGTTCTTTTGCAAGAGAAGATTTTCCGCCTGAATCTTCAATGGCACAATTTTCTAGCATCTTCTCTGACTCCATGCAAGGGATCGGGGATGATCATCTCACTGGAACATGCAGAGCTCTTGAGAACATCTGTGATGCCCCTTTACTAGATGGTGGTGATTCTCTTCATGGAGTCTCCAGATCAGTGACTCCTAGTTTTCTGAATTCTCTTGGTATCTTGGTATGCCTTCATTTATTTATTTTTTCGTCATAATTATGATTTACAGTTATACTATATCTTGACAATTTCTTCATTTTCCTTCGTAGACTGGGAAAGCTTCCTTCGTTGTTGCCTCGGATTTGGAAAAAATACGTGGTATTATTGAAAAGAAGAATTTTCAACTTCGCAAGAGAAACGAAGAACAAGAAGGTGAAGTTGTTGATCTTCGCGAGAAGAACAAACAATTAGAAGCTGATTCTTCCACTCAAAAGGACAAGATATCTAGTCTTCAAGATGCCAATAAGCAACTTTATGGTATGAATTTTTTCTCTTTTCCTTTGTTTTGTTTTCTCATTATCCTCCCTCATCTGATTTATCATTTTCGCAGACGTCTATAACCTTTCTGATGAAGCCATTCTCCTTCACTCATTCCCCGATTCTATGGATAATAATACCCTTCTTGAACACCTCAATAATTCTTTGAATAGTTTTTCAAATGACAAGATTAAATCTCTTCCCATAAATGAACTCCAATCCAAATTTCGCCTCTTAGAAATTGACCATAGATTCATCTTGGGCTTAGCCAACAAATTTAAGCGTTTCTATCTTAATTCTAAAGAGAAAATTAATGCTTTAAGAACCAAGATCAGTGATCTCATAGATGATAAAGATCGCACCGCTAGACAAGGTGCTCAAGCGTTAGCGAAATTCCAAAAGACTCTTCTTGAGTTTCAAATTGAATGAGATGAATCTAACCGCAAAAATGCTATACTTAGCGAAAGAGAGAATCAGATTCGCTCTCTTCTTCTCATAAATAATGATGACGAATTCGCTTGGGCTGCGAAATTTCTAGATGACGCCATAAATAATTTAGGTGTAAACGTTAGTCTTCAAGCTGAGCACACAACCTTGGTTAGGGATATGATTTCTGACAGAGAAGGTTGTTAATTATCCTTCTTTATTAATTGTTTGTCTTTCATAAAATTGTCATCAAGTTGCTGATTCATCGTTACATGTTCGCATGAGCTGAAGAGAGATTTCTCAAAAGAATTAAATAACTTGAGTCTGAAAAGGAGCAACTCGCAAAGGACCTTTCTTCTCGCAATGACAAATGTTCCAGACTGAAGAGCCAACTAAAGATTACTGTTGCGAACTTTAAGAATGACGATATTCTTTTTCGCAATCAGACTATTAAGAAGGTCTGTGATGACAATAACATCCCTCACTCTACGTATCCTTGCCTCTTAGAAGAAGTTCCAAGGAATGTACCTTCTCTAGATATCTCTGATAGTGATGCTAGCAAAGAAGAAAGATCTGATGAAAGTGAAGAAGAATGATAGGTGTAGAATACACCGTATTTACTATCTAGTAGTTTATGCTTTCTTCGCCATTTTTCTAGTGAATTATGTATTTTTACGTGTGTTTTTGAGTTATTAGGTACTCGGGAGTCATACGGAGGAAAAGAGGAAGAAATCACTCAATTTGAACCAAAAGGCCAGAAAAGTCATTTCACAGGCGAACACTATCTGGAGCCCAGTCAATGTTAAGGGGCATCTCTGTTTTGGAGAATTATTAAAGACAGCCTAGCTGTGGTTAAGGGGAGGCCAATAGGCTAGCCCTTATCAGAGTAACCAACTATTATGGAGCACCAGCTTGGGGTGTATTTTAGCAGTGGGGTGTCATCATCCTACCCTAATCTATAACCCTATGATCGAGAGGATCTTCTCTCATTCAGTTCTACGAAATTGAGAGAGACGAAAAGGCGGGGCTCTTTGTACTATTTACAAGAGAGATGTGAAGAATTGATTGAAATCGAGAACGAAACAAAGATGGGTTTGGTTATTCTGAGATACAGAAGTACTGTTGTTGTTACAAAGAATGGGGTATGTTGTTCAAGACCCTGTCGCTGCTGTTGAAGGATGATTCGATGGGTCTGTGGTTGAGAGAGATCGATGTTTAACTAAGAGACGATAAAGCTCAGATGGGGTTTGCTGGAATCGATTGGTTTGGTGATCTTTTGTTGAAGATGGCGATGAAGGGTTTGGTTGTGTTCGACAGAGGCGAGAGATGATTCTAAGATGGGTTTTGAGCTATTTCCGTCGAACTCAGTGAATAAGAAGAGATCGATTGGAAGAAAGATGAACAGCAGCTACTCGAGTAATTGGTAGAAGGGATATGAAGCTGAGACGCAGAGTTAAAGATCGAGGAGAAAAATGGGTCTGCAGTTGTAAGATGGGTTTTGAAGAAGCTGTTGATGATATTGTCGAATTAAGAAGAAAGCGATGTTGTTGGTATGGCTAGATGTGGTTGATTCGATTAATGGGTCTTGATGATTAATGGTTTGGAGAATTAGGAGTGGTCTTTGTGAAGCCGCATTTGATGGTGGTGGTATGCTGGATTGATCAGTGTCTATCTTTATTCTTTGAATTTGAGACGGAATTAGCAAGAAGAACAGATCGAAATTGGGTTGCGTTGAATGTTTGAAACTGCTAAATTAGATGAATGTATAGGATTGTCGCAGGGGAAGAAAATTGGCCTGAAATCGGCCTGAGAAATGCTCAACAAACGAGTAAACTCTGTTGAATTTTACTACTGCCGAGTCAACCCGATGACTCGTTGAACCTAACTCGATGAACTCAGTGAGTAAGACCGATTAGCCGAGTAAGAAGGCGACTCAAAGCCGACCGAGACGCCTCCCTTGACCCGTGACTAACAGTTTGATTGACGGTTGACTTGTTTGACCGTTAGTCCTAACGGTGGACTGACGGAATATTCCGTCGAATATTCCACTGACGGAGAAATTTTCAGGTGGCCGGCGGTGACTATTCCGGTCGGATTCCGACCATAATACCAGTTTTTCGGCGACCAAAATTCCAGAATTTTCTGTGGACTTCTCTCATGGGTGTGAAGACTTGGATTAGGAATTGGATGGAGAAGTTGGCTCAAATTTGGAAAGAGAAGATGAAGAGTTGAGAAAGGCTTGGATTTGGAAATTGAATTGCTAAAGAAAAAGGATTCTATTCCTTGAAAGATTTGGAGAATATTGAAGCCTATAAATAGAGAAGTTCTCTACATCTTTTACACACATCTCTACACACACAACACTTTTCTTTTCTTATTCTTTGTGTGAACTCTTTAGCATGAGTAGCTAATTTTATTATTGATTGAGGATGAATTCTTAGTTCTTAATACATGATTTGAGTTTTGTTTCAATTCTATCTTGAAGTTTTTCACATGATTATCGTTTATTTTTACTAATAAGAATGATCTTAAAGACATTCATGATTGATTGATAGATTGTTTGGGTGGCCAACTAAATTGATTTGTCGGTTTAATCTAAAGCTAGTGAAAGTTAGGAGATAAGTAATCGTTTCTTGACTTTTTACATAAGTAGCAAACACGAGACCTTGCGGAGGGATTCCGTGGAGCAATTGTGTGTGAAAACAACGTTAGCAAGTAGACCTTGATCTAAGAGTCTAACTACTAATATTGACCTAATAAGTTCATAAATCTTAATGCGTTTATTTAAATTACATCTAGAGTGATCTACTACTAGGTGGTTTGGTAGATAGAATCCGGTAGTCGAGAACTTCCGTATCCGGTGATACAAGGGATTTAGGGGTTTAGCACTGATCTAGCTGCTTTACCTACGGTTGGTGATAATTTGTGACTAATAACAAGTAGAAAAGAACATAACTTTAATCATTGTTTTGCAACGAAGAAGGATTCCTTGATCTTGTCTCTCTTATTGATTTCAACTTTATCTTTTAATTGCTTTATTTACTTTCTTTTGCTATACATTCCCCCTTTTTGGTGACAATTTTTACAACTAGAATCTCTTGCTCCTCGTGGGAACGAACTTGACTTCCATTATATTATTTTTAATTGAGTGGAAATAGATATTAATTTGATTGCACCTACGACACGCTTCAAATTTTGGCGTCGTTGCCGGGGAGCAGCGGATGATTTTAGTTGTTTTTATTTTTCTTTTTGCTTTATTCTTGCTTTGTTAGATTCTATATCGTATCTAACTTAAGTTTCTGAGAATCTTATTTCAGGTATCGGTTTTCCATGTATGGTGGACAAGAGCAAGCATATTACAACAATCAATACGGTTTTCAACCTCAACATTATGGCAATTTCCAACCATCCTTAGTATACAGACTTTATGGATATTCTCATACATATCAACAACCTTATGACGGGTATGTAAGTGAACAATCACTAGGAGGGGAGGATAGTTATGCTTCTAAATCTATGTGTGATCTCCTTGGTGCAAGGCAACCTAGTTTGAGGGAACTTGAGAGAAGGTTCTATCAATTGATCGATAAAGGCATAGCATCGGATGAAGAAATTCTTGAAGCTAAAAGAACTTTAAGAATAGAGTGTGAAAAACGTTATTATATGGGTTACGATGATGATTTTGAACCTTATGAAAATTATTGTAACAAGGATAAAGTTATTCCAACTCCGGATCATAATAACGATCCTTCACCTATTCAAAAGGAGGAGATTGGGTGTGACTTACCTATTGTTATAAACGGTGTAACACCCGCACAAGATGATCTTACAATTTATACCGACGAAAATCATTTTAGTGAATGGCCCGATTCCGATGATGAAAATGTTGAAGAGATGATGCTAGAGGATGAAACCAAATTGATTGATTTTGTGGAAGACCCAATTGAACTTGCCAATTATTTTAATGATGCCAAGACTTTGGTAAAGGTAGAAAACGACGAAGAATGGTTGCAAGGTTTAATAGAGGACCACGATATACAAGAGGTAAGTAATTCACTTGAATTTTTTAAGGATGAAGAGGATTCTATAATACAAGAGATTGTGCAAGGTTTGTCTAACCCTTTGCCTATTAATTCTTCTCCTTTACCTCTTATTGGTTTGAATGTATGTGCTTCGAAAGTATTTTTGGATGATTTTGTTTCTAGATATCCACCATTGGAAACACTTGATTCTAACACTATGCAGGTTTGCCAAGAGGAACACATGGAAGTTCCAAAATTCTATGTTCTTTATACACTTCCGAGTGTGGACGAGAATAAGTGTGGGGGAAATTGCTATCGAGCGATAATTTCACTATTGTTTTCTTGTGCTAATATTTGTATGGAGTTATTGTTTGCAAAACAGGTATTATGGGTGGATCCCCAAATTTTCCGATTGTTAGTATATGGGCTAATGAATCTTGCAAGAGCTAAGTCGGGCCGTCGACTTTAAAACAAGCGCTTAATGGGAGGCAACCCATCGGTTTTGTATTTCTTATCCTTTTGCTTTTTGTTATTTCTTTTTCTTGTTCCTTATCATGTTAAAATTTCCCACCTTGACTTTACTAGGAGGATTCAATTACATTGAGGACAATGTAAGGTTTAAGTGTGGGGGAGTGGTTAATCATGTATTTAAAAAAAAAAAAAAAAAAAAAAAAAAGTTTACATAAAACCTCCAACTTTTAAAGATTTTAGAGTCACTAGCATACTTCTAGGTATGTTTACATAGAGATTTTGACCGACATAATTGAACTTGGAAATGTTAGAGAACTACATTCGGATTTCTTGCTTGTTAGAGTGTTAAATAATGGATTTAATCATCTTTGGTGATGCGAATTTGGTGCAGGGAGAAATGCATTATTAGAGTTGTTGATCAATCATTAGTGGAGACTACCCGTATTCATATCATGTGAGGCACCGACCAGAAATTTTCCATCTACTAAAGAGCTTTCTTTTGAGTGTGTGTCACCGTAAGTAAATTCCGGGTAGAATGGTGAGCTACCCAACCTCCCACCAATAGAAGCACTACTCTTTGATCTCTTGAGTGCTAATTTTGTCAATCATAAGGGTGACGTCTATAGATGAAAGCCTCCTTCTTGTAGTTCGATTTGCAGTTAGCACCATTTTCTCTCGCGACAACAACGGGTCCATAGAAACACCATCATCATCAACAAGGAGCGACACCAAAATCTACAAGGAAAGTTGGAAAAAGTTCAAGGTTTACAAGCAACGGAACGAGAAAAAGAGCAAATTTCAAATACAAGTAAAGCAACATACAAATGAGCGGATTTTACATATATGTTGAGGACTTACAATACAATGAGGTAATTCTATATCCAAGTATGAAGACTTATTCATGAAAGCAAAGAAAATCAAAAGGTGAGAATTTTTGAAGTTTACGATTTCAAGACGATACAAGTTGTGAAGAATCAAGCGGTAAAATACTTCTCCCACGGCCACGGTTTGTTTTTGTATTTTATTTCTCTTGTTTGAAAAAAAAAAAAAAAAAATTGAAAATTTCATATAAATAAAAAAAAAAAAAAACAAGAGAAATATTTGTTTTGTTAATAAGCTGTGGGGAAGGAAAATATATAAGGAAGTTTCAAGCGACAAGGATTTTTAAGGTACAAGAGTTAAAAATTGTCAAGGATCTATAAAGTTCGAGAGTTTATCATCAATAGTTGAAACCGAAGACGAAGACCAAGAAGATCAAGACGAGGAGCGAAAGACGTTTCTATTGGATGCCGTGAGAGTGGTGTTATCATAATTAGCGATCGGATGTGAAGGTGAGTAAGTAGTCTCATCCTCGATAATAATGGTTGATTTCCTTTCGTAGAGATCGTCAGAAAATGGTTTTTCAAAATGTTAAAAGATGTGGGTTTTTCAAAATTTCGGAAGTTATCCTTCCCACCATTCAACGTGTTGCAGGATTTCTCTCTTCATTCCAACCTGCACATATGTGAGACCCATAAAAAAGCCGTCTTTTTGAGTGCAATTATCATAAAATCCTTTTTGGTGAGGCAGAAGTCGAGGCGAAATGCCTATTGGCCGTTTCTCAAACACGTGTTCTCTCATTATGGTGTGGTTATTTCTCACTCATCATTTAAGAATGAGACTATGTTCTTTAGTATTTCTAACTTCTTATTACTAGCATGCAGAAACTTTATGTCCTCATAGCTCTTTGGAATGCTTGGGACGCTAGAACGCTTTGAAGTTGTAAGTTTTAGTTTGATTTGCTCGAGGACTAGCAAAGTCTAAGTGTGGGGGAATTTGATAGGTGTAGAATACACCGTATTTACTATCTAGTAGTTTATGCTTTCTTTGCCATTTTTCTAGTGAATTATGTATTTTTACGTGTGTTTTTGAGTTATTAGGTACTCGGGAGTCATACGGAGGAAAAGAGGAAGAAATCACTCAATTTGAACCAAAAGGCCAGAAAAAAGCCATTTCACGGCAAACACTATCTGGAGCCAGTCAATGTTAAGGGGCATCTCGTGTTGGAGAATTATTAAAGACTGACCTAGCTGTGGTTAAGGGAGGCCAATAGGCTATCCCTTATCGAGTAACCAACTATTATGGAGCACCGACTTGGGGTGTATTTTAGCAGATGGGGTGTCATCATCCTACCCTAATCTATAACCCTATGATCGAGAGGATCTTCTCTCATTCGATTCTACGAAAATTGAGAGAGGCAAAAAGAGGCGAGGGCTGCTGTACTATTTCAAGAGAGATGTGAAGAATTGATTGAAATCGAGAAACGAAACAAAGATGGGTTTGGTTGTTACGAGATACGAAATGTTTATTCTTTGTTACAAAGAATGGGGTATGTTGTTCAAGACCCTGTCGCTGCTGTTGAAGGATGATTCGATGGGTCTGTGGTTGAGAGAGATCGATGTTTAACTAAGATACGATAAAGCTCAGATGGGGTTTGCTGGAATCGATTGGTTTGGTGATACTGTTGAAGATGGCAGTAAGGGTTTGGTTGTGTTCGACAGAGGCGAGAGATGATTCTAAGATGGGTTTTGAGCTATTGCCGTCGAACTCAGTGAATAAGAAGAGATCGATTGGAAGAAAGATGAACAACTGACTACTCGAGTAATTGGTAGAAGGGATATGAAGGCGAGACGCAGAGTTAAAGATCGAGGAGAAAAATGGGTCTGCAGGTTGTAAGATGGGTTTCAAGAAGCTGTTGATGATATTGTAGAATTAAGAAGAAACTGATGCTGTTGGTATAGCTAGATGTGGTTCAGATTCGATTAATGGGTGTTGATGATTAATGGTTTGGAGAATTAGGAGTGGTGCTGTGAAGCTGCATTTGATGGTGGTGGTCTTGGATTGATCAGGTGTCTATGTTGTTCTTCTTTGAGACAAAATTATCCGGAAGAACGGATCGAAATTGGGTTGTGTTGAATGTTTGAAACTGCTAAATTAGATGAATGTATAGGATTGTCGCAGGGGAAGAAAACTGGCCTGAAATCGGCCTGAGAAATGCTCAACAAACAGAGTAAACTCTGTTGAATTTTCTGCTCTGCCGAGTCGACCCAGTGACTCGTTGAACCTAACTCAGGAATAACTTTCAGTGAGTAAGACCGATTAAGCGAGTAAGAAGCCGACTCAAAGGTAGTCGAGACGCCTCCCTTGACCCGCTGACTAACAGTTTGATTGACGGTTGACTTGTTTGACCGTTAGTCCTAACGGTGGACTGACGGAATATTCCGTCGAATATTCCACTGACGGAGAAATTTTCAGTGGCGGCGGTGACTATTAGGTCGGATTAGGCCATAATACCGATTTTCCGGCACGACCAAAATTCCAGAATTTTCTGTGGACTTCTCTCATGGGTGTGAAGACTTGGATTAGGAATTGGATGGAGAAGTTGGCTCAAATTTGGAAAGAGAAGATGAAGAGTTGAGAAAGGCTTGGATTTGGAAATTGAATTGCTAAAGAAAAAGGATTCTATTCCTTGGAAGATTTGGAGAATATTGAAGCCTATAAATAGAGAAGTTCTCTACATCTTTTACACACATCTCTACACACACAACACTTTTCTTTTCTTATTCTTTGTGTGAACTCTTTAGCATGAGTAGCTAATTTTATTATTGATTGAGGATGAATTCTTAGTTCTTAATACATGATTTGAGTTTTGTTTCAATTCTATCTTGAAGTTTTTCACATGATTATCGTTTGTTTTTACTAATAAGAATGATCTTAAAGACATTCATGATTGATTGATAGATTGTTTGGGTGGCCAACTAAATTGATTTGTCGGTTTAATCTAAAGCTAGTGAAAGTTAGGAGATAAGTAATCGTTTCTTGACTTTTTACATAAGTAGCAAACACGAGACCTTGCGGAGGGATTCCGTGGAGCAATTGTGTGTGAAAACAACGTTAGCAAGTAGACCTTGATCTAAGAGTCTAACTACTAATATTGACCTAATAAGTTCATAAATCTTAATGCGTTTATTTAAATTACATCTAGAGTGATCTACTACTAGGTGGTTTGGTAGATAGAATCCGGTGAGTCGAGAACTTCCGTATCCAGGTGATACTGAGGGATTTAGGAGTTTAGCACGATCTAGCTGCTTTACCTACGGTTGGTGATAATTTGTGACTAATAACAAGTAGAAAGAACATAACTTTAATCATTGTTTTGCAACGAAGAAGGATTCCTTGATCTTGTCTCTCTTATTGATTTCAACTTTATCTTTTAATTGCTTTATTTACTTTCTTTTGCTATACATTCCCCCTTTTTGGTGACAATTTTTACAACTAGAATCTCTTGCTCCTCGTGGGAACGAACTTGACTTCCATTATATTATTTTTAATTGAGTGGAAATAGATATTAATTTGATTGCACCTACGACACGCTTCAAAGAAGGATTTGATGAAGACGAAGAAGAATCAAACAAGAAATAGTTCTGTTTCCTTCTTTCTCTTTTTGTAATATTTGTACATTCATTCTTTAATCTCCTATCTTTGTAATCTTTTGTTGTGAATCTCTTTGATCTTCAAATGCAAGTTCTTCTTTTTCTTGTTTCTTTCTGCACGTATTAAAAAAGCAATTCTTTTTTGCAATATGGTTAATCAATATATAATTATTAACATTTCATGTGTGCGTAAATCTATCATGTGGAGGCAAATAACATGTTCTTATTCTATTCATTCCCATACTTGCCTCTGTTATTTGTATTCAAATGAAAGATTAAGCAAGTTACTTTTGAATAGCAACATGTATTCATGCCTCAGTCTCGCAAGTATGTATTTCTTGAATTTTCGCAAGTAGGTATTTCTTGAACTTTCGCAAGTAGATATTTCTTGAATTTTCGCAAGTAGATATTTCTTGAATTTTCGCAAGTAGGTATTCAAATGAAAAATTAAGCAAGATTTCATTCTTTCTGTTGATCTTATTTTGTCTTGTTTTGCCTCAGTTTCGCAATTGTTTCTGCAGAATCTTAGCAATTAGATATTTCTTGGTTTCTTCCCAGATTTCATTCTTTCTTTTTCTCTTATGTGGTCTTATTTTGCCTTCCTAGTTAAAGGTCTTATTTTTCCACCTCTTTTCATTGCGACAAAATCGCAGGATGTCCTTACATTTTCATGTAAAAACCCATTGATCTTGCCTTAACTCTCTCTTTTTTGTTGAAATTTTTGTTGCGACAATATGACAGGCCTAAAAATTCTCGCGAAAATAAAGCCCCATGACATTGCCGTCTTGCGACGAAATCGCAGGACGTCCTTACACTTTCATGTACTGGCCCATTGATCTCGTCTTATCTTTCTTTTTTTTGTATTATTGCCTCTTCAGGATTGTCGCACAAATATGACGAGCCTAAATTTTCTTGCGAAAATAAAGCCTCATGACATTTGCGTCTTAAGACACTTATCATCTCCCTAATGGAGGGTGCCGCCCTTATCTTCCCCCTGGTTTCCCCTTCAAGGAGACGTACCTCTACCATACAAGGTTGGCTCCTCCCATCCGATCTTAACAACAACCAGTTGTTTTCGCATCCTCTTATCCCTTTTGCCTATAGGGCTTATGGTTACGAGACTGCACCCTAAGTGGGTTTTTCTTCGGGCCGAGTGCAGCATAAGTCAAGACTTGCCAAGAATGGCCGAGACGCTTCAAACGCCCCAGGCACTCTTGGCTCAACCGTGTACCTCGGCACCTTGATTAGATGTTGTACTCCTTAGAAGAGATCCTCAGTCGTCCAACCTAAGTCATAAGCTTAGGTTGAAATCCGAGGTACCTCTCCTGGATGGGCTTTATTGACCCCCAATCTCCATGACTCATGTTCCAGGGGCGGTGTAACCTTTTCGCTGAGCCATGCAACAGGTACCCCCTTCTATGACGCACTTTAGGTCTTACATTTTCCTCTTGCAAAATTTTAATTTCGCGAACTAGGGTGTACGTCATAGCAGGTTCGCCCCTTTCTGATTATTTTGTCTCTTCTTTTGCATATCAGCTCTTTTGTAATTTCGCAATCTCATCTTTGTCAAAATTTTTTTTTTTTTTTTTAACAAATCAGTCATACATCTTTCGCAATCATAAAATCAACAAATTCATTCACTCCTTAAGTCTCTTACTTCTGCTACTTTCTGCCTCTGCATTATTGAAATTTTCTGCTACTTCCTTCCCTTTTGCGAAATCATCGTCGCTTCTTACCTTCAGCATGCATCGATTTCGCAACGTCTTTTCTTCTCTCTGTTCTATTGCATCTACCATCAATCTTTCACTTTTTTGTATTTCCCTGATGTTATGTTTCCAATTCTTCTTATTTGCAGCTCTTTCTTCGTAAGATTCTACATCAATTTTATAACACTTCTTTCCTTCAATCCAATCTCCTTTTATGATGCCAATACCACTGGGATGAGGGAACTTGATGCATTGATGGAAAGTCGATGCTACACCTAGAATCCCATGTAACCAAGGTCGTCCAATCAATGCATTGTATGGTGATTCCACATCAACTACACGGAACAGAATTTCAGAGGATAATCCTTTCAGCGGAATTCACATTTTGACTTCCCCTTTAGGATTATTGGCAGTACCATTAAAACCATAGATTTTGTAAGTTGAAGGTATTAGATATTCTTCTTTTCCTCCCATAGTTTTATAAGTATGATAAAAAAGAATATCCACGGAACTTCCAGTATCGATTAAAATTCTGTTGATTGCCCATGAATTCTCAGCCTCATCATCTTCATCATCACTAGGTTTTGGGTTAATCTCCAATTTTACCACTAATGGGTTATCATGCATTTCTCCATCCTCAGGTACTTCTTCTGCGGTAAAGGAAATAATCTGCTTTTGCCATTCTTTCAGTGGCGATGCCTTCGCAATGTTCATTATTTCTCTATCGTCGTCATCTCTTGCGAAAACCCGGCTGAGAATGTTATCGTGAAAGTCTTCAATCGTGTTGTACGAATGTACAATAGAGTGACAAAACAGATTATTTGCCTTTGCTCCAACTTCTATTACAAATGTTTCTTCTCCTTTTGTTGCATTTACTCTGCGATTTTCTGGTGGTGGTGGTAATGGTTGAGACTGAGGTTGCGATCTTTTAGAAAATGATTTAGTTTCCCTGATCTATCATTCTGAGGATGATTCTTTTTATATTTCTGCAATCATTTGTCGTATGTCCATGAAAGTGGTCATAAGAACAAAACTCATGACTTATGTGGCTTGGAGGTGGTTCACTCCCCATGTTCCATGGTGTTGGTATATTTTCCATCAATATTATAGCTTCCCATATTTTCTCCACACTAGCATTCAGAGGTGGCATCTTGATTTCTTCCCATATTACCTTGTGACTTCCCTGTCCACTATGATAGTTTTGTCTTTGACCTCCATAAAATTCTTGTGGTTGATCAAGTCTTTGAATCTTATTATTCCCACCACGGTTATAAAAGTTTCTCTCCCTCTCAAATTCTTCTTGATCGCGACTTCCCATAGCTACTAGCTTCTGCTGACTATCATCCATTATCTTATCTTGTTGTACTTGCGAAGTGCTCGCCAATGTGCTTATTAGTTTGGGTAATAGACTTGCATTCGCTGCTTTTGAACTTGTGTTCGCAACTAGGTATGATTCCATGTCATTTTGTTTTTCCTCAAGAGAAATATACTCCTCTTGAAACTCTCGCAGCTCAGTCATTGTGATTGTATTCTTGATTCTGAAAATTTGAACATACAGCAGATTAGTTGTGAACATTGCGTTAATGAATGATAGAATGAGGTATCTCTCATCCACACGGCCAGCCATTTCACTACACATTGTCTTCTACCTCTTGGTTTGATTCTTCAAACTTTCTCCAATTCTTTGTTTTAGCCCAAATACATCTTCAATGCCAGGTCGCGAAGAATTGTTACTTATATACGCCACTAAGAATGTAGTCTGCAAATGGTTGAAAGATGTTATAGTATTCTTTGGCAAACCTTCAAACCATTTTAAGGCCTCTCCTGTTAAACTTGATGCAAAATATTTGCACAATACATCATCATAGTTTTCCCATTTTAGCATACATCTCACATAAGCTTTGATGTGTTGTACTGCACAAGTTGTTCCGTCAAAAATGCTAGTTAACGCAGGTAGATTACACTTTGGGGGTATTCCTCCTAATTGTACTTCTCGTGTAAATGGAGTTTTCGCAGCTTCTTCTATGGGTTCGTCCAATTGTCTCCAACCTTATTCTCTTCTATTATTTAACATTCCTCTCATTTCCGCTAGCTCTCTTAAAATTTGTTCATTTACACCAGAATTTGGATCCATTGGTCTTTTTAACGCTGTTTCCCTTCTTCTGCGTTCATCTCTGCTTTGATTTTCTTGTTCATCATTTTCTTCTTGTCTTTCCCTACAATCTTCTCTTTCATTTCTTTCATGAATTCGCACATGATTACACCTCTCATTTTCTTCTCTGCGATTTTCTTCATTCCTCCTCAATTCTCTTTGTCGCCTTTCAGTTCTCCTTTGTACTCTATCATATTCTTCATTGATATTACCATTATTGCGATTTTTTTCACGCCTTCTTTCTCGATTATCATGATTGTTCTGGCGAATTGCCTCTTGGAGCTCTTGTTCTTCCACTTCTGCTCTCAGCTTTTCTCTTTCGCAAGCTAGACGTGCTTGTTCAGTGTAATGTCTTTCGATTTCATCTTCAATTACTTGCTGATTTCTTTGAACTCCTCTCCCGTGTAATATTCTCCTTCCTTCTTCCTGATTTTCTCCGCCATTTTGATTATCTCGTTCCTGCGTTGCCTATTTCCCTGATTCCTGTTGTTTTGTCCATTTTGAAGAATTTCGCCACGTTGAATATAGCGATCTTCCATTATTTCCCTTCTTTCGCGACATTCTTCGTTTGGATTTTGTACTTCCTCTCGAGTATTTTCATTAGCATTTTCTATAGGCAAATTTCGTCTTATTTCTCCCCTAACTGATCTTGAACTTGATCTTGTAGTGCTTCTTGACCTTCTACTTTGTAATCTCATATTTTCCATCCTCAACTCATGATTTTGCCTTGTCAAATTTGCACGTTCTTCTGCTTCTAGTCTCCTTTCTTCATGTATTCTTTGCCTCAATGCCTCTGGCGCTTCAATCTCTACATTTCCACGAATTATTCCTCCAATTGTTTCTTGGTCTCTCTCTTCTTGTCCATTGCTCCTTAATTGCTGCTCTTCTTCCATTTCATCTACAGAATCTTATCGCCAAGTATGTACACTCACCCTGTCATAATCCATAGATCTATTTTGTATTGGTGTACGTTGAATCGGTTGTTGAACTTGATTATCTCCATTGTTTCTTGTGTTCGCCCTTGAAGATTCTTCCATTTCATCTCCTCTTTTTCCAGCAAGCCTCCTACTTCTTCTAACAGTTGTCTGTTGTTTTGATGTATTTCCTCTTCTAGCCATTTCTCAACCTTAATGAGTTGTTGAAAATTATATGAAATTCTTTACCTATCACTCCAAATTCTTTCAATCCACAATATCAATTTCCAACCCCTGTTTCTAGCGCCATTATGTGATTGCAGGATTTCCCACAACACACCCCTCACAAGAATTCATAATAATCAACACATCTTTTAAGATCAATAATCACACTTTTTATTAATTGAATTAGTAATCTTACAATAAGGAAAAGAAATCAAGAATACAACTGCTATCTTAGACTTTCTCTCTCCTCAAAACTTTCTCTCCACCCTCCAAAAGATCTCTCTCTCTCTCTCTCTTAGGCCTGCTCGTCCCTTTATATAGGACATTACATAGTGGATAACAGCTAAGCTGTCCTTTATTTTCGGATCTGGCTTGCGACATTCTCGCTAGTATACAAATGTTAAATCTCGCTAGGTCTTCACACCTTTCTCGTGTTCAGGCTGTCGTCATCCGTTGCGTCATTTCTATAACCAATTTGCGATATCTTCGCAGTGTGTTGTTCAAGGATTTCGCAAGGATATTGATGTTGCGATATTTTGATCCTACAATTACTAGAGATACTTCAACCATAAAACCAATCTTTGGTGAGTTTTGCTAGTTGTTGTAGTTGTACTTGTTCAAAAACCACAAGATACATGGATTTCTAAACTATAATAGAATCTTCATTTCCCACTTCTCAATAGCGGAATTTCCTGGAAGTATCTAGACCATGACATAGTCCCCTCTAAACCCATGAACCATTTTTACTCACTACATCACTAAGAGGATGAATATTATGAAAATTCTTACCTCTAAGGATCAAACACTTAGATCCTACAATAACCATCAAGAAAATTTAGTAAGAAAGGTCTAATTGAGAACAAAAGATTGTTTAATGTTTAGACCACCTAGACATCTATGTTGAGTAATTTCTTTCCACTTTTTAAGAAAACTACCTTTATTATTTCTTTTTTTCCCCACCAAAATCTCATTGAAATGGAGTCCATCTTCTCGCTGAACTTTTTGGGTAAGGGGGATATTAACATATAGTGGGTTGCTAGAGATCCTGATGTATATTTAGTGATCAATGTTCTTCATGCTTGGTTTAGGAATTTAGACTTCCAAGTATCTAACTTCCTGAAATCTCTCAATGACTGATTTTACTCTTTTAAAGTAACAAAGGGGCACATAAGTACTTATTATTTACAAAAAAATAATATTATTATTTAGAATACTAGCAACATCATTCTTAATAGAATTAGAAACATAAGGACAGAAAGCCATAACAAATTTGTTAAAATTGACATACTGGCCAGAAACATGCCAAATTGTTATATGTTCCTAGCACAATTTCTAACTTCAGTGTCATTAGCCTTACAAAAACTCAGGCCATTATCTGCAACAAAAAAATGGAAGAATAGTGAGCATTAATTTTCATGCCATGAATATACATATCTGCCCCGCCTTAAGTAAAATCGAAATATTGACAGTACATAAATTTTGTCCAATCATGGCACACCATTCATTACAAAATCCTAGCTTCTTAGTGTTCCAATTACCAAGTTCCGCCAAATCCTATCAAATGATTTGGAATGCTTTAAACCAAATAAATGATACATATCCCACAAATGCACCTTTTCACATAGCAAAAAGAAAATGCATACAAAACTCAAAAGTTCACTAGTTTCTATGCATGTCTACTCCATGTCCATGATGCAGATGCCTGCATCCGTAGAAAAAAAGTTCAATTAATTGATGAGAGACTTTTGATGGAGATTTGAGGATAAAATGGAAAAATTTGTTGGGTGGCATGGGGAATGGTATAAAAACTTCGTAGGCCGCAAATCGGGCGGAAGCACATCAACTCGGGGCAGATAGGCAATCTGGATTTTAGATATTGAGACTAACATATTACGTATTGCTAGTAAATGGTCATCTTTACAAAATTAAAAGAAATACTCTTTGGAGAAAGGTGGTCAATGTTAGAGCACTGCTCGGTCTAACTCGCAAGCGTTTCTCTTCTAATGGCCTATCTCAATATGATAATTATCATGGTGACAATGACGCACGTATCATTCAAAATGTCACGCCTCCCTTTGTTCAAACCTCCGCTGGCTCAAAGACGATTATTAAGATGACTTCCGATTGTTGATGCTTGTAATTGCAACTCCTTCCATAGTTACGCGTTTATGTATGTACATTTGCAAATATTCTAGGTCACCTGGCTGACTTGCCTTCGGCTCCTTGTCTAATCATTTTGCCAAATATGGAAAAAGAAGGTGAAGCATGTCCTTCTCCAAATGCCGAGATGTCCGAGGTAATCAAGAACTTGACCTTAAAGAGGCTTTGTAGGCTCTAATTAACTCCATGAAGAGCGAGCAATTTCGAGCGTGCGACTTTAGAATTGTCTCGGAGATTTGAACTACAACCGGCTCCTTTAGACAAGATAAAGGGAATATTGCACATCAACCAAATAGATTATTCTTGTTCTTAAACCAATTTATTTTTATAGTAAATTTCCCAAGCTGCTGGATTCTCGATTTACTAAAAACAAAGAGATTTGATTCTACTTTTGGAAATAGCTTAAAGGAAAACATATAGAATTTTTTTCAAATGAAAAGAATTCCAAGGCTTGTCATAACTCGCCTTGATTGATTGCCGATAATGTACCAAAGCGCCGCAGCCTCTTCTTGTTCTTCTAGCGCTTTTGTCAAGAGCCGGGAAACCTTTGACTTAACTCATGGTTTTTGTGGTTAATTAACGATGAAGCCAACGTGAACTTTCTGAGTCATTGGAGACCATAAGACACCCGCAAACTTCCGTCCATCTTCCTTTAGCCTTCACCTCTTCTTAAATTATCTAATTACAATTTCGGGTCAAAACATGGAGCCAAAAATTATGTTGATGCCCACCCGTGGCTTTAATCGGCCAATCGACTAAATCGATACCAGCTCGAGGGGATACCAAAGGGTAAAGTAACAAGACAAACTTCACTCCTCCCTGGGCTTGGCATGACCGGTTTCCGATATAAGTTTCATCAAACATATCGTGCATTTTTTGTTACCTTTCAAGCAAGGTACTTGTCTAGCTTCTTTGGTTGCATATCCGCCCGACTATCTACATCCATAGCATCTAGGTCGCCATTAATGCTATCTAAGATATCTCCATGCATCTCGCCTACTCAGCTTGTTCGAGAACTTGATAGAATGGTTCCTTGAAAGAAGGTTTGTGTCAACGGCAGATGCAAAGTAAGATAGCATTCTTTCATCCTTAGCCTTTCTATAACATTGAGTCAAAGCCTTCTACCCCCGTGCAGTAAATTTTGTCCAATCATGGCACACCATTCATTACAAAATCCTAGCTTCTTAGTGTTCCAATTACCAAGTTCCGCCAAATCCTATCAAATGATTTGGAATGCTTTAAACCAAATAAATGATACATATCCCACAAATGCACCTTTTCACATAGCAAAAAGAAAATGCATACAAAACTCAAAAGTTCACTAGTTTCTATGCATGTCTACTCCATGTCCATGATGCAGATGCCTGCATCCGTAGAAAAAAGTTCAATTAATTGATGAGAGACTTTTGATGGAGATTTGAGGATAAAATGGAAAAATTTGTTGGGTGGCTTGGTATAAAATTCGTAGGCCAGGGAGATAGGCAATCTGGATTTTAGATATTGAGACTAACATATTACGTATTGCTAGTAAATGGTCATCTTTACAAAATTAAAAGAAATACTCTTTGGAGAAAGGTGGTCAATGTTAGAGCACTGCTCGGTCTAACTCGCAAGCGTTTCTATCTCAAGCGTGTTGTCAAGTTTAGTTGCCAAAACTATAAGTCTTGATTTCTAGTCTACTTATAGATAAGTCTCGGATTATGATAGAACGTGTAGTTGAGCATTAGACTTCACGGCGTTCATCGATTGAAGAGGAAAAACTACTAAGGGGAGCTTGAGGAACTTCATCAACAAAAGGTATGTGGAGACTTGAACTCTCCTATCACTCAAAAGTTTAAATACTCTATCTACTATTTGAGACAAAAGTCGTATAGATATATAGACTTCAATTATACACATTTGATATTTTGAGCTGAGTTTAACTCACTTACATATTTCTCGAAATATGTGTTGGTAAGCTTTCGCTTTAACCAAGTTCATCTTATATTCTTGGCGAAAGTCAAAAAATGATCATGTAAAAATCGCATGGTAACATCTTACATGATTTGTGTGAGACAATCATTTGATGTAGACTCGGAATGTTTCGTATTGATCATTCGATCACTTGAAAATTGCTTTGTAGCGCATTTTGTGTGAGACAACTAATCCTGTCTTCCGAGAATGTTTCAATGGTTGAAATGAGAGTTTAGAACAATTGGATATAAGCACAATATACGTACTTGCATATGTGTAATCCAAGTCCGAGAACCATGGTATGCATACCCGTATGCATACTGATTGGTTTGTCAATGTCCGGGAACCAAGTACGCATACCGGTACGCGCACTAGCGTGAGGTTCAAGTTACGGACTTTACTGAGGTTGGTGGCATGTGTACCAGTTCGTGTACTAGCGAACCAAAACTCAGTCCGACCACTAAGGTATGCGTACACGTTTGCATACTTGAGTGGATTATGTTCTAAAATCGGTTTGTTCATAAACTAATACATTTATATAATAAGGAATGTAATCTTTTGCAACCCGTGGCTATAATGTTCATGAATTGATTCGAATGAATCAAAATCGATTTTGCTTCAATTGTGTCTTATATATTTCTGTGAGAATATATACAATTAAACAACTCTAGAACTAGTTTCATTTGAGTCATTTGAACTAGTTATGGTTAAGATGAATATGGTTGATATGAAAGTGTTTGTATGGATAACTTCGTTTAACTATTGTTGAGCCAACAAAGGTGCACACATTTAGGTACAGTTACTCATATCTAAATGAAGTCACTTTTCATTTGTGTGTAACAATCTAAGTTCGATCTAACGGTTGAAAGATATTAGCTTGAGTCTAATCAGGTTTTCATCTAACGGCAAATATTGAATGCTTTGTTACCAAGGTAACATTGATTGCAAACCCTGATTTGAAGAGTATATAAAGGACAACTCTAGCAACTGGGAAACCTAATCCCACACCTTCTGTGTGATACTAGTTGCGACTAGAGTCGATTCTCCTTTAACCTTAGGTTTTTCCAAAACCCTGTAGGTTAACAACTTGAAGACATCATTGGGATTGTGAAGCCAGACCCCCAACTATTTTCTCTGTAGTTGCGTGTTCTCTGATCTTGCTGTTTACTATCGTCATTGAGTATTATCTTCTCTAAGATTTCCTCGGGATTTAATCTCCGATATGCAAGATAAAAAGTAGTCACAAACATCTTCGTCTCATCGTTTGTGATTCCACAACATCTTGTTTCGCTACCATACGATTAAGATTATTATGAGGTGATTGATATTGTTAGAGCATTGCTCGGTCGAACTCGCATGCGTTGCTATATCAAGCATTTTTGTCAATGTTAGTGATCAAAACTATAAGTCTTGATTTATAGTCTACTATTAGCTAAGTCTTGGACTAGGATAGAAAGTGTAGTTGAGATCAAGACTCCATGAAAATCATCATACAAGTCGAAGAAATACTCAAGGAACTACTGGAACTTCATCAACTAAAAGGTATGTGGAGACTTGAACTTATCTATCACTAAAAAGTCTATCTACTCTATCTCCTATCTTGAGACAAAGTCGTTTTGCTATATAGACTATGATTATGCACATTTCCTATTTCGAGCTGAGTTTATCTCGCTTATCTATTTCTCGAAATATGTGTTGGTACGCTTTAGCCAAGTTCAACTTTACCTAGTGACGAAAGTCATGTTATGTTTCAATCACTTGAAAATGGCTTTGACGAAAAATGGTTTGTGAATAACAACTATATAACGTCCTCTATGAATGTTTCAATGATTGAAATGAGAGTTTAGATTATATAACCATGGAAGGATATAAACATTGTGTGGTAACACATATGTGTGTAAGTCCTTATTCCTTGAACCAAAGTATGCGTACTTTGCTGCTCAGGAAAACCGGAACCAAGTCCGCGTACTGTCGGAAGTTCTCCACCCGAGAAAATCTACTGGAGTTTGTGAACTTAAAACAAACTTATTCCGGGTACTTAAGTCCGCGTATCAAGTCCACGTACTTAAGTTGGTTATTTTCTAAAAACTATTATTCGTGAACTTAAACTTATATAAACTAAGGAATGCAAGTTTGCAAACCGTAACTATAAAGTTCATGAATCAATTCAAGTGAATCAAATCGTTTTTGTTTCAATTGTGTTTATTATAAAGATCTAAGCAATTGAACAACTCTCTAACTAGTTCATTTGAGTCATTTGAACTAGTTATGGTAAAGAAGAATATGGTTGATATGAAAGTGCTCATATGGCTAACCATTTGGTTGACTACCGTTGAACCAACTAAATGTACATGTTTGGGTACGGTTACACAAACCTAAAACGTGCATTTCATTTGTATGTAAAAAGCTAAGTTTCTATCTAACGGTTGAAAGATATTAGCTTGAATCTAATCAGGTTTTCATCTAACGGTGAATATTGAATGCTTTGTTACCAAGGTAACTTAGATTGCAAACCCTGATTTGAAAGACTATATAAAGGAGAACTCTAGCAACTAGGAAACCTAATCCCCACACCTCTTGTGTGATAGTAGTTGTATAAGATAGAGTCGATTCTTCTTTAACCTTAGGTTTCTATCGAGACCCTATAGGTAAACGACTTGAAGACTTCATTGGGATTGTGAAGCCATACCGATACTACTTTCTCGTAGTTGTGTGATCTAATCTTGCTGTTTCTATCGTACTAAGTACAATCGTAACGATTGGCTTGAAATTGATTTCTCCGATAGGCAAGATATAAAAGTAATGACAAACATCTTCGTCTCATCGTTTGTGATTCCACAATATCTTCTTTCGCCGCGTCGATTAAGATTATTGTGAGGAACTAGGCTGTTCTTCGGGAATATAAGTCTGGGTTATCAATTGGTTCATGTTCACCTTGATTTATCAAAAGACGGAACAAAACTCGTAGGTATTTTTGTGGGAGACAGATTTATCTATTACCGTAGACTTTTCTGTGTGATACAAATTTTTTTATTAAATTCTTCGACTTTGGGTCGTAGCAAATCTAAGTTGTGGGTGAGATCAGCTAAGGGAATCAAGTGCGTAGTATCCTTCTGGGATCAGAGACGTAAGGAGCGCAACTATACCTTGGATCAGTGTGAGATTGATTGGGGTTCAACTACAGTCCAGACCGAAGTTAGTTTGTAGTAGGCTAGTGTCTGTAGCGGCTTAATACAGTGTGTGTTCAATCTTGACTAGGTCCCGGGGTTTTTCTGCATTTGCGGTTTCCTCGCTAACAAAACTTCTAGTCTCTGTGTTATTTCTATTCTGCATTATATTTTGTTATATAATTGAAATATCACAGGTTGTGCGTTAGATCAATCAATTTGAATATCCAACCTTTGGTTGTTGATTTACATTGATTGACACTTGGATATTGGTCTTTGGTACTATCCAAGTTATCTCTCTTGTATTTAATTAGACTCGCAGATTTATATTTGCTTGAGTAAGAATTAAATCGAGAAAATCGAGATATTATAACTCCTTGATATACTTTTAATAAGATTGAGTCTAGTTGATTCTCTTAAAAGTATATTGGAGTTAGTCCATACAGATTGCTAAGCGAAATATTGGGTGTGGTTGTTGTACCCCCCGCTTTTTCAATTGGTATCAGAGCAGTCAAACACATTAAAGACCTCATAAGTCTGTGTTTGTAGCGATCTGATATGGAAAGTAGTGTTATCTCAATAAATGCACCACCAGATCCAGGGATTGCAGAATTTTCCTCTATGACTGATTTAATAAAATCTGTAGAAGAAATTCTATCTAAACCTCCACCAGGTTTAAAATCTCTTGAAGTGTTTTCAGGGATTGAAAAGAAACTTGAAAGCTTATCTCTTGGTGTTGAGTTATACCTCCAGAAAGATCAAGAATCTCTTGACAAGCTAAATCAAGTTATGAGGAATAATATTCATGTTGAAGTCGACATTGATTTACTAATCAGTGAGAGCAATGCTCCTCCTCTGCGTAATTCAATTAATTGTAACAAACTAAACGAATTACAAGAGGAGTTTAAATCTCAGTCATCTGAGTATATCACTTCAAAGCATGAATTGATTCATTTCTCAATTTCTGATACTTCCTATCAAGATAATAGTATTGTCTTCTTTTATGAAGAAGCTAGACGTCTCTTTTTATCAAAAGAGTTTCCCTTCGCAGTACTAAAAACTATCTGCAGAAACTGTTTTTTATAAGTTGGAAAACAAGAAATCAGAAACACAAATCTTTTTGGGTTCTCTTGAAGTTCTTTGATAGACTTATAAAAACAGTTCCTTGGGTGTTTCTCAACACTACAAGATGTAAGAGTTGCTGGAAATAAACTCTTTCTTGGTGCCATGGTGAGCAAGACATTGTTCACCTCAACACAGCTTGATTGTGTTGAAAGTGCATCCTCACCAAGAAATGCCCTGTTATGTATACGGTGAGGGAAGCATAAGAACTTGGGCACACATATTGAGTTGGGTATGATTTTGAATGTTGGTAACGCTGTAGAATTCAATCGAATCCTTCTAAAAACGTATGTCTCTAAACTTGAGCAAGTTTTATGATGATCTATGTACCTTGTGTATCGTTCATGTCTACCTAACTTGATTTGTGTTTAAGGTTCTTAAATGTTCCGGTTTCAAAATAGTTGTTCGGGATATTTTGGCCTTCATGGTACACTTCAGGTATGCATACCTGTTTGCATGCCAGTTTACAAATGAGTTTTTGTAATAAAATCCAGGGAAATCCGTTTGCATACCAGTTTGCATACTGAAAATCCGTTTGCATACCCGTATGCATACTTAACGTTGATATTCGGTAAACTTGTTTTGGCCGTAACTTCTTCGTCCGAACTCGGAATGACCTCATTATTTTTGCATTCTCTTCCTATTTGAATTCTCTTCAAAATAGAGATGATAATTCCTGAATTTGGATGAGTTAAGAATGGTCCTTGTCCTGTCTCTTGTTTTTGAGTGTTTTGCTCTGTTTCGTCGCACTTGTTCCATTTCTGTTGGACTTGGGCACTTGGATTCTTGGAGTACCTCTCTTATAAAATCTTTTTTAGCTTAAAAAGAATGTTGTTGGTGAATCACAAAGAAGGAAGTTCAATAATGGGCAGTAGCACGCATTGCTATGGGATTCTTGAATGTTCACAACCATCTTTTGTGAACTATGGTGCATGGTCGTTAATGACTTTGTATGTTCTTCTTTGTTAAGAAAATCTTTTTATACGCCTTTGGTAGCTATTCTTGGTGTAAATTCGGGCGAAAAAGATTGATTCTACCCTCTAAGGACAAATCATCTTATATGAGCATTACGAGTTTGTCTTGATGCCTAGGAAACTTCTTATGAGAATTTATTCTTATTTTTGAGAAGGATTACTAGAGTTTGGAATAGACATTATTGTGAGTACACATAGCTATGTCCAACGATTTTGATCTTCATGTTTTTAGATTTATTTATTCAAATTCTAAGTTTTTGGAAGATGATTTTTGCAATTTTAATCTTTATGATTTCATATATTGCAAATTGTTATGGGATATGTTGTTTACGTCCGTGAACCTGTAATTGTCCCATACTTGTTCAAAAGTTATCTCTATTATGTCTATATGAATGTATTAATGGAAGATATAATGAAATTTTGACCTTACAAAAGTTAAAGCCTTTTACGTCATGTTTTGATAAAAAGAAAGGATAAAACTTTTGTTTACAAGGATTAAGTCTATTATATGTCATTGTGCAAATAGTGATGGAAAATAGGATGAATCCTTGTCTATTCCGCAGTATTTGGTCGACTTCCGATCCACTTTTTTGTGCATATATTGTGTTGTTCCATAAGGTTTCTTATGTTGAGCACAATTGACTGAGTTGATCATTCTCTTATGATTAGCTTAGTTGTTGCTCTGTAAGGTTCCCAATGTCGAACATGATCAACTAAAATAATTATTTTCTTTTGGTTATTTTAGTTGTTGCTCCGTAAGTTCGCTTATGTCGAGCATGGCCAATTAAATTGATCGCTTTTTGTGGTTAATTTGGTTGTGTATTCCAATTGAATTAATCATGGGTTTTCTTGTAAATTAATTTGGTTGTATTTTTTGATTGAACTAACCATGGGTTCTCTTGTGGTTATTTCAATTGAATATTTTTGGATTCAAATTCATGTTTTTCATGTAATTTGTTTGTCCAAAGAAATCCTTCTTTTCTAGTGAAAGTAAGGTCGCTCTTGTTGTTCTTTCGGGAATGACATTTTATGGGGGAGAGTTCTTAATTGAACTTGTGCTTAATTGTTAAATCTTTGTGGGGAGTGCGGTTGTGGAATATTATAGGAGTTATCTTGTATCTTAATAAACTCCTTGATGAAAGCATTTAGCTTCGGCTATATGATTGCATCTAAAAAGTTGATATGTACTTGCTTTTGGTCATGAAATGTCTCTATGGAAATTTCATTAGGATCCCGTTTTCATACCTTTTCCAATTTTATTGACAAAAAGGGGGAGAATTAATGTGTAGTTCACACTACAAACATATGGTTTTACGATCATTATGTAAGGGGGAGTGGTTTCCATGTGAGATGGAGTATTGACTAAGGGGGAGTGATACATATCACCATAGTATTGTTGTCGAAGTTGTGATACAATTGGACTTTGATGTTGTATAATAATACTATGACACTGTATAACAATGATTGAGAATTCTTGTTTTCTCATTGTTATAGCTACGGATTTTCAACAACGACGATGCTAAACTTACAACCTTTGGGATCATTGGAGTACTTGGAAGTGACGAAGATTTCGAGTAATGTTGAAGATTAGGCATGTTGAAGAGGAGCTACAAAAGCTTATTTATCTATTTTTGTATTCCATATGTATTGATAGTTTTGTCACTAAAATTGACAAAGGGGGAGATTGTTAGAGCATTGCTCGGTCGAACTCGCATACGTTGCTATCTCAAGCATGTTTGTCAATGTTAGTGATCAAAACTATAAGTCTTGATTTCTAATCTACTATTAGCTAAGTCTTGGACTAGGATAGAAAGTGTAGTTGAGTTCAAGACTCCATGGAAATCATCATACAAGACGAAGAACTACTCAAGGAATTGGTGGAACTTCATCGACTAAAAGGTATGTGGAGACTTGAACTTATCTATCACTCAAAAGTCTATCTACTCTATCTCCTATATTGAGACAAAGTCGTTTAGCTATATAGACTATGATTATGCATATTTGCAATTTCGAGCCGAGTTTATCTCGCTTATCTATTTCTCGAAATATGTTTTGGTAAGCTTTCGCTTTAGCCAAGTTCATCTTTACCTAATGACGAAAGTTATGTTATGTTTCAATCACTTGAAAATGGCTTTGACGAAAAAATGGTTTGTGAATAACAACTATATAATGTCCTCTAAGAATGTTTCAATGATTGAAATGAGAGTTTAGATTATATAACCATGGAAGGATATAAACATTATGTGGTAACACATATGTGTATAAGTCCTTATTCCTTGAACCAAAGTATGCGTACTTTCTTTCGCTCAGAAAAACTAACCAAGTCCGCGTACTGTCGGAAGTTCTCGACCCGGAAAAATCTGCTGAAGTTTGTGAACTTAAAACAAACTTATTTCGGGTACTTAAGTCCGCGTACTTAAGTTGGTTATTTTCTAAAAACGATTATTCATGAACTTAAACTTATATAAACTAAGGAATGCAAGTTTGCAAACCGTGGCTATAAAGTTCATGAATCGATTCGAGTGAATCAAATTGTTTTTGTTTCAATTGTGTCTATTATAAAGATCTAATAAATTGAACAACTCTCTAACTGGTTCATTTGAGTCATTTGAACTAGTTATGGTAAAGAAGAATATGGTTGATATGAAAGTGCTCATATGACTAACCATTTGGTTGACTATTGTTGAACCAACTACATGTACATGTTTGGGTACGGTTACACAAACCTAAAACGTGCATTTCATTAGTGTGTAACAAGCTAAGTTTCGATCTAACGGTTCAAAGATATTAGCTTGAATCTAATCAGGTTTTCATCTAACGGTGAATATTGAATGCTTTGTTACCAAGGTAACTTAGATTGCAAACCCTGATTTGAAAGACTATATAAATGAGAACTCTAGCAACTAGGAAACCTAATCCCCACACCTCCTGGGTGATACTAATTGTATAATCTAGAGTCGATTCTCCTTTAACCTTAGGTTTCTATCGAGACCTTGTAGGTTAACGACTTGAAGACTTCATTAGGATTGTAAAACCAGACCGATACTACTTTCTCGTAGTTGTGTGGTCTGATCTTGTTGTTTCTATCGTACTAAGTACAATCGTAATGATTGGCTTGAGATTGGTTTCTCCGATATGCAAGATATAAAAGTAATCACAAACATCTTCGTCTCATCGTTTGTGATTCCACAATATCTTCTTTCGCCGCGTCGATTAATATTATTGTGAGGTGATTGATAATACTAGGTTGTTCTTCGGGAATATAAGTTCGGGTTATCAATTGGTTCATGTTCACCTTGATATATCAAAAGACGGAACAAAACTCGTAGGTATTTCTGTGGGAGACATATTTATTTATTACCGTAGATTTTTCTGTGTGATACAGATTTGTTTATTAAAGTCTTCGACTTTGGGTCGTAGCAACTCTTAGTTGTGGGTGAGATCAGCTAAGGGAATCAAGTGCGTAGTATCCTGCTGGGATCAGAGACATAAGGAGCGCAACTGTACCTTGGATCAGTGTGAGATTGATTGGGGTTCATCTACAGTCCAGACCAAAGTTAGTTTGTAGTAGGCTAGTGTCTGTAGTGGCTTAATACTGTGAGTGTTCAATTTGGACTAGGTCCCGGGGTTTTTCTGCATTTACGGTTTCCTCGTTAACAAAACTTCTAGTGTCTGTGTTATTTCTATTCCGCATTATATTTTGTTATATAATTGAAATATCACAGGTTGTGTGTTAGATCAATTAATTAGAATATCCAACCTTTGGTTGTTGATTTACATTGATTGACACTTGGATATTGGTCTTTGGTACCATCCAAGTTATCTCTCTTGTATTTAATTAGACTCGCAGATTTATATTTGCTTGAGTAAGAATTAAATCGACAGATCGAGATATTATAACTCCTTGATATACTTTTAATAAGATTGAGTCCAGTTGATTCTCTTAAAAGTATATTGGAGTTAGTCCATACAGATTACTAAGCGAAATATTGGGTGTGGTTGTTGTACCCCCACTTTTTCAGATATTTCTAGGTTGTTCTTTGGGAATATAAGTCTGGTATATCAATTGGTTCATGTTCACCTTGATTTATCAAAAGACGGAACAAAACTCATAGGTTTATCTGTGGGAGACAGATTTATCAATTCAATAGACTTTTCTATGTGAGTTAGATTGGTTTATCAAGTCTTCGACTTTGAGTCATAGAAACTCTTAGTTGTGGGTGAGATCAGCTAAGGGAATCAAGTGGGTAGAGTTCTGCTTGGATTCAGAGACGTAAGGAGCGCAATTGTACCTTGATCAATGTGAGATTGGTTAGGGCTCAACTATATTCCAGTCCGAAGTTAACTTGGAGTAGGCTAGTGTCTGTAGCGGATTAATACAGTATGGTGTTCAAATCTGGACTAGGTCCCGGGGTTTTTCTGCATCTGCAGTTTTGTCGTTAACAAAACTTCTGGTGTCTGTGTTATTTCTTTTCCGCATTATATTTGTTTATATAATTGAAATATCACAGGTTGTGCGTAATTTCAATCAATTATGAATCGAACCTTTGGTTGTTGATTAAATTGATTGACACTTGGATATTGGTTTTTGATACCGTCAAAGTTATTTCTTATATTCAATCGGGCTCGCAAATTCCTATTTGTTTGATTTCAGATTGAATTGAGAAATTGAGATATAACTCTTTGATATACTTTTCTTAAGATTGAGTCTGACTGTCTAATTGATTCTCTTGAAAATATATTGGAGTTAGTCCATACAGATTGCAAAGTGAAATATTGGGTGTTTGTAGCGATCTGACTCTATGGACAATATTGTTATCTTTGATAAACACATCACCAAAGACAAAAGTTTTGTTTCGAAAAAATCTATTTAAGAGAAATATTCGTCTATCTCGATTTTAGATGAACATTATGTTCCAATGAAACAGGATTGCACTGATACGTGTTTTCCCGATTACCTTTCGAACGATTCTGACTTTGTTGAAGAAAGGGAAGCAGCCAAAGAGAGTGTGATTTTAAGACTTATTATAATCCAGACTGATAAAATAAATCGGTTGAAACACAAAGTCAATGCACTTATTGGTATGGTAAATGATAGTGACTCTCAATTGAAGGATCTCCATGAAGAAAACGCCTTAGTCTGTTCTTCACGAACTTTACTAGTGGCTAAACTCAAAGAGGATGCCTTCGAAATTGAACATCTTTTGAGAAATTCTCTATTCAAGGATGTTCTGAAGAGTCCACCATACCAATCGCTTCTAACTTAACTGAGACTTCAGTTCCAGAAGTTAAATCGCAATTCCTTCCTATTGAAAAAAATGTGCTTGTATCTTTCTCTAATCAGGGAATCTCCACATCACATGAAAGGAAGAATTCTCCCATTGATGGTGTTAAATCTGTTCTCCTAATCACTCATGTGATCAGAAATTGTGTCTCTTTTGCAATACAAAAGGACATGTTGAACAAAAGAGGAATTCTAGGTTGAATGACAAGTCTATTGTTCAACTTCAACAAACCTTAGACTTAATTCTCAAAGGTGTAATTGACATTCATATGTCTAATCCAATTGGTTTTAGCACTCACCCTGTGAATCCTTCCAGGAAAGTCAGTACAATGTATTCCTCAAATGTTCAAGTGTGCAACAGTAATCTTAACACAAATCATCCCAGGAGAGCTCAAGGATCTTCTTCAGTTAAAAGGGGAGATACTGTTGTTCGTGATGTGAACAAGATACCATAAGAAGGAAGTAAAAATGAAGATATGAAATACAACCTAATTCTAATAATTAAAGGGTACAAAGAACTCATCAATAGGCTGTCAAATCTCTCTGGTCAAAACCTTTCAGGTAAGAATCCATACTATGCGTCGAATTTTGATAATAGTAAGTCTTGATAAAGGTTTTCCTCAAAAGACTAGGAAAAAGAGGTTTAACTGAGAACAACATTCATTTAATGAGCTTAAAGCTCAGACTTGTGCTAATTAATCACAAGGTTGAAACCTTGTTATAAGTTTTGATTTATAGCCTATTTATAGATGTCTCGGACTAGGACATAGATAGTGTAGTTGAGCTTAGTTTTCACGGAGTTCATCATTTGAAGACGAAGAACTACTAAGGGGAGCTTGTGGAACTTCTTCGACAAAAGGTATGTGGAGACTTGAACTCATCTATCACTTGGAAAGTCTATTTCTACTATCTCCTATATTGAGACATAAGTCGTGTTACGATATAGTTTTCTCTATACACATTTGAGATTTCGAGCTAACTACATCTCGCTTACATATGTCTCGAAATATGTGTTGGTAAGCTTTCGCTTCGACCAAGTTCATCTTATATCATGAGAAAATTTCCGAGTAACATCTTACATGGTTTGTGTGATACAATCATTTGATGTAGGCTTGGAATATTTCGATAATGATTATTTCAATATCTTGAAAATTGCTTTGATGCTAATAATGTGTGAAAACAACTATTATCATTATAGAAGAATGTTTCAATGATTGAAATAAAGAGTTTAGAATCTTGTAACCATCGTTGTATATAAGCATAGTGTGTTCGCACATTAGTGTATAAGTCCAAAACCGGGAACCTAAAGTATGCATACTTGTGTGTATACAAAAAGGTTGTAGGAGACTGGGTAAGTATGCGTACATGACCGTGAATTTCTGTTGAGTTTGAATACCAAAACCAAACTCATCCGGTTACCTAAAGTACACGTACACATATACATACTGGCGGAAAGTTCACGTCCGTGAATTTCTGCTGAGTTTGAAAACTAAAACAAACTCAAATCCGGTTACTTAAGTACGCATACCCGTACACATACATATTTAAGTGTGTTATTTTTGTAAAATCGGTCATACGAACCTAAACATTTATCAATAAGGAATGCAATCTTTGCAAACCGTGGCTATAATGTTCATGTATCAATTCGAGTGAATCAAACCGATTTTGCTTCAATTGTGTTCTTGTATAATCCATGAGAATATAGCAATTGAACAACTCTTTAACTAGTTTCATTTAAGTCATTTGAACTAGTTATGGTTAACATGAATAAGGTTGATATGAGAGTAATCATATGGCTAACCTCGGTTAACTATTTGTGAACTAGCATGGTGTACATGTTTAGGTAAGGTTACATAAACCTAAATGAGGGTATATTTCATTTGTGTGTAACAAGCTAAGTTCGATCTAACGGTTGAAAGATATTAGCTTGGGAGAATCAGGTTTTTCATCTAACGGTGAAAATTGAATGCTTTGTTACCAAGGTAACTTAGATTGCAAACCCTTATTTGAAAACTATATAAAGGAGAACTCTAGCAACTTGGAAACCTAATCCCCACACCTCATGTGTGTTACTAGTTGCATAACTAGAGTCGATTCTCATTTAACCTTAGGTTTCTTCTCGAGACCCTGTAGGTTAACGACTTAACGACTTCATTGGGATTGTGAAGCCAGACCCAACTATTATCTTGTAGTTGCGTGTTCTGATCTTGTTGTTTCTATCGTGTTGAGTACAATTGGAATAATTGACTCGAGATTTTATATCTCTGATAGGCAAGATAAAAAAGTAATCACAAACAACTTCGTCTCATCGTTTGTGATTCCACAATATCTTCTTTCGCTAGTCGATTAAGATTATTGTGAGGTGATTGATAATTTTAGGATGTTCTTCGGGAATATAAGTCTGGGTTATCGATTGGTTCTTGTTCACCTTGATTTATCAAAAGACGAAACAAAAACTCTAGGGTATTTCTGTGGGAGACAGATTTATTCAATCCTATAGACTTTTCTGTGTGAGACAGATTTGTCTATCAAGTCTTCGATTTTGGGTCTGTTTGAGGGAAAATAGTTTCTGCTGATTTCGGTAATTTCGGGTGTGTGGGTGAGAAACGAATTTAAACCCTAAATAATGTACTGCACGTGAGTACTTAAGATTCGAGAGATCAATCTGTACAAATCCGGCCTAAACCAAGAAATGGTTGTTACAGACTTGCTTCGGTCATAAAGAGGAGGAGAATGGGTTGGTTTGGGGATGGAAGCGAAGAAAGTGTTGAGACCAGGTTGATTCTGGAAGAGTAGTTGTTTCACGACTTGTATCAGAATATGGGAAGCTCACAGATGGAAAGCTAGCGAATGTTTCTGAGTGTTGTATTGCTCCTGACTGAACTTGTTGTTCGGTGGAAATAGGTAAGACCTATTTATACAAGTCGGAGTGAAACGTACTCTGGTCTCATTAAGGAATGGAATAATGGGTGAGTAAATGGGAGGAGGTGGTAACCGTTAACGCATGGAATTGGTGTTCCATAAATAGAGCGTTTCACAATTATTCCCTGTATATACTAACCGCCTCATCCTTATGACACTTCCTTATGACGGGCGTAGTGTACGCCGCACGCTGTAAACCGCCAAACCAATACCCAAAGTGGATCCCACAGTTTTTGATATGTGTTGATGTATCGAATGTTTTTGTGGAAAACATGTAGCATGTTGTTATTCGTACGGAAAGTCGAGCTTGAGAGACTTGCTGGCTTGGTGACCTTCGACGGTCGAGATTTTGCATCTTAAGAGAAGAGGTGGCCGTTGATTGTCGCACGCTTCCGTTGGTTGCATAGGGAAGGCTAGTATGAAAGCACGGCCAGGTTGTCATGCCATTGGAATGGCATTCCTTGGCGCGGTTTGGGCGTGGCCAAACTAGATTTTGGGTCAAAGGTTACCATGCGTTGTCTGGTAACCTAAGACGGCTAGGATTTGATCCTGGGATTGAAGGGGGGGCCGTTGATTATCGCACGCCTTCGTTTTAGTAGCCGCATAGGGAAGGATAGTATGAAAGCACGGAAAGGTTGGCATACCATTGGCATGGCATGCCTTGGTGCGGTTTGGGCGTGGCCAAACTAGATTTTGCGTCAAAGGTTACCATGCGTTGTCTGGTAACCTTGGACGGCTAGGACTTGATCCTGGGATTGAAGGGGGATCGTTGATTGTCGCACGCCTTCGTTTTAGTAGCCGCATATGGAAGGCCAGCATGGTGGCGCGGCTAGGTTAGCATGTTGTGGGCATGGCATGCCTTGGCGCGGTTTGGGCGTAGCCAAACTTAGGATTTCGGGCCAAAGGTTACCATGCATTTTCTGGTAACCTTGGATGGCTAGGATTTGATCTTGGGATTAAAGGGGGACCGTTGATTGTCGCACGCCTTCGTTTTAATAGCCGCATAGGGAAGGCCAGCATGGTGGCGCGGCTAGGTTGGCATGATGTGGGCATGGCATGCCTTGGCGCGGTTTGGGCGTGGCTAAACTTAGGATTTCGGGCCAAAGGTTACCATGCGTTTTCTGGTAACCTTGGACGGCTAGGATTTGATCTTGGGATTGAAGGGGGGCCGTTGATTGTCGCACGCCTTCATTTTAGTAGCCGCATAGGGAAGGCCAGCATGGTGGCGCGGCTAGGTTGGCACGCCGTGGGCATGGCATGCCTTGGCGCGGTTTGGGCGTGGCCAAACTTAGGATTTCGAGCCAAAGGTTACCATGCGTTGTCTGGTAACCTTGGACGGCTAGGATTTGATCCTGGGATTGAAGGGGGACCGTTGATTGTCGCACGCCTTCGTTTTAGTAGCCGCGTAGGGAAGGCCAGCATGGTGGCGCGGCTAGGTTGGCATGCCGTGGGCATGGCATGCCTTGGCGCGGTTTGGGCGTGGCCAAACTTAGGATTTCGGGCCAAAGGTTACCATGCGTTATCTGGTAACCTTGGACGGCTAGGATTTGATCCTGGGATTGAAGGGGGACCGTTGATTGTCGCACGCCTTCGTTTTAGTAGCCGCATAGGGAAGGCCAGCATGGTGGCGCGGTTAGGTTGGCATGCCTTGGCGCGGTTTGGCGTGTGGGTCCAAGGGTTGGCATTTTGTTTGGTACACGGTGCGGCTAGCATGGTGATGGTTATTTTCAATGATGTTGTAGTAATAGGTTCGTTGAGACTTGTGAAAGCATATTTTTAGACTTAATTTTTAAAGCGAAAATATAACAAACTCAATATAAAGTTTTGTGAAAATTATGGAGAGACCGGGGTTTAGGATTTCACCATTTACCAAAATTCATGTGATTTAATGTTAAAGTTTATCATGCAATTCTAGACAATATAAGTCCAATCAAAAGAAACTGTGATTCTAATCATTGCCTAAATTAGATTTTCAAAACATTAATTGTTAATCGCAAGCATGAAGTATCAAAAGTCCTCCGGGGGTGTTCCGCGCAACTTTTCGAGCCGAATTTTCCAAAAAATATTTATTTCCAAAAATACCTAAAAATACATAAAAACACAATATTAGTACAAAAACGAGTACCAACAATACGAAACATTGAGGACAAATTAGACACATAAATGCGTCAATCAAATACCCCCAAACTTATTATTTGCTAGTCCTCGAGCAAATTTATTCTAGAAAATAAAATTCATTTGAACCCCTAGGTGGCCCTAGTGGCGGAGTGTTGTCTCCTGGAGGGTTTTACAGGTGTACCCACAAAACCTTTACTCCAGACCCTAGCTATCTACGCAAAAACCTTGGAAGGCACTAAAGAATCTCCTTGGTTGGCATACTTATTGACTACGGAGGAAGTACCCCGATGCGAAATTCCAATTCTTTGTACACGAGTTTGCACTCAAGCATACTAAAATTCATATATAAGTCACGAGCTCTACTCGGATAGTCGCACTATGGACATCAATACCCGAGTCAAAACTAATCACATGGATAGATCAAGAAGATGGATATAGAGAAAAACATAGATGGTTTCGATGTTTACTAAGTGAATGGTGTTTCCCATATCTCTGTCTCAAGGCCTCACGCCAAAATGAACCTATCCTAATGGAATGAGATACTAGTCTGACTAATATCAACACACTTTGGCATATACAAGGGAACCAGTGGTCGATAATCCTAACTCTAGGTCAACACAACTGGCATATACAAGGGTTCCAGTGGTCGACTTTATTGAATTTATTCCGGTTGGTCTGATGGCCTGGTCTCAAATTTTTTTTTTTTTCAACTTTTTTTTAACTTTTTTTAACTTTTTTCAACTTTTTTTTTTTTTTTTTTTTTTTTTTTTTTTTTGTATCTCAATCACTCTATTTCACTCTAGCATTGGTAACAACTTGATTCGTGTGCCCCACCTAATCACTTAGAGAAACATAGTTTAAAAACAAAATAAAAACAGAAGTGAAAAGGACTCGACGAGATATGGTGAAACTATCATGTTATTTCTAACACCTGAGCTCTGTGCTTTTATGAATAGACTCTTTAGATGTTTCCATCTAATCAGATTGGTTCCTCAACTCCTACAACCAAAATGCTTCCATCCACTTAGATTGGTTAGTGCCATCCTTAATAAGCATAAATTTCTAGGCTCTAGAGTTTTATTTATTGCAACTAAAAAGTTTCTCCCATACCCCCAAACTTAAATCTAACATTGTCCTCAATGTTCTAAAGATGAAATTAAAAACATGAACAAGGAGAAACCGCTACCACTAGAAGGAAATGAGGAAAATATTACCGTGTTGCATGAGCAAGGGATACCTCCCAAGGAGTGCTAAGTTTAAAGTCTTCACCAGGACATCAAATACTTCAAAAAGGATCTTCACCTTCCAAAGTCATACACCAATAATAGCCGAAATAGTTGTGGGTCCATAAGACCAAATAGAGCTAACACCAATATCGACAACCGCACCGGTTCGGATAAATGAATAGAAGGAGCACATCCTCATCTAAGGTTTCATCAAAGACAACTAGTCTCATCTAGGTAGCATAATTGAGCTTCATATGTGTATCTTGATAAATAGATTCATCCGAAAAACGGGTCTCTAATACAGGGTTACCTCCCGGACGGAGTATCGGAGGATCGGGTTCTTGAGTCCGAATAGACTCGAGTAATATCTCGACGCACAAAGATCGAGTCCCAAGTTAGGGACTTCAATTAGGGATACAAGAAGATCACTAGAGTCATCATTACCCCCAAACTTAGGGTGAACAAAATCCTCGAGATAGACCAAAATCTATGGGATGGATTCTAGGGTCCATAAAGTTAGCACAATAACTAGCTTCTTTGGGAGATCTGGTCATCTAAACGAACAACATCGTCATATAAGGGATTATCAAAGAAAATCTCTAATATAGGCTCATCAACTAAGGTGTTCGTCATGGTTACCTCCTCCGAGGAACCGAAAGATTCATCAAATAATGGATTATCAAACATAGTGCGAAGCTAAAGGATCGGGAACTAGAGTGCTAATCATGTTTACCACTTCTAGATCATCTATCTCGGAAGACTTAATGACATTAAAGACATTTAGCTCGGTAGTCATATTACCAAAAGATATGTTCATAAGTCGGTTCTACAATTGATGACGGCATTAGATGTGGCTAAGAATGGGCGACCTAAAATCACCCCAGGTATTTGAGCACTTGGGTCCCGAACAAAGCGTATCTAGAACAACAAAATCCACTTGGATATATGAACCTATCAACCTCAATCGTAACATCCTCAATGACACCACGAGGAACTTTGAGGACCTATCGCCTAATCAAGTGTCATTTTGGTCGATTTCAACTTACCAAGTCCTAGGCTGGGTGTATACATGATACGGGAGTAAGTTAACACTAGCTCCTAAGTCAAGTAAAGCTTTATCGACCATGTGATTACCAATCGCACAAGATATGGTGGGGCATCCGGGGTCCTTATACTTAGGAGGTGTTTGGTTCAAGAATGGAACTTACTTGACCGGCTAAAAGGCTTTCTTTTGGACATTAAGCTTACGCTTTCGTGTACAAAGATCTTTAAGGAACTTGGCATAAGCGGGCATCTGCCTAATTGCTTCTAATAACGGAATATTGATGTTCACCGCTTAAATGTTTCCATTATCTCGTTGAATGTCGACTCCTTCTTTGTTGGGGATAACAAGCTGCGGATATGGGGCTCTAGGCACAAAGGTAGTCCTAACAGAATTTCTTGGGACTCCTTAGGGATTGTTTGATTTCCTCAACTACGAGTTCCTCTTGGGACGTAGAAGGTGGAACTATAGTATGTCCACTAGGCATGGCTACCTTATTGTCTACCGTTTTACCGCTCCTGGGTTTTTATCGAGTTTACATGGTTTGATGATTCCTCACCAACTACGGATATTTGATGGACCCCCTAGGATTGGGTTGAGATTGACTAGGAAACTTACCTTCTTCTCTCTCACTTAAATACTTAGCTATTTGGCCGACTTGAAGTTCTAATTTAGCAAGAGTCCTGGGAATTATCCTATGGTTACTTTGGTTTCTTGTTGAAAGCTAAGGTGGTTGGTGATAACATAGTAAGAGCTTCTTCTAGGGTAGAGATCTTTTTCTCGAAGTGTT
>JAJJWW010001187.1:0-167699 GCA_023531295.1 Papaver armeniacum | reverse complement strand
ACAAATTTTTTTCTAAAGTAATAAGTAAACCTGTTAAAGGGAAAAAGGTTAAAGGAGTTCCTAATGTGATCACTAGGAAACAAGCAAATACTTCAGTTAAATCTAATGTTAGTATGGGAGGTACAGGTACTTCTCAATCAACTCTTTCTCAATGAAAGTATTATACTGGAATATCAGAGGCTTGAAAAGAATTCAAGCCAAAGATAAACTGAGAAATTTGGTTAAGAATTTTAGTCCTTCATTGTTATGTATAGCAGAGCCAAAAATAAAAGTTTCTAGCAAAGGCAATTAGAAGTTTGAACTTAGCCGAATGAGTAAAATGGTTATACACAATTCTACTGATACCACAAAAGGAAATATTTGGCTTTTTTGGAATTCATCTTTATCAAAACAAGTAGTGATTTCATTTACAATTCAAGCCATTATTGTTCAAGTTGGTGATGCTCTGGTAATTGGAATTCATGTTGCATGCCTCACAGTGGACAAAAGAGAATTATGGGAGGAATTGATTGATATTAGTCAAATGAACATTGCCATGGATGATAATTGGGGACTTCAATGTTGTGTTGAGTTATGATGAAAAATTTGGAGGCAGAAGACCACTCAGAATCTCAATGCAAGATTTTAGAAATTGTTTAGAGTCATGCAATGTAATTCAAGCAACAAGAACTGGAATCAAATATTCATGGTGCAATAATAGAGCTGGAAAAAAAAGAATTTTATGTGATATTGATAAAGCCTTTTATAATCTTAAATGGCTGGAAAAGTTTGATGGTTGGTCTTATAAAGTAGGTGTCGAGGTACATCGATCATGGTCCATTATTTGGTTCTCAGTAGTGAGTACTTGTAAACCAAGAAATGCTCCTTCGGATATCGACACATTTGGACTTCTCATCCCGGTTTTCTTGAAGTAATTAAAGATGCATGGAATGAAGAAATATCAGGTAATCCAGCTTTTTCTTTCTTGAACAAATTAAAAAGATTAAAACAAATTTTGAAGAAGTGGAGCTGGGAGGTTTTTGGTGATCTCAGAATCAAAGTAAAGACTACTGAGGATGAAGTACTTGCAGCTTCCTTTATAGGATCAGAATATCACCACATCAATACCATTGTGAAATCTTTATACAACACACTACGAAGATATCGCAGATTGGTTACGTAAATAACGCGACGTATGACGACAACCTAAACACGAAAAAAAGATGTGGAGACCTAGCGAGATTTAGGAGTGTTACGAAGATTTAACATTTGTATACTTGCGATAATATCGCAAGCCATATCCAAAATAAAGACAAACTTAGCTCGTCACCCACTATGTAATATCCTATATAAAGAGCCGAACAGGCTTAAGGTGGAGAGAGATCTTTTGAGGGTAGAGAGAAAGTTTTGAGGAGAGAGAAAGTCTAGAAACAAAGAGTTGTATTCTTGATTTCATTTCCTCCTTGTAAAATTCCTAAACTCAATTAATAAAAAGTGTGATTGTTGATCTTAAAGATGTGTTGATTATTATGAATTCTTGTGAGGGATGTATTGTGGGATTTCCTGCAACTACATAATGGCGCTAGAAACAGGGACTGAAGATTGATATTGTGATTTGAAAGAATTTGGAGTAATAGGTAAAGAATTTCATATAATTTTCAACAACTCATTAAGGTTGAAAAATGGCTAGAAGAAGAAATACATCAAAACAACCAACAACTATTAGAAGGAGTAGGAGGATTCTTGGAAAAGGGAGAGATGAAATGGAGGAATCTTCAAGAGTGAACACAAGAAACAATGGTGAAAATCAAGTTCAACAACCAATTCAACGTACACCAATACAAAATAGAACTATGGATTATGACAGAGTGAGTGTACATACTTGGCGATCAGATTCCGTAGATAAAATGGAAGAAGAGCAGCAATTAGGAAACAATGGACGAGAGGAGAGAGACCAAGAAGCAATTGGAGGAATAATTCATGGGAATGAAGAGATTGAAGTGTTAGAGGCATTGAGGCAAAGAATACACGAAGAAAGGAGACTAGAAGCAGAAGAACGTGCAAATCTGACAAGGCAAAATCATGAGTTGAGGATGGAAAACATGAGATTACAAAGTAGAAGGTCAAGAAGCACTACAAGATCAAGTTCAAGATCAGTTAGAGGATAAATAAGACGAAATTCGCCTGTAGAAAATGCTAATGAAGATACTCGAGAGGAAGTACAAAATCCAGACGAAGAACGTCGTGAAAGAAGAGAAATAATGGAAGATCGTTATATTCAACATGGTGAAATTCTTCAAAATGGACAAAACAACAAATCGGGGAAATAGGCAACGCGGGAACGAAATAATCAAGATGGCGAAGAAAATCAGGAAGAAGGAAGGAGAATATTACATGGGAGAGAAGTTCAAAGAAATCAACAAGTAATTGAAGATGAAATCGAAAGACATTACACTGAACAAGCACGTCTAGCTTGCGAAATGGAAAGACTGAAAGCATAAGTGGAAGAACAAGAGCTCCAAGAGGCAATTCGCCAGAACAATCATGATAATCGAGAAAGAAGGCGTGAACAAAACTGCAATAATGGTATTATCAATGAAGAATATGATAGAGTACAAAGGAGAGCTGAAAGGCGGCAAAGAGAATAAAATGAGAAGTATAATCATGTGCGAACTCATGAAAGAAATGAAAGAGGAGATCGCAGGGAAAGACGAGAAGAAAATGATGAACAATAAAATCAACAAATTCTGGTGTAAATGAACAAATTTTGAGAGAGCTAGCGAAAATGAGAGGAATGTTAAATAATAAAAGAGAAGGAGGTAGGAGACAACTGGACGAAGCCATAGAAGAAGTGCAAAACTCCATTCACACAAGAAGTACAATTATGAGGAATACCCCCAAAGTGCAACCTACTTGCGTTAACCAAAGATTTTTAATTTAACAACTTGTGCAATACAACTCATCAAAGATTATGTGAGATGTATGCTACAATGGGAAAACCATGATGCTGTGTTGTGAAAATATTTTGCATCAAGTTTAACAGGAGAGGCCTTAAAATGGTTTGAAGGTTTGCCAAAGAATACTATAACATCTTTCAACCATTTGCAAAGCTACATTCTTAGGGGCGTATATAAGTAACAATTCTTCACGACTGGCATTGAAGATATATTTGGGCTAAAGCAAAGAATCGCTTAAAAGTTTGAAGCATTTAACTAAAAGGTGGAAGATGATGTGTAGTGAAATGACTGGCCGTGTGGGTGAGAGATACCTCATTCTATCATTCATTAACGCAATGTTCGCAACCAATCTGCTGTATATTCAAATTTTCGAATCAATAATACAATCACAATAACTGAGCTACGAGAGCTTCAAGAGGAGTATATTGCTCTTGAGGAAAAACAAAATGACATGGAATCATACCCAGTTGCGAACGCAAGTTCAAAAGCAGCGAATGTAAGCCTATTACCCAAACTGATAAGCACAGTGGCGAGCGCTTCGCAAGTACAACAAGAGAAGATAATGGGTGATAGTCAGCAGAAGATAGTAGCTATAGGAAGTCGTGATCAAGAAGAATTCGAAAGGGAGAGAAACTTCTATAACCGTGGTGGGAATAATAAAATTCAAAGACTTGATCAGCCACAAGAATTTTATGGAGGTCAAAGACAAAACTATCATAGAGGACAAGGAAGTCACAAGATAATATGGGAAGAAATCAAGATGCCACCTCTGAATGCTAGTGTGGACAAAATATGGGAAGCTATAATTTTGATGGAAAATATACCAACACCATGGAATATGGGTAACGAACCACCTCCAAACCATAGAAGTCATGAATTTTGTTCTTATCACCATTTTCATGGACATTCAACAAATGACTGCGGAAATATAAAAAGAATCATCCTCAGAATGATAGATCAAGGGAAATTAAATCATTTTCTAAAAGACCAACCTCGGTCTCAACCATTACCACCACCGCCAGAAATTCGCAGAGTAAATACAACAAAAGAAGGAGAAATATTTGTAATAGAAGTTGGAGCAAAGGCAAAGAATTTGTTTTGTCACTCTATTGTACATTCGTACAAAACGATTGAAGACTTTCACGATAACACTCTCAGCAGGGTTTTCGCAAGAGATGCCGATAATAGAGAAATAATGAACATTGCGAAGGTATCGCCACTGAAAGAATGGCAAAACCAGACTATGTCCTTCACCACAGAAGAAGTACCTGAGGGTGGAGAAATGCACGATAACCCATTAGTGGTAAAATTGGAGATTAACCCAAAACCTAGCGATGATGAAGATGATGAAGCTAAGGATTCATGGGCAATCAACAGAGTTTTAATCGATACTGGAAGTTCCGTGGATATCCTTTTTTATCATGCTTATAAAAAACTATGGGAGGAAAAGACGAAGATCTAATACCTTCAACTTACAAAATCTATGGTTTTAATGGTACTGCCAATAAGCCTAAAGGGGAAGTCAATATGCGAATTCCGCTGAAAGGATTGTCCTCTGAAATTCTGTTCTGTATAGTCGATGTGGAATCACCATACAACACATTGATTGGACGACCTTGGTTACATGGGATTCTAGGTGTGGCATCGATTTTCCATCAATGCATCAAGTTCCCTCATCCCAGTGGTATTGGCATCATAAAAGGAGATTGGATTGAAGGAAAGAAGTGTTATGAAATTGATGTAGAATCTTGCAAAGAAAAAACTGCAAAGAAGGAGAATTGGAAACATAACATCAGAGAAAGACAAAAAAGTGAAAGATTGATGGTAGATGCAATAGAAGAGAGAGAAGAAAAAATACTACGAAGAAGCGGCGAAGATTTCACAAAAGGTAAGAAAATAACAGAAAATTTCAAAAATGCAGAGGCAGAAAGTAACAAAGGTAAGAGACTGAAAGCGTGAATGTATTTGTTGATTTTATGACTGCAAAAATAAAATTGAGAGAAGAAAGAAAGATGTATGAATAATTGGTTGCAAAAATTTTCAAAAAATATATCTTATGAATGACAAAGATGAGATTGCGAAATTACAAAAGAGCTGATATGCAGAAGAAGAAACAAAACAATCAGAAAGGGGCGAACCTACTATGGCGTACACCCTAGTTCGCGAATTCAAAATTTCGCAAGAGGCAAATGTAAGACCTAAAGTGCGTCATAGAAGGGGGTACCTGTTGCATGGCTCAGCGAAAAGGTTACACCGCCCCTGGAACCTGAGTCATGGAGATTTGGGGTCAATAAAACCCATCCAGGAGAGGTACCTTGGATTTTCAACCTAAGCTTATGACTTAGGTTGGACGACTGAGGGTCTCTCCTAAGGAGTACGACATTTGATCAAGGCACCGAGGTACACGGTTGAGCTAAGAGTTCCTGGGGCGTTTGAAGCGTCTCATCCATTCTTGGCAAGTCTTGACTTATGCTGCACTCGGCCCGAAGAAAACCAAACTTAGGGTGCAGTCTTGTAACCATAAGCCATATAGGCAAAAAGGATAAGAGGCTGCAAAAACAACTGGTTGTTGTTAAGACCGAATGGGAGGAGCCAACCTTGTATGGTAGAGGTACGTCTCCTTGAAGGGGCAACCAGTGGGAAGATAAGGGAGGCACCCTCCATTAGGGAGCTGATAAGTGTCTTAAGACGCAAATGTCACGAGGGTTTATTTTCGCAAGAATATTCAGGCTTGTCATATTTTTGCGACAATCCTGAAGAGGCAATAATACAAAAGAGAAAGATAAGGCGAGATCAATGGGTCAATACATGAAAGTGTAAAGACGTCCTGCGATTTTGTCGCAAGACGGCAATGTCATGGGGCTTTATTTTCGCAAGAATATTTAGGCATGTCATATTGTCGCAAGAAAAACGACAAAAGAAAAAAGTTAAGGCAAGATCAATGGGTTTTTGCATGCAAGTGCAAAGACGTCCTGCGATTTTGTCGCAATGACAAGGGGTGGCAAAATAAGACCTTTAACTAGGAAGCAAAATAAGACCACATAAGAGAACCAGAAAGAATGAAATCTTGGGAAAAACCAAGAAATATCTAATCGCGAAAACTCTGAAACAGCTGCGAAACTGAGGCATAAATACATGTTGATATTCAAAAGTGACTTGCTTAATCTTTCATTTGGATACAAATAAAAGAGGCAAGTATGGGAATGAATAGAATAAGAACATGTTATTTGTATCCATATGATAGATTTACTCACGCTTGAAATGAAAGATTAATAGTTATATATTGATTAACCGTATTGCAAAAAAGAATTGCTTTTTTTTAATATGTGCAGGAAAAAACAAAAAAAGGTAGAACTTGCATTTGAAGATTGAAGAAATTCGCAGCAAAAGATTACAAAGATAGGAGATTAAAGAACGAATGTACAGATATTACAAAAAGAGAAAGAAGGAAACAAAACTATTACTTGTTTGATTATTCTTCTTCTTCATCTTCATCAAATCTTTCTTCTTATTCACCTTCATCAGATTTCTCTTCTTCACTAGCATCACTGTCAGAGATATCCAGAGGGGGTACATTCTTTGGAATTTCTTCTGAGAGGCAAGGGTATTTGGAATGAAGGATGTTATTGTCATCACATACCTTCTTAATAGTTTGATTGAGAAAAATAATAGCGTCATTCTTAAAGTTCGCAACAGTAATCTTTAATTGGCTCTTCAGTCTAGAATATTTATCATTGCGAGAAGAAAGATCCTTTGCGAGCTGCTCCTTTTCAGACTCAAGTTCTTCAATTCTTTTGCGAAATCTCTCTTCAGCTCCTGCGAACATATAACAATGAATCAGCAACTTGTTGATAATTTATGAAAGACAAACAATTAATAAAGAAGAAAAATTAACAACCTTCTCTGTCAGAAATCATATCCCTAACCAAGGCCGTGTGCTCATCTTGAAGACTAACATTTACACCTAGATTATTTCTGGCGTCATTTAGAACTTTCGCAGCCCAAGCGAATTCATCATCATTATTTATGAGAAGAAGGGAGAGAATTTGATTCTCTCTTTCGCTAAGTACAACATTTTTGCGGTTAGATTCATCTCGTTCAATTTGAATCTCAAGAAGAGTTTCTTGGAATTTCGCTAACGTTTGAGCACCTTGTTTTGCGATGCGATCTTTATCATCTATGAGATCACTGATCTTGGTTCTTAAAGTATTAATTTCCTCTTTAGATTTAAGATAAAAACGCTTAAATTTGTTGGCTAAGCCCAAGCTGGATCTATGGTCAATTTCTAAGAGGCGAAGTTTGGATCTGAGTTCATTTATAAGAAGAAATTTAATCTTTTTATTTGAAAAACTATTCAAAGAATTATTAAGGTGTTCAAGAAGGGTATTATTATCCATAGAATTGGGGAATGAGTGAAGGAGAATGGCTTCATCAGAAAGATCATAGACGTCTGCGAAAATGATAAATCAGATGAGGGAGGATAATGAGAAAACAAAATAAAGGAATGGAGAAAAATTTCATACCATAAAGTTGCTTATTGGCATCTTGAAGACTAGATATTTTGATCTTTTGAGTGGAAGAATCAGTTTCTAATTGTCTGTTCTTTTCGCGAAGATCAACAGCTTCAGATTCCAATTTTTCGTTTTCTCGCGAAGTTGAAGATTCTTATTTTCAAGAATCCCACGTCTTTTTTCCAAATCTGAGGCAACAACTAAAGAAGCTTTTATAGTCTGCGAAGGAAGATGAAGAAATTGTCAAAATATAATATAACTTTAAATCATAATTATGAAGAAATAGAGAAACAAAGGCAAACCAAGATACCAAGTGAATTCAGAAAACTAGGAGTCACTGATCTGGAGACTCCATGAAGAGAATCATCACCATCCAGTAAAGGGGCATCACAGATACTTGCAAGAGCTTTGCATGTGTTAGCGAGATGATCATCCCCAATCCCCTGCATGGATTCAGAGAAGATGCTAGAAAATTGTGCCATTGAAGATTCAGGTGGAAAATCTTCCCTTGCAAAAGAACTATCAATATCATTATTATCATCATTATCATAACTTTCGCCAGACTGAAGATTTGAAGGAGAAGGAGAATGAACTTTTCGTTTCTTCGAAGGTGGGGCAGCAGATTTCTCCTTGCGAAGAGAACTTTTACCTTTGACTTTGGTCTTCGCAACCTTAGATCCTTCTTCTTCAACAACTACAACACCAATCTTCGCACACATATGAAGATAAGAAACAGAGGCAACAATATTTATAGGATCAGAATATCGCAACACCAAGACTCTCGCGAAATCAGTAAACGACACACTGCGAAGACATCGCGGGCTTGGAATAAAAATGACGTAACGGATGACAACCTAAATATAATAAAGATATGAATATGTAGCGAAATTGAGGAGTATCGCGATATTTAACATATATACACTTGCGAGGATATCGCAAGCCAGATCCGAAAATAAAGGAAAACTTAACTGTCATCCACTATGTAATGTCCTATATAAAGGGTCGAGTAGGCTTTAGATAGAGAGAGAGAGAGAGATCTTTTTCGAGTGTTGAGCAAGTCATTAAGAGAGAGAAAGTTTAGAGTGATTGTAATTCTTTAGCTTATCTTCTTTTCATCTTGTAACATTTTGGGAGTTTGATCAATAAAAATTATAATTGTCCATCTTAAAATGATTTGATTGTGTGGATTCTTGTGAGGGGTGTAGTGTAGGATTTCCTGCAACTACAATATTGTTAAAAAAGAAAAAAAAAAGTGTTTCTTACTTCATCTGTGATGGAGCGTAGAGCAGATAAAGTGCTAGCTTTCCCAGTTCTGTTATGGCTTGATCTCAGTTTTTTAATCTAAAATTTTCGCTAGAATTAGAGAACAAGAAAATAATAATAAATGAAAGATTATGAAGTGAGCCAGATTTGAAGACTTACCTCTTTCTCTTTCTCGGGCCAATTAATTACCCAAGGTTGATAAGTAGCGAGGTTCGCAGGAAGCACATTTGAACTTGAAATATAAGGCCCCGTCAAAAGCAGTGGAAAGACACATCATCTGTCATCTTTAGAGTGACGAGGAGTATTATTCTTTCCAGAATGCCAGTCAATATCTTGCATAAGTAATTTATCATCAGCAATGTTATCTTTCCTCTTCAAGCGGATACCCCAGCGAGTACTATCTTTCTTCATAGGTATTAATTCATAATTTTCAAAGAAACCCTCTACTGTGTATTTTTCGGTGAATATTTCCAACTCCTTAAAATTTGGATCCCTAGCTTCTTTTTTATAAAGAGACCCTTTACCAGCACCACGGTTAGCGAATTCAAGAATTAAACGAATGCATTCCCCACTCAACTGGTAGATGGCTCGCGAGAAGTTCGCATGAGCAAGAATTTCGTAAAACAAAGGAAGGTTAGGATCATATAGAGGAATGAGAAGGCCAGCGAGAATCTGACCTAGCGAAACTATGAAAACAATTTAGCAGAGAGAATGGATTTAGCTCCTTTATTGGTAATGGTGGCTAATGTAAAACCCTTCTCTTTGAGATCTTTTTAAATTCCTTCAAGAGAAGTTTCATATTTACGACCAACTGGAGGCATTTTAAGTATGGGATGAAGAAAAAATTAAAGATCAAAAGAAGTAGAAACGAGAAAATTTACAATAGCATGAGCGGAATTTACGGAAAAACGGTGAAGAAAAGTTGCAGAAAAGATAAGAAGGATAGTAAAAAAGAAGAAGAGAAGAATGAGAAAAATATATATAGAGAGAAGAATTCTCGAGAAGATAAGCACATTTAATGCGAAGAGTAGACGTGAACGGTTGAGAAATAGCGGTTGAAAAGGACGTGTCAAGAAATGGATGGAAGAAGAGATACGTGTAATAAATTCTGCGTAAAAGCACAAAATCATGTCAATACAGAAGAATATGAAAAAATGAACGGCTGCGGCATTTTGAAGCACTAATTCTCATGACATTCTCTCCTTCGCAGAGAAGACATGAGAAGAGGCAAGATGTAGGATCAGAATATTGCAACATCAATACCATTGTGAAACCTTTATACAACACACTGCGAAGATATCGCAGATTGGTTACAGAAATGACGCGACAGATGACGACAACCTAAACACGAAAAAGATGTGGAGACTTAGCGAGATTTAGGAGTGTTGCGAAGATTTAACATTTGTATACTTGCGATAATATCGCAAGCCAGATCCGAAAATAAAGGACAGCTTAGCTGTCACCCACTATGTAATATCCTATATAAAGAGCCGAACAGGCTTAAGGTGGAGAGAGATCTTTTGAGGGTATAGAGAAAGTTTTGAGGAGAGAGAAAGTCTAGAACAGTAGTTGTATTCTTGATTTCATTTCCTCCTTGTAAAATTCCTAAACTCAATTAATAAAAAGTGTGATTGTTGATCTTAAAGATGTGTTGATTATTATGAATTCTTGTGAGGGATGTATTGTGGGATTTCCTGCAACTACATCCTTATTGTCAGATGTTGATCCTGAAAATACCGAGTTATTAAATAACTTGGTTACAGTAAGGGGCAGACATGAAGTTGTTTCTCAGCAATATAATGAGCTAATGAGGGCCAAAGCTAGAGTTAAATGGATTAAGAAAGGTGGTGGTAATAAAGAATTCTTTCATGCATCTATAACAATAAGACAATCTCAGAACAATATTACAGAACTGGAAAGTACATAAGGTAATGTAGTAACAGAACAAGTTCAAATAGCAAATATTCTAGTGGATTACTATACAAAGAAATTTGAATATCAGAATGTCACATTTCATGAGGAGATATTGAAAGCAATTCCTAAGATTATAAATAATTAAGACAATAAATTTCTTGATGTTGTTCCCACTGCAATGGAAGTCAAAGAAGCAGTTTTTAGCATGAATGCAAATAGTGCTCCAGGTCCAGATGGCTTTCCTGGCAGTTTCTATAAATTTGCTTGGGACATAATTGGTGCAGAATTAATTGAAGCAATTCAATATTGTTGGTCTCACAGGTTCATTCCTAAAGGATTAAACTCCAATTTTTTATTCATCCTTCCTAAGGTTCAAGGTGCAAGAAGAGCAGAACAATTTAGACCTATTGGTCTAGCAAATTTCATTTTCAAGATACTCACAAGAATCATTACTACTAGAATAAGTACTTTGATTGAGAGGTTGATCTCTTCTCAACAAAGTGCATTTATTAAGGGGAGGAACATACATGATAAAATTGTGTTAGCTTCAGAGATGATTAATGAACTGAACATAAAAAGAAGATGATGGAATGTTGGACTTAAATTGGACATAACTCAAGCTTTTGACTATTGAAACAGATGAGGTAGAGTGGACTCAATTTATGAGAGCAAAATACAAGAACAAGAACAATGAATGAATTACTTCTTATAAACAATCATCTTTTTGGCCATGAATTAAATAGGTCATTACTGAGATAAATGAAAGCAAAAGATGGATTGTGGGTGATGGAAAATCAATTTCAGTGTGGCATGACAAATGGATTAAAGACTATGCTCTTATTGAGAGACATGCAGATGACCAATATATTCAGATGAATATGAACTTAAAAGTTGCTGACTTAATTATGGATGATGTATGGCTAATTCCAGCACAAATGTTTAAATTTTTTGAGAAGAATGAAGTACCAGCTATTGGAGGAGGCCCTGACAAGCTGATATGGGAGAAAGATTTAAATGGCAAATTTTCTGTTGCCAGTGCAGCTCAACAAATAAGAAACCAATACCCTGTATTTTCTTGGACAAAGCAAGTATGGGATCTAAGTGTGCATCCATATACATCTACTAATTAATGGAAGATTTTCAGAGGAGCTTGTGCGACTGAGGAAGCTGTAAGGAAGAAAGGTTTTCTAACAATATCAAAATGCTACTTGTGTGGCAATGCACAAGATACAATGAATCATATATTATGGGAATGTACTTTTAGTGCAATCTACTGTTTTCTTAATCCTTCATCATTTGAAGAAGTTCTGAACTTTGCTAAAAGGATGAGTAAGGCAATTCAAGAAATATGGTATAATTGTGCTTTAAGGCAATTCAAGAAATATGGTATAATTGTGCTTTCAAGGTGATGGTGGAACTTTGGCATACAAGAAATAAGAATATTTATGAGAATGAGGAACCTAACTTTGAAAAATTCAAACAAAGCATCTTGTCTTACACAAAGGAACGTGGAATAAGAATGAAAGAATCAAAATGGGGAAATATGTATGATTTACAAATCTTACTTCACTTTGGAATCACAAGAATTTCTACACACATGACAGATGTAAAACAATGTTTCTTCAAGCTGCCTGCAAGAGGACAAGTACTGATATGCTGTGATGGTGCATCAAAGGGTAACCCTGGGAATGCATGACTGGGATTTGTAGCAAGAACTGACAATGGTGGATGCCTGGGAGCATCTTCTGGAGGATTGGGGATAGCAACAAATTATCTGGCAGAAGTTATGGCTTAGTGAATGGGCTGTGAAGAAAAGGTATAAAAAGGTATGCTTCAGTCTTGATTCTAAAATAGTTTTACTAGCTTTTAGCAATGACAAAATACCCTGGATTGTTGTGAATAGATGGAACAACATTAGAAAACATATCTCAGAAATAACTTTCATCCACTCATATAGAGAGATAAACTTTTCTGCTGTCAAAATGGCTAAAAAGGGAGTGCTTCTTGCAAGAGGAACAATTATATACTATGAAGACAAGCCAAGTTTCCGGAATCAGTTGGAGGAGGAAGATGGTATATACTTCAGGTTCAGTTCTTAAAAATGGATATATTGATGTATATATGCTCTGTTCCAGGACAAAGTACTCTTGTTGTGTTTTACAGTTTTATACTTGGGCTTAACTTGATGGGCTGTATTTTAGTTGGGTCTGGGCCTTGAACATTTCTTGGCTTTATTGTAAGTTGTAATTTTGTTCCTTTTGATAATAAAATTTCATGATTTAGAAAAGAAAAAAAAAAACTGAGTCAGACATGGATTCAATTTCTTATAGGTTGGATCGCACCAAACACAAATTATTAGATCTTTTTGTGTTTGCCTGCTCTGATACCAATTGAAAAGGCGAGGGTACCCAAATATAGCTCAAGCTAAAACTTTTCCTACCTATAAGTCCTTTATTTGAAAGTGATTGTCTATGGAATGAGTCGAGACAATGCAACTAATCAGTTCACACTTCGTTTGATCGTCTATAGATATGAGATCGAGACAATACAACAACGAAGTATGTTTACTTGATAAAAAGGTTCGGACTTCACCAAACACAATAGGATTGTTTATCAAGTAAATAGGAATTAATGTTTGTGTAATTTACTTTAATTATAATAAAACAATTATACTGCGGAAATATAAAGTAAATGACACAGCAAGATTTTGTTAACGAGGAAACCGCAAATGCAGAAAAACCCCGGGACCTTGTACAGAATTGAATACTCTTAGGATTAAGCCACTACACAAAATTAAACCAACTTCGTATAGTTGAGACCAAGCAACTAAACCTATAGTTCTGTTGCATACTTAGTTGTGGCCTGGGGTGCCCCTTAGTCATTTAGCTGAGTGCCTGAGAGTATACACATATTCTGTTTTTGATTCTGTTTGAGCCATTAGATTAGCTTCACGTGTCACGCATCGATTGTGTGATTGTTAGGGTTGTTTGATTGGTATATTTGTGTAAGAAGAGCATTTATCTCAGGTTATGAACGTTGAAATTAAAAACCCAATGGCTGCGCTGTTCATCAGCTCATATTATGGCCTGAATCTCTGATTTAGGAGTTTCTATTCTTAGTTTTATCCATCAATTTATCATTTCTGTTGTTGATTTGTTGTAAGCATACAACAATTGGCATCAGAGTCGTTCTTCCCACCCAAAAATATTCCAATTTTTTTTTCCTACCATGACTTTGAAGGAGGTCGAATCGGAGGTCGAGAAATTAAAAGGATCTCATGATGTTCTTAATACAAAACTCACAGATCTAGGTGGTTCAGTTGCTGCTTTAACCACCAAGTTCGATAACCTTATGCAACTACTAGAGCAATCACATTTCCTTCAACACAATCCTGAGAGATCTACTGGTTCTCAGAATGAAACTCATGATGCTAATAATGGAAATCGCTTTACTGCACCTCCCTTTCACTATCATCATTCTCGAATACCCAAGTTAGATTTACCAAGATTCGATGGTGATAATCCAAGGAGCTGGATCCAAAAGAGTGAGCGGTATTTCAAGATAAATGATACTGAGGAGCACATGAAGGTAAATATTGCTTCGATCTATTTAGAAGGTAAAGCTGAGAAATGGTTTTTAAATTTTCAAGTAAATCGACCTCGTATTACATGCTCTGATTTAGGTGTTCATATTTGTGCTCGATTTGAAAACCCCATAGAAGAAAATTTTGTTGGAAGTTTCAATAAGCTTATTCAGAGTTCAACAGTTGATGACTATTATGAAGAATTTGAATCCTTGAAAGCCTTGATGTTGAACATGAATCCTTCACTTACTGAAACCTATTTTGTCATGAGTTTTCTTAGTGGTCTTAAAGAGGAAATTGGTAAATCTGTTTCTATGTTTCAACCATAAACTCTATCTGAAGCTTTTTGTTTAGCTAGTCTACAAGAGCAGAAAGTCAATATTGTAGCTACTGCTACTAAACCATTTACTAGATCTTTTAATACTTCCTTTCATAACAACAGACAATATTCTTCACCTAGTTTTCCTCCTAAGCCAATACTCACTTCTCCTAAATCTACACCAATCACACCTAAGTCCTTCTCTACTCCTACACCAAAATCTAACTCTGCAAGCCCTACAATCAAAAGACTAACTCCAGAGATGCAGAAGAGAAGAGATCAAGGATTATGTTATAATTGTGATGCAGTTTATTGGCCAGGCCACTTCTGCAAGGGTAAACAAAAAAAAATTATGCTACAAATGGACAATTCTGAGTCTCAGAATACTGAAGAGGAGGAGGAGGTTTTTGAAGAAGCTATTGAGTCTCCAATTCACTCTGACATTGAGATCTCACTTCATGCTCTCATAGGCACATCTACAGGGGAAACCATCAGAATTCCTTGTCTTATCTACAAACATAAAGTATCTATTCTGATTGATTCTGGCAGTACCACTAGCTTCATTGATAGCAGTCTAGCATACACTGCAACATTATTCCTACTGCTCCAATGTTAGTCACTGTGGCTAATGGTGCTACAACTACTAGTACTAGCCTGTGTTCTCAGCTTTAATGGACTATGCAAGGCCACAAGTTTGTTGAAGATTTGAGGGTCTTACCATTGGGTGGCTGTGATATTATGTTGGGAGAAGATTGGCTCAAGACATTAGGTAATGTGCTTTTTAACTTATCTAAACTCAACATTTCTTTTAAGTATCATAATAAGAAGATCACATTACATGGCTCAACACCCAGCAATTCTTTATTGATGATGAGTGGGGAGGCTGTCAAGAAATTTTTATCAAAAACTTCACATGGCATTGTGGGCCATATATTCTCTATTTCTAACCCAACTACCCAACCAAACACTTCACCAGAGCTTCTTCCTATTCTTAATGAATATCAAGACATTTTTCAAGAACCTACTCAATTTCCTCCAAAGAGATCATTAGACCACTCAATTCCTCTACAGCCTAATGATGCCCCTGTAAATCAAAGAGCCTATAAATGTCCTTTTATCCAAAAAGGGGTAGTTGAAAAACTTGTACAAGACATGCTCAACACTATATTCTTCACTAAGATAGATTTGAGGGTCAGGTACCACAATGCCAGTTAGAGTGATTGATGCTGATATCTTCTTTTTGAGACTTCTTTCTCATGGTCACTATGGTGGAGTTTTAAGGTCATGCCATTTGGCCTGACAAATGCACCTGCAACCTTTCAAGCTCTAATGAATGATATTTTCTGCGAAACTAGAAGTAAAGTATACTCCAACACTGAACCTACTCAATTTCCTCCAAAGAGATCATTAGACAACCCTCTGACCTATCCAAATCAAAGAGCCTATAAATGTCCTTTTATCCAAAAAGGGGTAGTTTAAAAACTTGTACAAGACATGCTCAACACTGGCATTATACAACCTATCCATAGTCCATTTGCTTCCCCAATCTTGCTTGTTAAGAAGAAGGATAATTCTTGGAGATTTTGTGTGGATTACAGGAAGCTCAACCACATTACCATTAAAGATAAATTTATAATTCCCATAATTGATGAGCTTATAGATGAATTAAAGGGTGCTATATTCTTCACTAAGATAGATTTGAGGGCTGGGTACCACCAGATTAGAGTGATTGATGCTGATATCTTCAAGACTTCTTTCAGAACACATCATGGTCACTATGAGTTTAAGGTCATGCCATTTGGCCTGACAAATGCACCTGCAACCTTTCAAGCTCTAATGAATGATATTTTCAAACCAGTTTTGAGAAAATTTGTCTTGGTCTTCTTTGATGACATCTTGATTTACAGTCCAAGCTTAGAAGCCCATATGGAGCACCTAAACTATGTTTTTTCCTTACTCAGACAACATCAACTTTTTGCTAACTTCTCCAAGTGTTGCTTTGGTCAAACTTCCTTGGAGTATTTGGGCCATATCATTACAGCTGAGGGTGTGTCTGCTGATCCTAGTAAGATATCTTGTATGAAACAATGGCCACTTCCCACTACTATTAAAGAACTCAGAGGTTTTCTTGGCCTCACTGGCTATTATAGAAAATTTGTTAAAGGATATGGGGTTATTTCTGAGCCACTTACTGAGCTGTTAAATAAGAATTCCTTCCTTTGGAGTCCAGCAACAACACTTGCATTCAATAAGCTCAAAGAATCCATGACCACTGATCGGTTGTCAATCCGTCAAAAATAATTTCACTTTCTTACTCACTAAATATAAATGAAGTACAAGGTAAGGAAGAGTTCGTATCCACAGAGAGGCAATTGTTGTTATGCAATTTTCAGTTTCTAAGGTAACCAAGGGGGGATGTTTGTTGTGTTAACGAAATACTAAGGTAAAAATAAAATAGAGCAAAGCAAATAATTGGAATAATCAATAGAGAGAAGATATTGGTCACGGGATAGTATCATTCACAAACATGTATTTTCATCAATGATTATAATTGATAATTTAATCTCTTGTTTACTAATAGTCCTAGGATACCTTGATCGCAAGTATATCCCGCTAATTCCCTGTTTTCATCACAACCACATTAAAAGATGCATATGTGAATTCTTCCTAGAAAGCAACCTAAAGTGTAAAAGCACAATTAGATTTAACTCCCTAAAAGCAATAAGTTCTATGGAATAAGACTAATCAATGCAAACGAATGTGTAAAAGCACTAATCGTTTTAACAAAAGTTATGATTCACTTGTGACTAGTAGGATATATCACTACAAGCACTACCCACAATTATGCTACTTAGAATCAGGGATAAACAACTTTTTCGTATTGAAAACCCTAATATAGCTCTAGAGATAAATGTAAATCGGATTGATTCCGGACTCAACCAAACAAACAATCAAATCATATAACACTATTAATTGTGAATCACAAACATTAAAATATTTAGACAAAACTAATTCATTGAATCATATAACATATTGAGAAATCAACTTTATCCCATAACCAATAATATTCGTTTAGCTACTCATAGCTATGGAGTTCATCATAAAAATATTAATTGAAAAGAAGAAGATGAACAAAAGCAAACCCTAGAAGCGTAAACAAAACCGGCTCTCCAAAGTTCCAAGAATAAAACGTGATCCCCAGAGTTGTAGAAAACTTTCCCTTTTATAGCTTTTCATCTTTCCAAAATTAGGTCTTCAAAGCCCAAAGTCCAAGTGGTCCACCAAGCCCATGTGTGTGCAAATACCCATGTGAAAATATAACCCAAAAGAGGTCGCCGGAAATCGGCCGAAAAATATATCTCAGGTGACCGGCAAAGTCCACCCGGTCACCGGTCAACGGGTCAACTCGGTCGAGTCAACTCGGGTCAAGTTACTGAGTCAAACCGGGTACAGGTACCGAGTCAGATCATTGAGCTGAGTTGTCTTGGCTCAGGCCATTGCATAGGCCATATCTGTGTTGCACCAAGACGGTGCATCACTGTTCACTTCCAGCCAAGATGGCTGTGCATTCTGCACACTCCCATCCCCTCAGCTCAGCTTCATCTTCTTGTTGTCAAATCTCCATTACATGTAGTTAAATTCCATCCCTGCAATGCACAGCTTCATCCATTGCATCAAACGCTGCCTTCCAGTCTTACAAAATTCCACCTAATTCATGGCAATCATTTGCAATGCCATTCCCGTTTTAGCATACTCAAACCCACAGCAAACTTGCCTCACTTTCTTCGCTTCAATTTCAGCTCAAGTACACCACCAGGCTCCAACACAAAAGCACCCGCAATTCCCTATCATTTGTAGCTGCAATCTGTGCTTGCACTTGGTTGCACACAATTTTCGATTCATATCAATTCCGCCATCTTTACAAAGACCAACATAATCGAGTCTTAAGCCATTCTATTCTCGCATCTCTCTACTACCCGCTTCATTCATCATATCCTGCATCATTCATACACACTTCATAACCTTGAGCAGCAACAGTGCCATATTTGCATCAAACCAGCTAGCATCATCATTCATCCCAAACTGCCATCGAGTTTCACTGCCTAATGACACAACTGCACTACCACTGCAATTCACACCTGCAACTACAGATGCAAGTTCTAACATTCAGAACCTCCTCAAACTTGTACACTCCTTTCCCTATTAGCTTACAGCAACAGCTCTCATTTGCAATCCACCAACTCCAATTGCTCAAGACCACCTCCAACAGAATCAGACCTACACAGCCATAATTTATTTGCGTCTCAGCAACAGCAACTACAACTCCACGGCAACACCACCAATGCCTTGCTCTCGCATCGATTCAAGCCATTGCCTGCCTTCATCTCAGCTCCATTTCGTCTCCGCAACACATACTCCATTCAGTGCCCATTATCAACAGCAGCTCAACATCACCATTTCCCTGGCAAGCGGCAACTTGCAATAACCTTCAGCAGCACCAAATGACTGCAATCTTTACAGTCTAGCAGCTTCTTCTTTGCAGTAGCGGCCTGCAATTCCTAGCCCAACGTCACCAGTTCTAGCTCAACCTGTCACTGCAAGACCACTTCAGCTCCAGCCGTAAGTCCTTGCTACTTCAACATCCATCTGAGCTAATGCCATCTCTGCACTCCCACTTGAACCATTCACAGCAAAACCACCATCTCAGTCATACCCTTCACCAATACCTCCATCTGAACTTCATTACCTTCTCCATCTCTGGAATCCATGAGAACCCATGTGCTTCCCTGCTTCTCAAATTCAACCACCAACATCAAATTCGACCAAACCCCATCATTCCTGGCTTCAATCAATGGCATCAGATTCTTCCAACAGCAAACCCTTTCTTTCATTTTTCAATTTCAGATCAAACACAAACCCTAGACTGAAACCTTGAATCGTTACCTGTGTAAGCTTTCACCAGCAGATGACTCTTTTGATTGTATATCAACAACCTCCAATTTCTTCTGGTCCTTCACAAATTTCACCAGAGAATCAACCCATCTCGAATTCCATCTCAATTACCACCAGTTCCTTCCTTAAATCCCTAGATTCAAACTAATTATTCTCAATCTGGTATCAATCAAACCCATGGAAGAAATTTCACAGTAACTTCATCATCTTCAATCGAGAGCAGCTACAAAATCCGCAAAAACCCTAACTCTGAATCGACTCGAGTTCCAGTTCCTTCTCTACTTCATACACCAGCAGAAGCTTCAATCAATCACTTTCAACAGCGCCACTACCATCGTGAATCAACTTCAACACGACCATCACGAACAACTCCAATTTCTTCTCTCGGTTCTTAATCCTTACCTCAATCTCTCTGAGACAACAGCGCAACTGCTGTTTAATTTCTTTTCTTCTTCTTGATTTCAGGTGAAACTAATGAACGAGTGGAATGAGTGAGCCGCTAGATTTTTAGGGCATATGTAATAAGATGGATTGAGACAACCCATAGTCTCAGATAAGGGTCACCCAAGCTAACATCCCCTTAACCTCAGCTATCATGTGTTTAATGCTCCTCCAAATAGAGTTGTCCCTTAACTTTGACTGGGCTCCAGATATTGTTCGCCCATAAGATGACAATTTTGCCATTTTTGCTCAAATTGGGTGATTTCTTCTTCTTTCTTCCGCATGACTCCATTGCACCTAATAAACTCAAAATCAAACATAAGATACATAATTTCACCCGAAAAGTAGCAAAGAAAGCATAAACAATAGATAAATATTAAGGTGTTTACAACACCTATCAAATTCCCCCACACTTAGACTTTGCTAGTCCCCGAGAAAATCAAACAAAACAATTCTAAAATACATACAACTCTGTGTCGTCGAGGCTACGGTTACTCTTAGCATAAATAACAAGCCTTTGAACCCCTAGGTGTCCCTAGTGGACGAGTTATAGTCTCGTGAGGGTTTACTAGAGATATACCCACAAAACCTACTTTTCCAACTTACTAGTTCTCCGTAATAATAGCATCCAACGCGCTAAGAAGACATAGAAAATCTGCACACTAGTCATAAGAAGTTAGACACATAAATGAACACAATCTCATCCTTAAAATTTGAGAGAGAAATAACCATCCCTTCTCGAAAGAAATTCGGGTTCGGAGTGATCAAAAGTCTCGACTCTGCCTCACAAGAAAGGGTTTTATGAATTTGCGCTCAATAATAAACAACTTTTTTATGGGTCACACATGTGTCCAGGTAGGAATGAAGAGAGAATCCTGCGACACGTTGAATAGTAGGAAGGTAAAACCCTCCGAATTGTTTTAAAAACCCACATCTTTTATAAATTTTTTAAAACCCATTTTTCTGACGATCTCTAAGAAAGGAAATCAACCACTTAACGAAGGTGGGAATATGATTACTTACCTCGTTATCCGTTCGACGTGCAGCTAGCACCACTCTCACAAAGATCCATAGAAACGTCTTCGGTCTTCAATCGGTGTCTTCATCTTCGTCTTCGGTCTTCAACTCTTGATGATAACTCTTGAACTTCGTAGAATCTTGACAATATGATTCTTTCCCTCAAATTCCTTGTTGCTTGAAACTTCATTATAGATATTTCTTCTTTCCATTGGCTTTATTGAAAGAACAAAACGAAAAACGAACTATACAATCTCAAAATATAATTTTTTTTTATTTTTTTTTATCAATTTTTTTTTTTTTTTTTTTTTTTATCATAAAAAAAAATAAAACAAATACAAAATAAAAACGAAATAAAACAATAAAACTAGTAATGAACCTAAAGAAATTTTCTCTTGTCTTTTTTTTTTAATTAATTATTTTTTTTTTAAGACAAGAGAAAGTAAAATACAAATAAAATAAAAAGGTAAGTACAAAGGCCATGGTGTAAGTACTTTACCGCTTGATTCTTCACAACTTATATGTCTTGATATCATAAACTTCTTGAACTCTCATCTTTTATAATTTTCACTCTTGTACAATAGTCTTCAACTTATAAAAATTATGCTCCTTGTTTTGTTGCTATACTTGAATCTGAAATATGCTCAATTCTGTACCGTTGCTTGTAAACCTTGAACGTGTTCAACTTTCCTTAAAATTTGTGATGCTCTTCTTGTTGATGATGATGGTGTTTCTATGGACCTGTTGGTGTAGAGAGAGATAAGGTGGATGGTGCTAACTGCGAACAAGATTACAAGTGGTATGTAAGTTAGCAATTCGATGTCACCATCATGGTTGATAAAAATAGCACTCAAGAGATCAAAATAGTGCTTCTATGGTGGGAGGTTGGGCAGCTCACCATTCTGCCCGGAATTTACGTACGGTGACACACACTCTAAAAGCACAAATTTAGACAGTTACAAAGAATTGAAGGTTGGTGCCTCACATTATGTAACATGGGTAGTCTCCACTATAGGGGATCACTACTCTAATACCGAATTCAGTCTGCACCTTATTTGCCACTGGCATGGTTAAATCCAACTTTAACTCTCATACAATTAAGAAACCCGATCATGTTCTCTGTCATCTCTAAGTTTAGTCACTCTTATGAGAATCTCGATGTAATCTTAGCGACATGTATACTATGTGACAATAAACTAACTACAAGTTGGAGTTTTCTTATTCACTAATTTACACAAAAGTTGAAAATTTTCAAAAATTTACAACGCAAATGCTTAACCACTCCCCCACACTTAAACTTTACATTGTCCTCAATGTAAATTGAATCGTCCAAAGTAAGTCAAGGTGGGAAATTCTAACAAAAAATCAGAAAAAACAAGACAAGGAAAAACTAAAAACAAGACAAGAAATAAATACAAGACAAGAAATACTCATCCGATGGGTTGCCTCCCATTTAGCGCTTGGCTTAAAGTCGTCAGCCCGACTATCTCCTTGCTTTCTATGACTCCTCCAGAGGGAGCACATCCACAAAGTTAACTCCTTCCACCACTTCGGAAGTGAAATTCTCATAATATGGTTTCAACCGGTGCCCATTAACTTTAAGTTCTTTCCTTGTAGCTATGCTACGAATTTCCACTGCACCATGAGAAAACACATTAGTAACAATAAAAGGTCCGATCCATCGTGACCTTAATTTACCCGGAAATAATTGCAAGCGAGAATTAAACAAAATCACTTTCTGCCCAATGCAAAATTGTTTTCTAGAAATCATGTTATCATGAAATGCCTTTGTCTTTTCCTTATAAATGCGTGAGCTTTCAAATGCATCATTGCGAAGCTCCTCTAGCTCTTGGAGTTGTAACTTCCTTTGATTTCCAGCCCCATCCATCTCCATGTTGCATTGTTTAATAGCCCAAAACGCCTTATGCTCAATTTCAACGGGTAAGTGACAAGGTTTACCATACACAAGCCTAAATGGAGACATCCCTATAGGTGTCTTGTATGCGGTTCTATAAGCCCACAAAGCATCATTAAGTCGCATGCTCCAATCTTTCCTTGTTGGGTTCACTGTCTTTTCTAGAATGGATTTCACCTCCCGATTAGACACCTCGGCTTGTCCATTTGTTTGGGGATGATAAGGTGTTGCAATCTTGTGCGACACATTGTACTTCGTCAACAAGCTTTGCAAAATCCTGTTTTTGAAGTGAGAACCCCCATCGCTAATTATGGCTCTTGGAATTCCAAACCTTGCAAAAATATTAGCTTGCACAAAATCTGAAACCACTTTAGAATCATTAGTTGGGGTGGCCTTAGCTTCCACCCATTTCGAGACATAATCAACCGCAAGTAAGATATAAAAATTCCCATGGGAGTTGACAAAAGGCCCCATAAAATCAATACCCCATACATCAAAAACTTCAATAAATTGAATAAAAGTTTGTGGCATTTGATTTCGGGCACCTAGATTGCCGGTTCTTTGGCACCTATCACAAGTTGTACAAAATATATGTGCATCCTTAAACAAAGTTGGCCAATAGAAACCACTTTCAAGTACCTTGTGAGCGGTTCTCTTACTCCCAAAATGTCCTCCGCAAGCATAGGAGTGACAAAAAGACAAGATAGAATTAAATTTAGATTCGGGAACACACCTTCTTATTACTTGGTCACTACCATGTTTCCATAAGTATGGATCATCCCATATGTATTGGTTCCCTAACTTCTTAAGTTTGTCCCTCTCAGCACGAGACAAGTTCTTTGGGATTTGTTTAGAAACTAAGTAATTCACAATATCGGCATACCATGGTTCTCCAAAGGCAATTGAGAATAGTTGCTCATGCGGGAAACTTTCACGCAATGGGATAGTCTCCTTATCTACAGCAAGATGGCTCAAGTGATCCGCAACGGTGTTCTCAATCCCTTTCTTGTCTTTGATTTCAATATCAAACTCTTGCAAGAGTAAAATCCATCGTATGAGCCTCGGTTTCGCCTCTTTCTTTGTAAGCAAGTACTTAAGCGCTGCATGATCAGAAAAGACAACAACTTTTGTACCAATTAGATAAGAGCGAAACTTTTCTAAAGCAAAAACAATGGATAATAACTCTTTTTCAGTGGTTGTGTAGTTTTGTTGGGCCTCATTTAACGTTCTAGAAGCATAATAAATAGCATGAGGAAGCTTCCCCACACGTTTCCCAAGCACCGCACCAACCGCATAGTCACTTGCATCACATATGAGCTCAAAAGGCTTGCTCCAATCCGGTGGTTTAATGATAGGGGCTGAAATCAAAAGTTCTTTCAAACGATTGAATGCCACCATACATTTTTTCATCAAAGTTAAAAACCACATCTTTTTGCAATAAGTTACAAAGTGGTGATGCTATCTAGGAAAATTCCTTGATGAATCTACGATAGAAACCTGCATGACCAAGAAAAGAGCGTATCCCCCTCGCCGTAGTGGGAGGGGTTAAAGCACGAATAAGGTCTATCTTAGATTTATCAACTTCCAAGCCTTTAGAAGATATTATATGGCCTAAAACTATGCCATGAGTTACCATGAAATGGCACTTCTCCCAATTAAACACAAGGTTTGTTTCAACACATCGTTCAAGGATTAAAGACAAGTAGGAAATACCATTAGGTCCTAGAAATAATATATTAGAGAGGGTCTAGTCCATTTGACCCAGTCAAATGTCTGTTTGGTCCTATTTGGTAATATAAATTATAGTTTGGTCCTAGAAATTATGGTTTGGTCCTAGAAATTATGGTTTGGTCCTAGGGTGATGTCATGGATGATGTAATTTTCATTGTGTGGTGGCAGAAATACCCTTTTGGGACCACATATATAGACAAAAACCCTAGAAAATATCTTTATTTTCAGATTTACTTTCTCTCTCCACATGTTTTCAGATCTAGTTATTTTTCTCTTTTTCTTTTTTCTTTTTCTTTCTGCTACTGTTTTTGTTGTTGTTGTTGATGATGAAGAAGAAGAAGAAGAAGACGACGACGACGATTTTTCATGGATATGTTGCTGTTTTTTATGTCGTTATTGATGAAGAAGAAGAAGAAGAAGAAGATGAAGAAAGACGATGAAGATGATGATTTGAATGTTGAAGATGAAGAAAGACGATGAAGATGATGATGATGAAGATGAAGAAAGATGATGATTTGAGATGATGATTTGAGAGGAAAAGAAAGTCGATGACGATGAAGACGATGAAGAAAAGAAAGATGATGATGATTTGCTGCTGGTGTTTGAATGTTTTTTTTTTCTTTTTTAATTTTTTTAGCTTTTTGTATGGACTTCATTCCTGGGAATGAAGTCTGTTTTTATAGCTTTTTGTATGGACTTCATTCCTGGGAATGAAGTCTGTTTTTATAGCTTTTTGTATGGACTTCATTCCTGGGAATGAAGTCTGTTTTTTTAGCTTTTTGTATGGACTTCATTCCTGGGAATGAAGTCTGTTTTTTAGCTTTTGTATGGACTTTATTCTTGGGAATGAAGTTTGTTTTTTAGCTTTTTGTATGGAATGAAGTCTGTTTTTTTAGCTTTTTGTATGGACTTCATTCCTGGGAATGAAGTCTGTTTTTTTAGCTTTTTGTATAAACTTCATTCCTGGGAATGAAGTCTGTTTTTTTAGCACGGAAGAACTCCTACAAAAAAAAAATTAACATGGAAGGGTATTTTTGTCTATTTAAATATTTTTAAATAATTATGGACCAAACAGTAAAGGCGTTTGACCAAAGGACTAAACAGACATGGGCCCACCTAAAAAAGGACCAAACGATATTTTTCCCTAAAGACAAATTGTTCAAGCAAAGGTCAAATGAATCACCAAAGACACTAAAGTCATCCATGAACACTTCGATTATGTTTTCAACATATTCCGAAAAGATACTTACCATACACCTTTGAAAAGTAGTCAAGCATTGCATAAGCCAAAAGGCATCCTTCTATAAGCAAAAGTACCGAAAGGACAAGTGAAAGTGGTTTTCTCTTGATCCTCCTATTATCACAATCTAATTATAACCCTGAATAGCCATCAAGAAAGCAATAATAATAGTGTCCAACTAAACGTTCAAGCATTTGATCAATAAAAGTTAAAGGAAAGTGATCTTTTCTAGTAGTGGCATTCAATTTTCTATAATCAATACAAACCCTCCAACCGGTTTGCACACGAGTTGGGACAAGTTCATTCTTATCATTCTCCACCGCTGTCACACCTGATTTCTTTGGTACTACTTGTACCGGGCTTACCTACTTGCTATCGGATATGGGGTAGATAACACCCACTTCTAAAAGCTTGAGTATCTCCTTTTTCACAACTTCCATCATGGGAGGGTTCAAACGACGTTGTGCTTCCCTTGTAGGCTTTGCATCATCCTCCAAACGAATTTTGTGCATACACGACAGGGCTTATACCCTTGATATCGGCGATTGTCCATCCTATGGCCGTCTTGTACTTCCTTAGCACCCTTAGAAGTTTTTGCTCCTGTAAATCACTAAGCTCATTAGAAACAATCACAGGTAACTCTTCATTATCACCCAAGTACAAGTACTTTAGGTGACCGGGAAGAGGTTTCAATTCTAAAATTGGAGATTTAACAATTGAAGGTACAAGCTTTTCATCACTGCATGGTAAAGAAATAAAAGAGATATTATGAGTTTCCGGGCATCCTTGTAGTGAATTAAGATCACCAAGGGCTTCCTTGACTTCATTACCACACTCTACACCATTATCCATTTAACACTCTACTTCCTGGATGTAGTTAACACGGTTTCCAAAGCATCATCACCATTTAATTCAAACATTTGTTGTGCCAATGTATCCATAACATCAATGGAGAAACAAGAGTGGACATCGCTAGGATATCTCATCGTCTCGAAAATGTTGAAACGTATTGTTTCTCCATCAAACTCCATAGTTAGCGTTACCTTGTCCACATCAATTATGGTTTTCGCCGTTTTCATGAAGGGACGCCCAAGTAGCAATGGAAGAGACGAGTCCGGTGAACCTTCATTCATCTCTAACACACAAAAGTCAGCTGGAAATACAAGTTGATTAACCTGCACAAGAACATCCTCAACAATACCCATTGGGTAGACATTAGAGCGATAGGCTAATTGCAATACAATTTCAGCCTTTTTAAGAGGACCAAGATCAAGTGAATTATACATTGACGCAGGCATAACATTAACGGATGCACCTAAATCTAACATAGCTTTGTTAAACGTTGTGTTACCAATTGTGACGGGAATGTCAAAACTACCGGGATCCTTGCACTTAAGTGGGAGTTTGTGTTGTAAGATTGCCGAAGCATTCTCCCCACACTAAGCACTTCATTACCTTTGAGCCTTTGCTTATTGGTACACAAGTCCTTCAACACCTTTGCATACTTTGGAACTTGCTTAATAGCATCAATGAGTGGTATGTTCACATGGATCTTTTTAAGAACGTCTAAAATCTCCTTTTCTAATTCCGCCTTCTTAGAACTTGCAAATCTGCGAGGAAAAGGTAAAGGAGGAACATAAGTAGAAACCGGAGTTTTAGAGTTAGGAATAGGTACCTCAGAAGTTTGGGGAGAATCCTCATTATTCTCCTCCAAAACAGGTTCCTTTGGTGTTTCCACCTTGCCCGAATCAGTAACTTTGGGTTGCACAAGTTGTGTACCACTTCTCAACGTAATAGCATTAACACCCTCTTTTGGGTTAATAGGTTGAGAAGGGAGTTTCCCACTATTTTGTGCCTTCAATTGGTTCAACTCAATATCCATGGAGCCCATTTGTGTCTGCAACTCCTTGATAGCACTCTTAGTTTCCTGTTGACTCTCTTTGAACATAGTAGAAATGCCTTGCATCATTGTTTGAAGCTTTGAATCAATATCGGAACCTTGATTTTACATTGATTGTTGTGCTTGTGGTTGCTGAAATTGTTGTCTCGGCTGGAATTGTTGTTGTTGAGGTTGAAATCCACTCGGAAAGTTGAAGGTAGGTTGTTGAACCGCTCCTTGCTTGTTGGCATAGCTAAAATTGGGGTGATCTCTCCATCCCGGATTGTAAGTGTTTGAGTAGGGATCATACCGTCTTTGTTGATTTGGAAAGATCGCATTAGCTTGCTCGTCCTCATAAGTTTGAGAGGAACTTGGTATAACTGCGGCTGCAACTTGTTGCATCATTGCTGACATGTTACCCATTTGTTGACGAAGTTCCTCAACCTCGCTCACTTCATTCACTCTTCTTAGAATCACATCCTAACCACGACTCAAAAATTGTTGGGAGTTTGCTGCCATGTTTTCAATCAACTCTCTAGCTTGTGCCACCGTCTTTCTAACTAGTGCACCACCACCCGCAGCGTCAATAAGATTCCTATCACTTGATTGGAGTCCTTCATAGAAGTATTGTATGATCATAGCGTCACTGAATTGGTGGTGAGGGAAGCTTGCCACCAATCTCTTGTATCGTTCCCAACATTCATATAAAGATTGTCCCACATTTTGCTTCATCCCACAAATCTCCTTGCGAATTTGAGTAGCCTTTGATGTAGGAAAATATCTCTCTAAAAAGAGTTTCTTCAACCCATTCCATGTCGTGACACTTCCGGGAGGTAAATAGTACAACCAATCCTTAGCACTATCCATCAAAGAGAAACGGAAAACTTTTAACATTGCACCATCCGCCTCAACATCCACTGGAAGCATAGCCGTGACAATGGTGCGGAAGTCCATAAGATGTTTGTTTGGGTCTTCATTCACCATGCCATGGAACTTTGGTAATTCTCTAAGCAACCCCGACTTTATCTCAAAAGTAGAGTTCGTTTGAATACACCCCTGTTGTGTATCAAGCCTATGAGAAGCCAAGTCCTTGAGTGAACGATTTGCATCACCCATTGTTTCTTCTTCTTCAACTTGTAGTTCGTCTACGCATGGAACCTCTTGTTCTCCTTCTATTTGTAACTCTTTTTCCACTTCTAACTATGGATTTTCTGTTGTGTCTTGACTTGGTTGGAGTATTGTGCCTCTTCGAGTAGCTATCCCGCACCTTGGGTAGTTCCAATCTTTAGAAGCCAGGGATTAGGTAACTGAAAACAATTCTCGCAAAAAAGTGAGAAACAAGACAAGAACCGAAAAGCAAAGATAAAAGCAGAAATTATAAAAAGAAAATAAAAACTTAATAACAAGCCGTATGCCTCCCCGGCAACGACGCCAAAATTTGATCGGTTGTCAATCCGTCAAAAATAATTTCACTTTCTTACTCACTAAATATAAATGAAGTACAAGGTAAGGAAGAGTTCGTATCCACAGAGAGGCAATTGTTGTTATGCAATTTTCAGTTTCTAAGGTAACCAAGGGGGGATGTTTGTTGTTTTAACGAAATACTAAGGTAAAAATAAAATAGAGCAAAGCAAATAATTGGAATAATCAATAGAGACAAGATATTGGTCACGGGATAGTATCATTCACAAACATGTATTTTCATCAATGATTAGAATTGATAATTTAATCTCTTATTTACTAATAGTCCTAGGATACCTTGATCGCAAGTATATCCCGCTAATTCCCTGTTTTCATCACAACCACATTAAAAGATGCATATGTGAATTCTTCCTAGAAAGCAACCTAAAGTGTAAAAGCACAATTAGATTTAACTCCCTAAAAGCAATAAGTTCTATGGAATAAGACTAATCAATGCAAACGAATGTGTAAAAGCACTAATCGTTTTAACAAAAGTTATGATTCACTTGTGACTAGTAGGATATATCACTACAAGCACTACCCACAATTATGCTACTTAGAATCAGGGATAAACAACTTTTTCGTATTGAAAAACCCTAATATAGCTCTAGAGATGAATGTAAATCGGATTGATTCCGGACTCAACCAAACAAACTATCAAATCATATAACACTATTAATTGTGAATCACAAACAATAAAATATTGAGACAAAACTAATTCATTGAATCATATAACATATTGAGAAATCAACTTTATCCCATAACCAATAATATTCGTTTAGCTACTCATAGCTATGGAGTTCATCATAAAAATATTAATTGAAAAGAAGAAGATGAACAAAAGCAAACCCTGGAAGCGTAAACAAAACCGGCTCTCCAAAGTTCCAAGAATAAAACGTGATCCCCAGAGTTGTAGAAAACTTTCCCTTTTATAGCTTTTCATCTTTCCAAAATTAGGTCTTCAAAGCCCAAAGTCCAAGTGGTCCACTAAGCCCATGTGTGTGCAAATACCCATGTGAAAATATAACCCAAAAGAGGTCGCCGGAAATCTGGTATTATGGCCGGAAATCGGCCAGAAAATATATCTTAGGCCATTGCATAGGCCATATCTGTGTTGCACCAAGACGGTGCATCACTGTTCACTCCCAGCCAAGATGGCTGTGCATTCTGCACACTCCCATCCCCTCAGCACAGCTTCATCTTCTTGTTGTCAAATCTCCATTACATGTAGTTAAATTCCATCCCTGCAATGCACGGCTTCATCCATTGCATCAAACGCTGCCTTCCAGTCTTACACAATTCCACATAATTCATGGCAATCATTTGCAATGCCATTCCCGTTTTAGCATACTCAAACCCACAGCAAACTTGCCTCACTTTCTTCGCTTCAATTTCAGCTCAAGTACACCACCAGGCTCCAACACAAAAGCACCCGCAATTCCCTATCATTTGTAGCTGCAATCTGTGCTTACACTTGGTTGCACACAGCTCAGTTCATATCAATTCCGCCATCTTTACAACACCAACATAACTGAGTCTTAAGCCATTCTATTCTGCATCTGTCTACCTGCTTCATTCATCATATCCTGCATCATTCATACACACTTCATAACCTTGAGCAGCAACAGTGCCATATTTGCATCAAACCAGCTAGCATCATCATTCATCCCAAACTGCCATCGAGTTTCACTGCGTAATGACACAACTTCACTACCACTGCAATTCACACCTGCAACTACAGCTGCAAGTTCTAACATTCAAAACCTCCTCAAACTTGTACACTCCTTTCCCTATTAGCTTACAGCAACAGCTCTCATTTGCAATCCACCAACTCCAATTGCTCAAGACCACCTCCAACAGCATCAGACCTACACAGCCATAATTTATTTGCGTCTCAGCAACAGCAACTACAACTCCACGGCAACACCACCAATGCCTTGCTCTCGCATCGATTCAAGCCATTGCTCGCCTTCATCTCACTCTCCATTTCGTCTCAAAGAACACATACTCCATTCAGTGCGCATTATCAACAGCAGCTCAACACCACCATTTCCCTGGCAAGCGGCAACTTGCAATAACCTTCAGCAGCACCAAATGACTCCAATCTTTACAGTCTAGCAGCTTCTTCTTTGCAGTAGCGGCCTGCAATTCCTAGCCCAACGTCACCAGTTCTAGCTCAACCTGTCACTGCAAGACCACTTCAGCTCCAGCCATAAGTCCTTGCTACTTCAACATCCATCTGAGCTAATGCCATCTCTGCACTCTCACTTGAACCATTCACAGCAAAACCACCATCTCAGTCATACCCTTCACCAATACATCCATCTGAACTTCATTACCTTCTCCATCTCTGGAATCCATGAGAACCCATGTGCTTCTCTGCTTCTCAAATTCAACCACCAACATCAAATTCGACCAAACCCCATCATTCCTGGCTTCAATCAATGGCATCGGATTCCTCCAACAGCAAACCCTTTCTTTCATTTTCAATTTCAGATCAAACACAAACCCTAGACTGAAACCTTGAATCGTTACCTGTGTAAGCTTTCACCAGCAGTTGACTCTCTTGATTGTATATCAACAACCTCCAATTTCTTCTGGTCCTTCACAAATTTCACCAGAGAATCAACCCATCTCGAATTCCATCTCAATTACCACCAGTTCCTTCCTTAAATCCCTAGATTCAAACTAATTATTCTCAATCTGGTATCAATCAAACCCATGGAAGAAATTTCACAAGAATTTCATCATCTTCAATCGAGAATTTCACGCCTTCTCTACTTCATACACCAGTAATCAATCACTTTCAACAGCGCCTTACTACCATCGTGGAATCTTCATCATCTTCAATCGAGAAAATTTCTTTTCTTCTTCTTGATTTCAGTGAAACTACAAAATCCGTCTCGTATAAGGGTCACCCAAGAAACCCTAACTTTGATTGAAAGTTGACTGAGTTGTCTACATGTGAAAAGTAGCTCACTTAACAAGTAAAACACTCTTAAACTTTCTCTCTCCTAATGTTCCTTCTCTACTTCAGCCCTACACCTAATCTATCCTTTTATTTCGAAATTTCATGGATATGAAGATTGGATATGACTTTCAAAGCATACAATATTCAAGGTTTTGGTAAATCCATAACCAAAGTTAGAGGAGATAAAAATACGTATTCCATTGGGAAGAATCAAACTCGTGTGACATCGAGTATAGTAGATATAGAATCACCGTGTTTAATTTCTTTTCTTCTTCTTGATTTGTCGAAAGGAAGAATGATCAAACTAATGAGGAACAAGAGAGGAATGAGTGAGCCGCTAGATTTTCCTAGGGCATATGTAATAAGATGGATTGAGACAACCCATAGTCTCGGATAAGGTCACCCACAAGTTGGAAATTGATAAAAATGTAAAGCCATTCAAACAAAGAATTAGAAAGATAGCATCCCCTTAACCTCGCAAAAATATCCCAATGGATAGCTAATATGGTTATAGTTCTATCAAAGGAATAAGTTTGCATTGTTTAATGCTCCTCCAAATAGAGTTGTCCCTTAACTTTGGCTATACTAAATGCCATTCGGCTCCGAGATATTGTTTCGCAGACGCCCATAAGATGACAATTTTTTTTGAGCAAATGAGGCAATCACTAGGAAGGTTCATCTCGTCGTCTGAGCAAATGTAAACATTTTTTCGTTGTTCTAAAAAAGGGATCAAATTCTAACAAAAGGCTTTACAAGGAATTAAGGAGCATTTAATGGATATATCCATTACGGTATGGCTCGCGACTCCACGCCTTTATGCGCTTTATAACTTCAAGAAACTTTTAATGCCAGCAGAAAAGAAATTATTCAAAGATTGAAAACTAATCCTAGCGTTAGTCTATGCGCCATTTAAACTTCTCGTGATATATTTTCAGCACATACCGTTAGTAATCAAAGGTACCAATTGAGTCAAGAATGAAAATTCAAAAAGACGGGTGAAGAATCAAAGATGGAATGCTCAAATAAGTCATTGCAAACTCAACATGAAATATTATCTTCAACCAAGTCACGTTCACAGACTTTCTTCTCGAGGAAGATGAAGCTTGAAATGATGGATGTAGAGGAAGAACATGGAGACCCAAAAGATTTGTTAATCGAGCTAAACCGGTGGGAAATATTAGTGGATGGATCATCAAATGGAGAAGGTAGGAGTGGGAATTGAATAAGTTAGCTTTTGCTTTTAGATTGGAATTTGAGTCTACCAATTTAATACGGCCATAATACATGCTTTATTTGCAATAGAAATGAAATCGAGAGTGTGAGAATTACCAAATGACTAGCAATTGGCAATTCGCTGATAATGAAAAGTATGCTACAAATGATCCATCCCTTTGCAGAAATACAGAAGCTTGCTCAGATAAAAATAAAATGGAGGCACATATCAAGGAGAGATAACAGATGACGCTAATCTTCATCATCTTCAATCGAGAGCATAATCACTATCAGAGAATTCCTACAAAATCCGAATCTCCAACTAAGTTTCAATCGAGATCGCAAATTTTGACTCGAGCTCCAGCTTCTTCTCTACTTCATACACTTTTACATTCTTCTTGCTAGGTTATCACGATCTAACAGATGTTGTGAAATTTTTGATTTTCAAGGTGAAGACTTCAATCAATCACTTTCAATCATTCACGCCGCCACTACCATCGTGAATCAACTTCAACACGACCATCACGAACAACTCCAATTTCTTCTCTCGGTTCTTAATCCTTACCTCAATCTCTATCGAGACAACACTTCATATATACAGCTGAAATTTCTTTGTTAATTTCTTTTTTCTTCTTCTTGATTTCAGGTGAAACTAATGAACGAGAGGAATGAGTGAGCCGCTAGATTTTTAGGGCATATGTAATAAGATGGATTGAGACAACCCATAGTCTCAGATAAGGGTCACCCAAGCTGACATCCCCTTAACCTCAGCTATCATGTGTTTAATGCTCCTCCAAATAGAGTTGTCCCTTAACTTTGACTGGGCTCCAGATATTGTTCGCCCATAAGATGACAATTTTGCCATTTTTGCTCAAATTGGGTGATTTCTTCTTCTTTCTTCCGCATGACTCCATTGCACCTAATAAACTCAAAATCAAACATAAGATACATAATTTCACCCGAAAAGTAGCAAAGAAAGCATAAACAATAGATAAATATTAAGGTGTTTACAACACCTATCAACCACTACTCCAATTCTAGCTTTGCCAGATTTCACAAAGCTATTTATGGTGGAGAGTGATGCCAGTGATTCATGTGTGGGAGCTATTCTCTTACAAGAAAACAAACCCATTGCTTACTTCAGCAAACCTTTGGGACCTAGAGCACAAGCTTTATCTACTTATGAGAAGGAATTTCTGGATATTGTATTGGCAGTCCAAAGATGGAGGCAATATTTGAAAGGTAATAAATTCATCATCAAAACTGACCATCAAAGCATTAAATACTTTCTTGATCAGAAGATTACTACTGCCTTCCAATAAAAATGGCTTATTAAGTTGCTGGGATTTACTTATGAAATCCAATACAAGAAAAGTGATGACAATGTAGTAGTTGATGCCTTATCTAGAAGACCTACTCCTTCAGTGGCTTGTCACTCAATCTCAGTCTCTACCCCAACTTGGATGCAAGATATTGTTCTCAGCTATTCTCAAGATGCCAAAGCAGATCAGCTAATTTCACAATTATTACTTCAGGCTAATTCTGTACCTCATTTCACTTTTAAAGAAGGTATCTTAAGATACAAAAATAGGATTTACATTGGCAATGGAGGTAATGTTAGACACAGTCTTTTGGACTCCTTGCATGCATCTGCTGTTGGTGGCCATTCAGGTATGCAAGTGATAGGTGTAGAATACACCGTATTTAATATCTAGTATTTATGCTTTCTTTGCGAGTTTTCTTGTAAATTATGTATCTTATGTTTACTTTTGAGTTTATTAGGTGCAATGGAGTCATTTGGAGCAAAAAGAAGTGGAAATGGCTACAAAAGTGAAGTCACAAGTGAAGAAGGGCCAAAGACCCAGTGGAACTCGTTCAAATACAAGATTTCTACTTTTCATTGTGTAGAGGACGAGAAGATGAAGACAATGGCGAAAGAACGGAGTCATTCGGAGCTCGTATGAAGAAGTTATGGGCAAAAGAAGAACTCGGAATGGTAAACCGGTCATTTCATCGGCTAATACTAATGGGAGCCCAGACACATGTTAAGGGGTAGCCAGATTTTGGTTAAAAGGGAAGTGCTATTGAGAGCCCAATCGAGGATAAGGGGTAACCTGCTGACAATTGCTAAAGACAAAGTCATGATTCGTTAAGGGACACTTACTCCTTTATAACTAAAAGCTAGGTCGATGTTTTCTCCTAATTCAGTTCATGTCCCAGTTTCTTATACAGAGTGCTAGCTCACCATCTCGCTAACTAAGCTCGTAGACCGAGATTAAGAAGCTTATACGAGTTTGGCACAGCCACGTAAGAAATGGGTACGTAATGTAAGGATTCGGGGTTGAGTTTTCGGACGAGAAAGCGGTGAGCGAAACGGAGTCTTGCTGCCATCGATTTGCGGTGAGCAAATGAAAGAGATTTGACAGGTCGATTGAGTCTATGAACTATAATCAGAAGATGGGTTTGCATCGGATTGGAATTTGGTTGATTTATTATGCCAAGAAAGTCGATGAAGAAGACAACCTATTGCCTTTGATTCATGATGAATGATGTGATTGAATGTGTGTTTTTGAGTTCAATGATTTGAACTGATGGGCCGTGTGTGTGAATGTTTACAACTCTGGGTTTTGTATGCTTGCAGGGAAGGAGATTGAAAGAGCTTGGGAATCAATGACAAGCTCAATTTTGTATCAACAGAGTAACACACATCAGGTGTTTGTAGAATTACCTAATCCAGGAACAACTAAGGGGTGTTGGTGCTTTACTGGTGGTGCTTGCTGTGGCAGTATTTGGCAGGGCACTGGTGATGGCAGTGAAGAAGAATGGCTGGTGTTTGAAATGGAGTCGATGAGGAAGAACAAGGCAAAAGCGGCTTGAGCTCGTGGTGGTTCTGGTGGAGTTACAAAGAACGAGAGCTTGGTGCTGTAATAAGCAAACTACGAGACAGTGTGCATGTGGAGCTGGAGTTGCAGGTCATTGACAATTTTGGAGCTGCAATTGGTGTTGGCGGATTGCAAATGGTTGCAGTCTCAGGTGGTCTTTTAAATTGCAGGTGGCGATTGATGGCTTGTGCTGTGTATGGAGTAGCAGCTGGAGTTGGAGCCGCAAGTTGCAAGGCAGTGCAATTGCAGGGAAATGCTGTTATGAAATGGAAGAGCTGGTGCTAATGGTGGTCAAGAAGGAGTACAATGCCAGGGAATGGAATGAAATGAAGTTGCACTGAGGTGGTGGAAGTTTGAGCTGTGAACTCAGGAGTTGCACTGAAGTTGTTGCAGGTCTACGGGGAATGAGGAGATAGAGCTGAGGTGATGTTCCAGAGATGGAAGTGATGCTAGCTAGAGAAGATGGTGCAACTGAAAACGCTAATGACTATGGAATGGCTTGAGCCTGGTGATTTCTGTTGAGCATAGAAAATGTGCAACTGGCTGCAACTTAGTCTGGAGCTAATGGTTAATGGGTTATGAGGATTATCTCTGTTGAGATTCTCTGAGAATATTGCAGGATGGCATGATGAAATTGTAGCAATGGTGAAGTATGGCCTGAAGTGGAGTTGCGCAGCTGGAATGAGGGAGTTAATGGCCAGGATAGTCAGAGCTGATATGAACTGAACTGCTGCCACAAAAAGTTGTTGTGCACCTGCAACGAAGGAGCTGTTGCTGTAGATTTCTGATGCTGCAATGAATTGCAGAGATATTTGTGATCTAACCGGTGCAGGTTTGCAGGTTATGAAGTGCAATTGAAGAGGATACAACTGAGTATGGAGCTGGAGAAGTGTTTTGAAGCTGCAGAAATTGTGCGAAAAGTGACCAAATATGGCGAGCTGATGGTACTACTTCCAGTTGTCGGATTTCGGAACTTGAAGCATGAATCATAATATTTCAGTGAATCGCGAAGGGGGTATGTGTTGGATGCATGATTCGGCCGCGGCAAATATGAGCTACGAGTCACGCTTTTGGGCGCGTTTTCGCAAGAACAAGGAATTGGTTTAGATGGTATTGATTGTTTGAATTGCAGAGTTATGGAGATGAGCTGCTGGGAGTGTGCACTTGCTGGTGACAGTTTCCGATGGTTCAGGTGGTCGGAGACAAATTTTCCGGTGGCCGGATTCCGGCGGCCGATGGCCGAATTCCGGTGATGACGTCAGCAACCCGGCGACCAGTTTTGACTCGAATTTCTAGAGACTTATTTTCTATACATGGGCTTGGTGGACCACTTGGAGATGGGTTTTGAGAAGATTTGACCTAAATTTGGAAAGAGTATCCTTTTGGAATTGAAGAAACATATAAATAGAAAAGTCTTTCTCAAACCTAGATATATCTCCATGAGGGAGACTTCTACTTGTTTTCTAGGGTTTCACATGATAGTTTTCTTCTTTGCTTTCTATGATGATTTCCAAAAACACAAGTAACTAAGTTTTTATTATTGGTTGAAGATGTAGTTGGATATTGCAACCAAGTTATGATTTTTATGAATTAGTTTTCTCTCAAAATCATTGTTCACTTTCTACGGGTTATAATAATTGCATGATTGATGTATTGCAATAAGATTGAATGTTTGTTTAGTTAAGTCTAGAATTGATTGAACTCACATCCATATCTATAGCTATTTTAGGGTTTTCATCGAGCGATAACCTTGAATACGAGTAGCATGATATGAATCTAGGTTGTAGTGATACATCCTTGTAATAATATGTAGAAATTGACCTTTGTTCGAATTGTTTGCGCAATGTATTTCAATTGCATTGATTAGCCTATTTTGAAACTTAATGCTCCTAGGAATTGAACTTGATTAGCGCAAGGCGTTAGGTTATTCTTTAGGTAGAATTCACATACGCAGCTCTAATGTGTGTGTGATGAATTAGGAAATTTACGGAGTATTCTTGCAATAAGGTATTCTATGGCTTTTGATGATAGCGAGATTAAATACGAATTCTATTCATATATTCATAAACTTGTTTACAATTGAAGATGAAACCTTTATCCAATATTTTCACATCCTTGATTTGCGTGTTTACTTTTTATTGTTTGCTTTTATTTTAGTATACTTTTATAACAATCAGAAAATCCTCGGTGTTTTATATAGGAAACCATAACATATTGACAACCAAGACCTCTCTGTGGGTACGATCCTTTCTTGCCCTTGCTTCATTATATATTTTGAGTAGTAAGAAAGTGTAATTTATATTTGTGTCGGCTGACAACCGGTCAACAAGCCACATATGTTAGGGGCTAGAAAACACTTTTATTGGCAAGGGATGAAGAAAGATATTATAGGATCGTAATATCGCTACATCAATACCATTGCGAAACCATTATACAACACATTGCGAAGACATCGCAGATTGCTTACAGAAACGACGCGACAAAGACGACAGCCTAAACACGAGAAAGATGTGGAGACCTAGCGAGATTTAGGAGTGTTGCGAAATTTAATATTGGTATACTTGCGAGAATATCGCAAGCCAGATCCGAAAATAAAGGACAGCTTAGCTGTCACCCACTATGTAATATCCTATATAAAGAGCCAAACAGGCTCAAGACGGAGGGAGATCTTTTTAGAGTGGAGAGAAAGTTTTGAGGAGAGAGAAAATCTAGAACAGTAGTTGTATTCTTGATTTCATTTCCTCCTTGTAAAATTCCTAAACTCAATTAATAAAAAGTGTGATTGTTAATCTTAAAAATGTGTTGATTATTATGAATTCTTGTGAGGGATGTATTGTGGGATTTCCTGCAACTACATAATGGCGCTAGAAACAGGGACTGAAGATTGATATTGTGATTTGAAAGAATTTGGAGTAATAGATAAAGAATTTCATATAATTTTCAACAACTCATTAAGGTTGAAAAATGGCTAGAAGAAGAAATACATCAAAACAACCAACAACTATTAGAAGGAGTAGAAGGCTTGCTGGAAAAGAGAGAGATGAAATGGAGGAATCTACAAGAGTGAACACAAGAAACAATGGAGAAAATCAAGTTCAACAGCCAATTCAATGTATACCAATACAAAATAGAATTGTGGATTATGACAGAGTGAGTGTACATACTTGGCGATCAGATTCCGAAGATGGAATGGAAGAAGAGCAGCAATAGTAAGCAATAGACGAGAAGAGAGAGACTAAGAAGTAATTGGAGGAATAATTCATAGAAATGAAGAGATTGAAGCTTTAGAGGCATTGAGGCAAAGAATACACGAAGAAAGGAGATTAGAAGCAGAAGAACGTGCAAATCTGACAAGGAAAAATCATGATTTAAGGATGGAAAACATGAGATTACAGAGTAGAAGGTCAAGAAGCACTATAAGATGAAGTTCAAGATTAGTTAGAGGAGAAATAAGACGAAATTCGCCTGTAAAAAATGCTAATGAAGATACTCGAGAAAAAGCACAAAATCCAAACAAAGAACGTCGTGAAAGAAGAGAAATAATGGAAGATCGTTATATTCAACATGGTGAAATTCTTCAAAATGGACAAAACAACAGAGATCAGGGAAATATGCAACGTCAGGAACGAAATAACCAAGATGGCGAAGAAGATCAGGAAGAAGGAAGGAGAATATTACATGGGAGAGAAGTTCAAAGAAATCAACAAGTAATGGAAGATGAAATCGAAAGGCATTACACTGAACAAGCACGTCTAGCTTGCGAAAGGGAAAGACTGAGAGAAGAAGTGGAAGAACAAGAACTCCAAGAGGCAATTCGTCAGAACAATCATGATAATCGAGAAAGAAGGCGTGAACAAAATCGCAATAATGGTAATATCAATGAAGAATATGATAGAATACAAAGGAGGGCTGAAAGGCGGCAAAGAGAACAAAATGAGAAGTATAATCATGTGCGAACTCATGAAAGAAATGAAAGAGGAGATCGCAGGGAAAGACAAGAAGAAAATGATGAACAAGAAAATAAAAACAGATATGAACGCAGAAGAAGAGAAGCGGAGTTAAAAAGACCAATGGATCTAAACTCTGATGTAAATGAACAAATTCTGAGAGAGCTAGCGTAAATGAGAGGAATGTTAAATAATAAAAGAGAAGGAGGTAGGAGACAACTGGACGAAGCCATAGAAGAAGCTGCGAAAACTCCATTCACACAAGAAGTACAATTAGGAGGAATACCCCCAAAGTGAAATCTACCTGCGTTAACCAGCATTTTTGACGGAACAACTTGTGCAGTACAACACATCAAAGCTTATGTGAGATGTATGCTACAATGGGAAAACCATGATGCTGTGTTGTGCAAATATTTTGCATCAAGTTTAACAGGAGAGGCCTTAAAATGGTTTTAAGGTTTGCCAAAGAATACTATAACATCTTTCAACCATTTGCAGGCTACATTTTTAGGGGCATATAAGTAACCATTCTTCACGACCTGTTATTATAGATGTATTTGGGCTAAAGCAAAGAATTGGCGAAAGTTTGAAGCATTTAATCAATAGGTGGAAGACAATGTGTAGTGAAATGGATGGTCGTGTGGATGAGAGATACCTCATTCTATCATTCATCAATGCAATGTTCGCAACCAATTTGCTGTATATTCAAATTTTCAGAATCAAGAATACAATCACAATGACTGAGCTGCGAGAGCTTCAAGAGGAGTATATTGCTCTTGAGGAAAAACTAAATGACATGGAATCATACCCAGTTGCGAACGCAAGTTCAAAAGCAAATAATGCAAGCCTATTACCCAAACTGATAAGCACAGTGGCGAGCACTTCGCAAGTACAACAAGAGAAGATAATGGGTGATAGTCAGTAGAAGCTAGTAGCTATGGGAAGTCATGATCAAGAAGAATTTGAAAGGGAGAGAAACTTCTATAACCGTGGTGGGAATAATAAGATTCAAAGACTTGATCAGCCACAAGAATTTTATGGAGGTCAAAGACAAAACTATCATAGAGGACAGGGAAGTCACAAGATCGTATGGGAAGAAATCAAGATGCCACCTCTGAATGCTAGTGTGGAAAAATATGGGAAGCTATAATCTTGATGGAAAATATACCAACACCATGGAACATGGGGACTGAACCACCTCCAAACCACATAAGTCATGAATTTTGTTCTTATCACCATTTTCATGGACATTCAACAAATGATTGCAGAAATATAAAAAGAATCATCCTCAGAATGATAGATCAAGGGAAACTAAATCATTTTCTAAAAGACCAACCTCGGTCTCAACCATTACCACCACCGCCTTTAAATTCGCAGAGTAAATACAACAAAAGGAGGAGAAACATTTGTAATAGAAGTTGGAGCAAAGGCAAAGAATCTGTTTTGTCACTCTATTGTACATTCGTACAAAACGATTGAAGATTTTCACGATAACACTCTCAGCAGGGTTTTCGCAAGAGATGCCGATGATATAGAAATAATGAACATTTCGAAGGTATCGCCACTGAAAGAATGGAAAAAACAGACTATTTCCTTCACCGCAGAAGAAGTACCTAAGGGTCGAGAAATGCACGATAACCCATTAGTGGTAAAATTGGAGATTAACCCAAAACCTAGCGATGATGAAGATGATGAAGCTGAGGATTCATGGGCAATCAACATGGTTTTAATCGATACTGGAAGTTCCGTGGATATTCTTTTTTATCATGCTTATAAAACTATGGGAGGAAATGACGAAGATCTAATACCTTCAACTTACAAAATCTATGGTTTTAATGGTACTGCCAATAAGCCTAAAGGGGAAGTCAATATGCGAATTCCATTGAAAGGATTGTCCTCTGAAATTTTGTTCTGTGTAATCGATGTGGAATCACCATACAACGTATTGATTGTACGACCTTGGTTACATGGGATTCTAGGTGTAGCATCGACTTTCCATCTATGCATCAAATTCCCTCATCCAAGTGGTATTGGCATCATAAAAGGAGATTGGATTGAAGGAAAGAAGTGTTATGAAATTGATGTAGAATCTTGCGAAGAAAGAGCTGCGAAGAAGAAGAATTGGAAACATAAAATCAGAGAAAAACAAAAAAGTGAAAGATTGATGGTAGATGCAATAGAACAGAGAGAAGAAGAAACGCTGCGAAACCAATGCATGCTGAAGGTAAGAAGCGACAAAGATTTCGCAAAAGATAAGAAAATAACAGAAAATTTCAAAAATGCAGAGGCAGAAAGTAGCAGAAGTAAGAGACTTAAAGAGTGAATGTATTTGTTGATTTTATGACTGCAAAAGTAAAATTGGGAGAAGAAAGAAAGATGTATGACTGATTTGTTAAAAAAAAAATAAAAAAAAATTGAATGACAAAGATGAGATTGCGAAATTATAAATGAGCTGATATGCAGAAGAAGAAAATATATTTTATGAATGACAAAGATGAGACTACGAAATTACAAAAGAGCTGATATGCAGAAGAAGAAACAAAACAATCAGAAAGGGGCGAACCTACTATGGCGTACACCATAGTTCGCGAAATCAAAATTTCGCAAGAGGCAAATGTAAGACCTAAAGTGCGTCATAGAAGGGGGTACCTATTTCATGGCTCAGTGAAAAGGTTACACCTCCCCTGGAACCTGAGTCATGAAGATTTGGGGTCAATAAAGCCCATCTAGGAGAGGTACCTTGGATTTTCAACCTAAGATTATGACTTAGGTTGGACGACCGAGGGTCTCTTCTAAGGAGTGCGGCATCTAATCAAGGCGCCGAGGTACACGGTTGAGCCAAGAGTGCCTGGGGCGTTTGAAGCGTCTCGGCCATTCTTGGCAAGTCTTGACGTATGCTGCACTCGGCCTGAAGAAAACCCCGCTTAGGGTGCAGTCTTATAACCATAAGCCATATAGGCAAAAGGGATAAGAGGCTGCGAAAACAACTGGTTGTTGTTAAGACCGGATGGGAGGAGCCAACCTTGTATGGTAGAGGTACGTCTCCTTGAAGGGGCAACCAGGGGGAAGATAAGGGCGGCACCCTCCATTAGGGAGCTGATAAGTGTCTTAAGACGCAAATATCACGAGGCTTTATTTTCGCAAGAATATTTAGGCTTCTCATATTTTTGCGACAATCCTGAAGAGGCAATAATACAAAAGAGAAAGATAAGGCGAGATCAATGGGTTAATACATGAAAATGTAAAGACGTCCTGTAATTTCGTCGCAAGATGGCAATGTCATGGGGCTTTATTTTCGCAAGAATATTTAGGCATGTCATATTGTCGCAACAAAAACGACAAAAGAAAAAAAAGTTAAGGTAAGGTCAATGGGTTTTTGCATGCAAGTGCAAAGACGTCCTGCGATTTTGTCGCAATGACAAGGGGTGGCGAAATAAGACCTTTAACTAGGAAGGCAAAATAAGACCACATAAGAGAATCAGAAAGAATGAAAACTTGGGAAAAACCAAGAAATATCTAATCGCGAAAATTCAGAAAAAGCTGCGAAACTGAGGCATAAGACATGTTGATATTTAAAAATGACTTGCTTAATCTTTCATTTGGATAAAAAATAACAGAGGCAACTATGGGAATGAATACAATAAGAACATGTTATTTGTCTCCATATGATACATTTACGCACTCATGAAATGAAAGATTAATAGTTATTTATTGATTAACCGTATTTCAAAAAAGAATTGCTTTTTTAATATGTGCAGGAAGAAACAAAAAAAGGTAGAACTTGCATTTGAAGATTGAAAAAATTCGCAGCAAAAGATTACAAAGATAAGAGATTAAAGAACGAATGTACAGATATTACAAAAAGAGAAAGAAGAAAACAGAACTATTTCTTGCTTGATTCTTCTTCTTCTTCTTCTTCATCTTCATCAAATCCTTCTTCTTCTTCACTAGCATCACTGTCAGAGATATCCAGAGGGGGTACATTCTTTGGAATTTCTTCTGAGAGGCAAGGGTATTTGGAATGAAGGATGTTATTGTCATCACAGACCTTCTTAATAGTTTGATTGCGAAAGAGAATAGCGTCATTCTTAAAGTTCGCAACAATAATCTTTAATTGACTCTTCAGTCTAGAACATTTATCATTGCGAGAAGAAAGATCCTTTGCGAGCTGCTCTTTTTCAGACTCAAGTTCTTCAATTCTTTTGAGAAATCTCTCTTCAGCTTCTGCGAACATATAACAATGAATCAACAACTTGATGATAATTTATGAAAGAAAAACAATTAATAAAGAAGAACAATTAACAACCTTCTCTGTCAGAAATCATATCCCTAACCAAGGCCGTGTGCTCAGCTTGAAGACTAACATTTACACCTAAATTATTTCTGGCGTCATCTAGAACTTTTGCAGCCCAAGCGAATTCATCATCATTATTTATGAGAATAAGGGAGCGAATTTGATTCTCTCTTTCGCTAAGTACAACATTTTTGCGGTTAGATTCATCTCGTTCAATTTGAACCTCAAGAAGAGTTTTTTGGAATTTCGCTAACACTTGAGCACCTTGTCTAGCGATGCGATCTTTATCATCTATGAGATCACTGATCTTGGTTCTTAAAGCATTAATCTCTAAGAGGCGAAGTTTGGATCTGAGTTCATTTATGAGAAGAGATTTAATCTTGTCATTTGTAAAACTATGCAAATAATTATTAAGATGTTCAACAAGGGTATTATTAGCCATATAATTGGGAATGAGTGAAGGAGAATGGCTTCATCAGAAAGATCATAGACATCTGCGAAAATGATAAATCAGATGAGGGAGGATAATGATAAAACAAAATAAAGAAAAAGAGAAAAATTTCATACCATAAAGTTGTTTATTGGAATCTTGAAGACTAGATATTTTGTTCTTCTGAGTGGAAGAATCAGCTTCTAATTGTTTGTTCTTTTCGCGAAGATCAATAGCTTCAGCTTCCAGTTCTTCGTTTCTCTTGCGAAGTTGAAGATTTTTCTTTTCAAGAATCCCACATCTTTTTTCCAAATCTGAGGCAACAGCGAAAGAAGCCTTCCCAGTCTTCGAAGGAAGATGAAGAAATTGTCAAGCTATAATATAACTTTAAATCATAACTATGAAGAAATAGAGAAACAAAGGCATACCAAGATACCAAGTGAATTCAGAAAGCTAGGAGTCACTGATCTGGAGACTCCATGAAGAGATTCATCACCATCCAGTAAAGGGGCATCACATATATTCGTAAGAGCTTTGGATGTGCTAGCGAGATGATCATCCCCGATCCCTTGCATGGAGTCAGAGAAGATGCTAGACAATTGTGCCATTGAAGATTCAGGTGGAAAATCTTCCCTTGCGAAAGAACTATCAACATCATTATTATCATCATCATCAGAACTTTCGCCAGACTGAAGAATTGAAGGAGAAGGAGAATGAACTTTTCGTTTCAGTGGAGCAGAAGATTTCTCCTTGCGAAGAGAACTTTTACCTTTGCCTTTGGTCTTCGCAACTTTAGATCCTTATTCTTCAACAACTACAACACCAATCTTCGCACACAAATGAAGATAAGAAACAGAGGCAACAATATTGTTAAAAATAAAGATAATGTTTCTTACTTCATTTGTGATGGAGCGTAGAGCAGACAAAGTGCTAGCTTTCCCAGTCCTGTTGTAGCTTGATCTCAGCTTTTTAATCTAAAATTTTCGCAAGAATTAGGGAACAAGAAAATAACTATAAATGAAAGATTATGAAGTGAGCAAGATTTGAATATATACCTCTTTCTCTTTCTCGGGCCAATTAAATACCCAAGATTGATAAGTAGCGAGATTCGCAGGAAGCACATTTAAACCTGAAATATAAGGCCCCTTCAAAACTAGTGGAAAGACACACCATCTGTCATCTTTAGAGTGACGAGGAGTATTATTCTTTCCAGAATGCCAATTAATATCTTTCATAAGTACTTTATCATCAGCAATGTTATCTTTTCTCTTCAAGCGGACACCCCAGCGAGTATTATCTTTCTTCATGGGTATTAATTCATAATTTTCAAAGAAGCTCTCTACTGTATATTTTTCAGCGAATATTTCCAAATCCTTAAAATTTGTATCCCTAGCTTCTTTTTGATAAAGAGACCCTTTACCAGCACCACGGTTAGCGAATTCAAGAATTAAACGAATGCATTCCCCACTCAACTGGTAGATGGCTCGCGAGAGGTTCGCATGAGCAAGAATTTCGTAAAACAAAGGAAGGTTAGGATCATAGAGAGGAATGGGAAGTCAAGCGAGAATCTGACCAAGCGAAACTATGATTTCTTTATCATCACAATGATGATCAGAAAACAGTTTAGCAGAAAGAATGGATTTAGCTCCTTGATCGGGAATGGTGGTTAATGTAAAACCCTTCTCTTTGAGATCTTTCTGAATTCCTTTAAGAGAAGTTTCATATTTGCGACCAACTGGAGGCATTATGGGAATGAAGAAAAAATTAAAGATCAAAAGAGGTAGAAACAAGAAAATTTATAGCAGCAGGAGAGGAATTTAAGGAGAAATGGTGAAGAAAAGTTGTAGAAAAGATAAGAAGGAAAGTAAAAAAGAAGAAGAGAAGAATGAGAAGAATATATATAGAGAGAAGAATTCTCGAGAAGATAAACACATTTAATGTGAAGAGTAGACGTGAACGGTTGAGAAATAGCGGTTGAAAAGGACGTGTCAAGAAATGGATGGAAGAAGAGATACGTGTAATAAATTCTGCGTTAATATACAGAATCATGTCAATATAGAAGAATATGGAAAAATGAACGGCTGCGGCATTTTGAAGCACTAATTCTCATGACATTCTCTCTTTCGCAGAGAAGACATGAGAAGAGGCAAGATGTAGGATCAGAATATCGCAACATCAATACCACTGCGAAACCACTATATAACACATTGCGAAGACATTGCAGATTGATTACAGAAACGACGCGACAGATGACGACAGCCTAAACACGAGAAAGATGTGGAGACCTAGCGAGATTTAGGAGTGTTGCGAAATTTAACATTGGTATACTTGCGAGAATATCGCAAGCTAGATCTGAAAATAAAGGACAGCTTAGCTGTCACCTACTATGTAATATCCTATACAAAGAGCCGAACATGCTCAAGACGGAGGGAGATCTTTTTAGAGTGGGGAGAAAGTTTTGAGGAGAGAGAAAGTCTAGAACAATAGTTGTATTCTTGATTTCATTTCCTCCTTGTAAAATTCCTAAACTCAATTAATAAAAAGTGTGATTGTTGATCTTAAAAATGTGTTGATTATTATGAATTCTTGTGAGGGATGTATTGTGGGATTTCCTGCAACTACAGATATCTTGTTTTTTGTCTCTCGATGTGATATTTTCCAAAGATGCAAAGGTGATTCTACCACTCATGCTGGGCTTCTACAACCTCTGCCAATTCCAAATTATCCTTGGCAACACATAACTATGGATTTCATTGAGGGATTACCGCTTAGTGACATGAAGAGTGTTATTCTATTCATTGTTGATAGACTTACTAAATGTGCACACTTCATTGCTCTACAACATCCTTACACAGTTGCCTCTGTAGCAAAAGCTTTTCTCAGCCAGATATTCAAGCTTCATGGTTTACCCTCTTCCATTGTATCTAATAGAGATAAAGTATTCACCAGCAACTTTTGGCAAGATTTGTTCAAAGCTTTAGGCACAAGTTTGAACCTCAGCACTGCCTATCATCCACAGATAGATGGCCAAACAAAGAGGGTAAATGCTTGCCTAGAAAATTATCTGAGATGCATTACTGGGCACAAACCTAGTAAGTGGTTTCAATGGCTTGCTCTTGATAAGTGGTGGTACAACACCAGCTTCCACAGGGGCTTACACATGTCTCCATTTCAAGCTCTTTATGGATACTTACCACCTCATATGGCCATTCCATCTTCTGCCACCACTTCTGTTGCTGTTGTTGAAACATACTTACAAGAAAGAGCTCAGATGCTAGACTTACTTAAAGAACCACTTCACAAGGCTCAAGAGAGGATGAAACTTTATGCAGATACTTCTAGAGTGGAGAGATCCTTTGCAGTGGGAGATTTAGTATACCTCAAACTTCAACCTTACAGGCAGGCCTTTGTATCTGTCAGAAGAATTATAAAGCTCTCTGCTAATTTTTATGGTCCCTTCCCTGTTCAGCAGAAAATTGGTCAGCTTTCATACAATTTAGAGCTACCATCGCATTCACGCATTCATCCTGTGTTCCATGTTTCTCAGCTCAAAAAGCAAATTGGTGTCAGCATTGTCCCTTCACCATCCCTTCCTCTGTTTGATCTCACTGGAGATATCATCATGCTTCCAGAGAAGGCATTAAGCACCAGAACAATCCTCATTGATAACAAGTCGGTTCGTCAAGTGCTCATCCAATGGACCAACTCATCTACTGAGAATGCAACCTGGGAAGCCGTCTCCAACATTAAAGCTCATTATCCATGGTTTATCCTTGAGGACAAGGATACTTCTCAGGGGGGGGGGGGGCAATGTTGCATACTTAGCTGTGGCCTGGGGTGTCCCTTAGTCATTTAGCTGAGTGCCTGAGAGTATACACATATTCTGTTTTTGATTCCGTTTGAGCCATTAGATTAGCTGCACGTGTCACGCATCGATTGCGTGATTGTTAGGGTTGTTTGATTGGTATATCTGTGTAAGAAGAGCATTTATCTCAGGTTATGAACGTTGAAATTAAAAACCCAATGGCTGCGATGTTCATCGGCTCAGATTATGGCCTGAATCTTTGATTTAGGAGTTTTTATTCTCATTTTTATCCATCAATTTATCATTTCTGTTGTTGATTTGTTGTAAGCATACAAAAAGTTCACCTAGTTCCGTCTGTATTCCCACGCCTCCAACTTATGAATAAGTCACGTACTTGGAACAATTCCTTTGGTTCATATTCTAAACAGTAAAGGAACAACAAATCTGTTTGGTATCAACTCTCTTCAACCAAGTGATGTGAGTTCGAAAAAGGCTCTTCCGTTTATCTCAATAAACTCTTTCGTCAAGTTCTTAGATCTATCTTATGTTCAACTACCAAAGGTAATTGTTAAGATTTTGCAATCAATACTTTTAATCACAAAAAATTGTATTTATGCCGATCTATACAACTAATCAATCCAATCTATCACAAGGATAAACCGATTATAGTTGGATCCTCTTATACCGAAACAAGTATTGTGCACACCAAAGATTATGAACCCCAAATCAGAAATCTTCAATATCTTCTTTGTCTTCAAATCTTTTTAGATCTTCAATAAACACCTGCACACAACAACTTGAATCTCTTGTGATCAATCACGCACAAAACGAAGTCTGTTAACAATGGATTATCACAAGATCGTCTTTAGAACTAACAACAGTCTAAAGATCCCTGTCGAAACTTCGATCTAGTTTGAGTGAATCTTACATCAGAAGAGAAGATTCTCAAGCATAAAAAAACTAGGTGCAATCAACGTTCAACCACCGTTAGTAAATCAAATCAATCGAAAACACAAGATAAACCGTAATTATCTAGTTTCCCACCAACGGTACTAATAGAGCTTCTCAATCCCAAAGAAGACTTTAAACTGAGCGGTCGTAAGAGATTTCGCTTAATTAGGTTAATCTCCTCTCCGAATAGGCGGCTACACCAGTAACAACACAACCGAGGAAGTTTGTTGTTACGAAGGATTAGTTTGCTAGAAATGTAAACTTCAAGTATTTATAGACAAAGAAGTTTGGACACTAATGAATTTCCAAAAACGAAAATATTCTCAAAGATATTCAATATATTCCAAATTTGGTTTCCATAATTCCTGGAAATGCTCTGTCTAAAATATTGACCGAAAATCTCTTTGGAAAATCTCAACTAGTAAATGCACATTACTAATTCTCGTTTTCCTAAAATAAAATTAAAAACCTTAAATAAAAGATTCTTAACTTATTTATGTTTCGATCCTGGGATTTCCTTCCTGTAGCTATTAAGGGATAACTTTTAACAATAAAAGATAAACATTATTGCACGTGTTCAAAGTATGCCAACATCCTTACTTTGTAAGTCCTCTTTCATGCTTACAAACTTGAAACCGATTTGCCACACTTCCAAACAAGTTTAGAATTGGTTCATCTGACTTTCAGGAACTATGCGATTGATCAAGAAACACACAATCACAAATCATGGGTTTCACGGTTCTACCAAAACAAGTTTCGGTTCTGCCTCCATGTGAGTACTATGCATAGTCACACTAGCTTCCCAAAATTCGGTTGGCTAGGTACTAGGATCGGTTCCCCACATATATATGGTATCTAACTTATATGTGTTGCACATGTCCATAGGATCGGTTCCCCTTTGCCTAAAAACGTGTTGCACATGTCCATTGTAGTAGCAGGAAATCCCACACTACACCCCTCACAAGAATTCACACAATTAAGCCATTTTAAGATGAACAATTATATTCTTTATTGATTAAAACTCACTGATATTACAAGATGGAAAGGAAAATAAGCAAAGGACTTTACAACCGCTCTAAACTTTCTCTCTCTTAATAGCTTGCTCCTCACTTGAAAAAGATCTCTCCCTTTCATAAGCCTATTCGGCTCTTTATATAGGACATTACATAATGGATGACATCTAAGCTGTCCTTTATTTTCGGGTCTGACTTGCGACATTCTCGCAAGTGTACAAATATAAAATCTCTCAACACTCCTAAATCTCGCTAGGTCTTCACATCTTTCTCGTGTTCAGGCTGTTGTCATCTGTTGCGTCATTTATATTATCCATCTGCGATATTTTCGCAGTGTGTCGTTTATGGATTTCGCAAGGATCTTGGTGTTGCGATATTCTGATCCTACATCTTGCCTCTTCTCATGTCTTCTCTGCAAAGGGGAGAATTTCATGAGAACTAATACTTTCAAAATGCCGCAGCTGTTCATTTTTTCATACTTATCTGTTTTGACTTGATTCCGTACTTTTACACAAAATTTATTACACGTATCTCTTCCTCCATCCATTTCTTGACACGTCTTTTTCAACTGCTTTTTCTCAACCGTTCATGTCTACTCTTCGCATTAAATGTGTTTGCCTTTTCGAGAAATCTTCTCTCTATATATACTTCCTTACTCCTCTCTTCCTCTTTTTTACTTTCCTTCTAGTTTTTTCTGCAACTTTTCTTCAACATCTCTCCGTAATTTCCGTTTCTGCTACTGTAAATCTTCTTCTTTTTACTTCTTTTGATCTTCAATCTTCTCTTCATTCCCATACTCTGAAAGATGCCTCCAGTTGGTCGCAGATATGAAATTCTTTTGGGAGAGGTTCAGAAAGATTTGCAAGAGAAGGGTTTCATATTATCCACTATTCCCAATCAGGAATCTAAATCCATTCTCTCTGGCAAACTGTTTGCTGATCATCATTGTGATGATCAAAAAATCATAATTTCACTAGGTCAGATTCTCGCTGGTCTTCCCATTCCTCTCTATGACCCAGATCTTCCTTTGTTTTATGAAATTCTTGCTCATGCAAAATTCTCGCGATCCATATACCAATTAAGCGGGGATTGTATCCGCTTAATGCTTGAATTCGCCAACCGTGGTGCTGGTAGGGGATCTCTTTATCCCAAAGAAGTCAGAGATCCTAAATTTGAGGACTTAGAGATATTCGCTGAAAAATATTCGGTGGAGAGTTTCTTCGAAAATTATGAAATAATAAACATGAAGAACGATAGAACTCGCTGGGGTGCACGTTTGAAGAGAAGAGAAAATATTCCCAGCGAAAAAATACTTATGCATGATATCGATTGGCATTCTGGCAAGAACAACGTTCCTCGTCATTCCAAAGACGATAAATGGTGCGTCTTTCCACTATTTTTGAATGGACCTATATTTCAGGTTCAAATGTGCTCCCTGCGAATCTCGCCAATTATCAGCCTTGGGTATTTAATTGGCCCGAGAAAGCAAAAGAGGTATGCTTCCTAAATTTCTCTCAATTTGTAATCTTCACTCCTTTTTATACCTACTAATCTTGCGAAATTTTCAGATTATCAAGTTGAGAAAAAGTTATAAAAGAAATGCTAAGGCGAGTACCCTAGCAACACTCCGTTCGATCACGGATGAAGTAAGAAATACGTTTCTTTATTATTTTTAACAATATTGTTGCCTCTGTTTCTTATCTTCATTCGTGTGCGAAGGTTGGTGCTGAAGTTGTTGGAGCTGAAGTTGTTGGAGAAGAGGAAAATCCTAAGGTTGCGAAGACCAAAGGTAAAGGTAAAGGTTCTCTTCGCAAGGAGAAGTCTACTGCCCCACCTTCTAAGAAACGAAAGATCCATTCCTATTCTCCTTCAAATCCTCAATCAAGCGAAAGTTCTGATGAAGATAATGATGATGTTGATATTTCTCTCGCAAAGGAGAATCCTCCAACTGAATCTTCTATGGCGCAACTGTCTAGCATCTTCTCTAACTCCATGCAAGGAATTGGAGATGATCGTCTTTCTAGTACGTGCGAAGCTCTCGCGAGTATCTGTGATGCTCCTTTACTAGAGGGTGATGATTCTCTTCATGGGGTCTCCAGATCGGTGACCCCCAGCTTCCTAAATGCACTTGGTGTCTTGGTATGACTTTGTTCCCTTATTTCTTCATAATTTCGAAAAACAAAAAATAAGAGTAAATTTCTTACCGCCGAATTCCACAAGATCAAGGCCTCATCACCACACATAGGGGTATGCTTCATAATTTTCTTAGCCTCTTTCTCCACTGCGTTCGCTTTTGTTTTCTCAGCACGGGCTTGTTGGACAGTGTTTATTACACGAGGATGAGAAAAATGTTCATACCATTCCATATATCCCTCGTCAGCGGCATTTGGCTCATCAAACGAATCTTGTAACTCTTCAACTGGAACAAGATAATCCCCAAAGTTCTTCCAGTGGTCCACGATGGAGCAGGATCGTATTTGGGGTGAAATTCATCTCGGTGTTCTTAGTTCCCTGCTTCTTCACCTTGAAGTTGAAGTTTTCCACTTGTGGGACACTTTGGACACAAGAAACTTGTCTTAATACTCTTCGAGGATTATACATTGTACAACCTCCAGGATGAAACAACGGTCCATTATACGCCGCAACAGGTGAGAAATCAATAACCTCTACATCCTCCTCGTCTTCATCTAATGGAATGGTGTAAGGATGGAAAACCACATCTTCCACTGTTAACTTATCCAATGTCTCCCTCATCTCCAACACCTTTTTTTTCTTATTCTTTTCCTGTGAGTTCAAAAATTCATATTTACCAGTTGTAGGCTTCCCATAAGGCCAAGGTGTGAGCATGAGACAATTGCAGTTTAGGGAAGTGGTCGTACACCCAAACTTATAAGAAGAGGCAACAAATAATACATTCGCAATATGATTAGTAACAATACACATTCATTTACTTATATATTGAAACACACAAACGATAATTTAACGGGGTACTTGAACAAGGGTGTATAAGCCTCCAAAATATAGACTCTTAAGCCTCGAAGCTTTTCTGAGTTCCTCTTGAACGAATGAAAGCACCGCAATGCCCCAACAGTAGTTGTTCACCTCATCCAGGGGGTCCAATAGATGGAGGTAATGAGCATTTACCACGTGACCTGAACTGTCAGGGAAGAAAATGGTTCCTAGTTGATATAACAAATAAGCAGTCACATGGTGCTTAACCTTTTCCTCTTGTAGTTGCAGGAAATCCCACAATACACCCCTCACAAGAATTTACTTTACTAATCCATTTGAAGATGAATAACTATATATTTTTATTGATTATCTTCTTGAAATGTTTACAAGGATAGATAGAACAGAGCTAAAGAAATTACAATCACTCTAGATTTTCTCTCTCCTAATGACTTGCTTAACAATTCAAAAAGAACTCTCCTCACAACAGACTAACTCAACCCTTTATATAGGGTAATACACAGTGGATGACAGCTAAGATGTCCTTTATTTTCGGGAATAACTCGCGAAGTGTCGCGAGTGTTATAAACATTTTTCCCTGCGACACTCCTAAATCTCGCCACGTCTTCACATCTTTCTCACGTTCTGGCTTTCGTCATCTATTACGTCATTTATATTTCTTTCTGCGCGACGCCTTCGCGATGTAGTCGTTTATTAATCTCGTGAAGTATTGATGTCGCGATATTCTGCTCCTACATCTTGCCTCTTTTTTCTTGAATATTGCTTGAAGAGCGATCTTTAAGAAAAAATCCGTTGTTGTAGTAGTCCTTGATTTTTGTTGATGAAGGAACGAGCGAAAGAATATTGGACTTGAAAAGTACGTACTTGCCTCTATTCTTTTGCGAAATTCCGAAGCTTTGAAAAGTAATTTTAAAAATACCATCCCGAATTATACGAAGTACGAAGTATTCTTGAAGAAATATAATAAACATTTAATCCTCTAAATGTAAGAAGTATTGCAAATCCATCATGCGAAACTTTCGTTCCATGTTCTTTGCCTCATGCTATCAGCTCTTACTCTCGCAAGTTCATTCTATAATTTCGCAAGTTGCTCATACTTTCCTCATGAATTATGCTGATATCATCTGCTACGTCATTCTTTTAATGCTCTGCGAAGTCTTATTAGTCATAATTATGTCATGAGAATTAATACTTTGAAATATCGCGATCGTCTATTTTTCACCAAAATTTTTTGTCAGCAAGGTTCCGTGTATTTAGGAATGACCGCTTACACGTGTCTAAAATTCCCCTTTTTACCGAGAGTTTTTAATGCTATCCGGTTACTCTTTTTCTGTCTATTTAAGGGAGAATTTCCCATGAAAATTCTTCTTTTTTTTTTATTTCATCTTCTTTACTGTCTGCAATTTTTCTCTGCTGTTTTCCTTCATCGTCTTCTTCATCATCTTTCTGCTGTAATTCTTCTGCTACTGTTTCCATGGCATCAAGGTTTGCGAACTTTGCTAAATTTAATCATTTCGTGATTGATCTTTCCTAATGAAATAGTTTTGTTCTGATACTTCCCCTTTTTTAATGACTTTCCTGCCATTTTTGTTTTAGCAAGGACAAGTCTAGCACCAAATTCACCGTTGCAAACCCTAATATTCCCAAGAGTTCGCAGCCGAAATCCTTTGCTTCCAAGAGAAAGACTGCGAATGACAAGGTATTTAAGAAACTTTTACCCTTTTAATAACAATATTGTTGCCTCTGTTTCTTATTTAACTTGTTATTCGCAGGATGACAAAGATATTAATTTATCTCCCAAGAAACCTCGCCACTTTAAACCTGTCGCACCTGCCATTACTTTTCCTGGGTTTAAACTTACTACTTCTCCTACGGCATCTTCGCAAGATAACCCAATTCTTTCTTCTCTAGCGACGTCTTCGCAAGATAACCCAATTCCTTCTTCTCATGACAAATCACCTTCTCCTATGATGACCTCGCCTGATAAATTAGTCCCTGAATTTTCCGTTAATGAGATTCTTCAGAATGTTCCCCTCTCCACTTTTACTCTTAATACCTCTATCTCATCTTCCCTTGTTGATCAAGCTCCTCCAACTGGCATTCTTATGACTAAGGATGACTCAACTTTTGCCTCTTCTTCCATCATTTCCTCTTCCTCTGAATCTATCTCTCTTACTAAAGAAAATTTAGAATGGATGGATATAGCTTTTAAAGTTTTATCAGCTACCATGAATGATGTTAAGAAAATCTCCTCTGATCCTGTCAGGTCTAGTGTTTATGAATCTTTGAGTAAGTATTTTGGTTCTGATACAATGTCGCGAGCATCCTTGGAATAAGAAATTAAGATCTTAAAGAATAGCCTTCATAATGCTTCTCTGGATCGCGACAATCTTCGCAGGAAAAATGAAGAACTAAAAGGTACCATTTCCTTCCCCCCCCCCCCCTTTTTTTTTTTTTTTTTTTTTTTTTTTTTTTTTTGAAGACTTTGTTCGCCTTTAAAGTTTTGAATCAGAAACGTAAAATGGAGATATATCAAGTGGAATCTATCGTGGAAGAAACTCGAACAGAAAGAGATGCTTGGATGGAGCAATATAACCGATTAGATAACCTCCATACATATTTTGTTGACCGGATAAATAATCTTACCCAAGAAAACGCCTACTTAGTCCAGAAACAAGAATTGTTAAGTAGCGAATTGTCGCATCTGTCATATTCTTTGACTAAATCTAATTTGGAATTGGAAACCTTATCAGATGAAAATGGAACTTTGTCCCAAGAGAAGCGAGCTTTGTTGGATAAAGTGGCTATATCCTCGCAAAGAACTTGGTGTTTGTCGAAAAGCATTGAATGAGCAAGAACAATCTATCTGCTCTTTAAAAAATAAACTCAAAGAAACCACTACCGAAAGAGATAAGCTTATTCAGGGTAGAATAACCCTAAGTGTGAAAACAAACCAGCTCAAGGATGAATATACCAAGTTAAAAGAATCTCATTCCTCCCTTGCGAAGGAGAATAATTTACTGATTTCTAATGAAAAAAGCTTATGTTCTCGATTAAAAGGTCTTGTCGGTGATGATTTTGACACTGCCATGGATCATTTGGAAAATAGTTGCTTGGCCCTGACCCAACATCTTATCTCTCAAAATGAAGGTAGTCATAAAATTTGACTGCCTCAATCGCCGTTTTCCTTTTCTAATTTCTTTCATTATTTTTTTTTTAATCTTAACTCTGCTGTTCATATATATTTTCGCAGAATCTGAGAAAGATCTTCGCACTTCTCTGTCTACTTTGGAATCCTCCCATGCCAAGATTCGAAAGGAAAACACAACTCTTGTTGCTACTCTTGCCCATTCTCGTGATCGTGCCGCGAGAAGGCTTAATTATCTCAGCCATCTTAAAGATATCCAAAGTAGGAATCAACAGAAGGCACTTCTTCGTCAATTTCATCCCAAAGCTGAAGTTTTCGTGAATGAGATCTTACTCTCTAAATCCCTTGAACCTGTCTCTGTTGCACCTTTGGAAGTTGAAGATGATGAAGTTCCTAACTCTCCTGATAATGATTATGATTATGAAAGCTGCGAAGATATCGCAAACAATGAACTTGTCGAGAAGGATCTTTATGAAGCTGAGAATCCCAATGAAAAAACTTCTGATGGAAATCCTCTCTCTAGTGAAGGTGATGCTGATAAAATTGTTGAAGGACATTTATCATCTCTTGTTGCCGAGAATGTCGATGTAGAAAATTAAGTTACTCCTGTAATTTTATATTTGTCAGTCTCTTTTTCTGCATGACTTTTTGTATGAGATGCTTTTCAATTTATGTTGAAGTACTCTTTTTGATTGGAAAGACCAAGTCCCTTGATGAATAATCTCTTATCTTCTCTTTCCATCTCATTTTAAATTTGCAATTTTAATTTCGCAATCCTATTCACTTACTTTTATTTATATTGAAATTTATCATTGCGTCAAGACCGCAGGATATCTTCACAAATGAAGAAATCTATTGATCTTGTCTTATCATTGATTGTGTGGTCTTATTTTGCCTTCCTAATTAAAGGTCTTATTTCGCCACCCCTCGTTGCGACAAAATCGCAGGACGTCTTTACATTTTTCATGTAATGACCCATTGACCTTGTCTTATCATTGGTTAAGTATTTTTGCCTCTGCAGGATATTTTATCTGCGACAATATGACAGGCTTAAATACTCTTGCGAATGTAAAATCCCATGACATTGCCGTCTTCGCGACGAAATCGCAGGACGTCTTTACATTGTCATGCAAAAACCCATTGATCTCGTCTTATCCTCGCATAAGTATTATTGCCTCTACAGGAACATCGCACAAATATGACAATCCTAAATTTCCTTGCGAAAATAAAGCCTCATGACATTTGCGTCTTTTGACACTTATCAGCTCCCTAATGGAGGGTGTCGCCCTTATCTTCTCCCTGGTTGCCCCTTCAAGGAGGCGTACATCGGCCATACAAGACTAGCTCCTCCCATCCGGTCTTAACAACAACCAGTTTTCGCAGCCTCTTATCCCTTATACCTATATGGTTTATGGTTACGAGACTGCACCCTAAGTGGAGTTTTCTTCGGGCCGAGTGCAACATATACCAAGACTTGCCAAGAATGACCGAGACACTTCAAATGCCCCAGGCACTCTTGGCTCAACCGTGTACCCCGGCGCCTTGAGCATACACTGACTCCTAGGAAGAGATCCTCGGGCGCCCAACCAGGGTATAACCTTATATATATAGTTGGAAATCCAAGGTATCTCTCCCGGATAGGCTTTCATGGGCCCCAAATCTCCATGACTCAGGTTCCAGGAGCGGTGTAACCTTTCCCCTGAGCCATGTCAAGAGATACCCCCTTATATGACGCACTTTAGGTCTTACATTTGCCTCTTGCGAAATATCATTCGCGAACTAAGGTGTACGCCATAAAGGTTCGTCCCATTCACTCACTCATTCATTTTTGTTAATTCATTCAATCATTCATTTTCTGCAATATATTGCTTGCGAGACATTCGCATAATCTTTCTTTGTTTTATTCAACCTTGCAATCATTCTGTCACAAAAACATTTCATCCAAATTTATTTCATTTCATCCATCTTTTATGGATAATACTTCTTGAGATATAACCTATTCCATGGTCTATCCAATCTTTGTCCTACATCTCTCCCCTCAGGATCCATTAATCTATATGCCCCTGTACCAACTATTTCCTTAATGATATAAGGGCCATCCCATTTCCTTGCCAATTTGCCACCGCTTTCACGCTGATATATTGGTGTCTCTCGCAAAGACCAGATCTCTCGGGCCTGAAATTCACGTATCTTGACACGTTTGTTATATTCTCTGGCCAATCTTCGCTAATAATTCTCCATATGTTGTAGTGCTCTCTCTCTTTTCTCTTCTAATTCATCTAACTTGATTAAAATGTTACCCGCACTGAGATTTTTCTCCCAAGCTTCTTTCTTTGTAGTTGGAATCATTACTTCTGTCGGGAGTACAGCTTCAACCCCATATGTTAAACAAAAAGGTGACATGCCTGTAGCTTCTCTTCTAGTTGTATTATAAGCCCATACTGCATTGGGTACTTGTTCGCACCATCCTTTATTGTATCCTTCTAACTTCTTCTTCAATATGTCTGCGATTGTTTTATTTTTCGCTTCTGCCTGGCCATTAGCCTGCGGGTATAGAGGAGTTGATTTTCCACATCGTATCTAAAATGCGCTAAGCAGCAATTCTATATTTTGTCCTTCAAACTGCTTCCCATTGTCGGATACCAACCGTGGCCGGAATCCCAAATCTGCATATAATGTTCTCAAATATGAAAGTAAAAACATCCTTATCGCGAATGTGTTGTACCGCTTTCACCTCTCTACCCATTTTGTGAAATAATCAAATTGGCGACAATTAGATATCTTCTCTCATCCCGTTCTCGGTAGAAATGGTCACACAATATCTAAGCCCCATTTTCCAAAAGGCCACACACTTGTTGAAGAATTTAATGGCGCTCCCGGTGCATGTATCTTCTTCCCATGTCTTTGGCAATCTTCGCAACGCCTTGATATTTGTTTCACGTCCTCATGCATATACGGCCAGTAATAGCCCTGCATTTTTGCTTTATATGCTAAAGATCTTCCACCACTATGATTACCAGCGTCCCCGCTATGCAACATTTTCAATATGGTTTCTCCTTCCTTCCTTGTTACACATCTGAATGAAGGTCCATTAAAAGATCGTCGGTATAGTACTCCATCTCTTAATTCATAATTTGTTGCACGGCTTTTTAATTTGTGTGCCTCTAATCTATTTCTTGGTGTTTCCCCTTTCGTCAAGTATGCATGAAGTTCTGCTCTCCAATCCTGTAGGATCAGAATATCGCAACTCCAATACTTCGCGAGATTAATAAACGACTGCGTCGTGAAGGAGTCGCATGGAGGTAAATAAATGACGTAATAGATGACGACAGTCAGAACATGAGGAAAGTGTGAAGACTTGGCGAGATTTAGGAGTATCGCGAGGACAAGCAGTTACACATTCGCAAGGATTCGCGAGTCGATTCCGAAAATAAAGGACAGCTTAGCTGTCATCCACTATGTAATACCCTATATAAAGGGTCGAGTAAGTCTGTTGTAAGGGGATTCTTTTTGAATTGTTAAGCAAGTCATTAGGAGAGAGAAAATCAAGAGTGATTGTAATTTCTCTATCTCTGTTCTACATTTCTTTGTAAACCTTTCAAGAAAACAATTAATAAAACACATTATTATTCATCTTCAAATGGATTGATTAAGCAAATTCGAGTGAGGGGTGTAGTGTGGGATTTCCTGCAACTACATATGCGCTAGAAACAGGGATTGAAGAAGATTGAAGATCGAAGAGTGCAGTTAAAATCGTTTAAATCAAGAAAATGAGAAAGGAAAATGTTAAATCAGATGAGGTAGAGGAGTTAAGAAACAAGGAATATAATGAAGATATAGAATACAATTCAATGGTTAATGAATTCCACGAAAATATTAGAGGAAGGATACATAAACGAGATTTTGAAGGAAAGAAGATTATAGATGAGGAGAAGACATCGTCTTTGAAGGAATGGGAGAAATAGAAAATAACGTTCACAGTAGCAGAAGTGCCTAGAGAAAGTTTGAATCATATATCTCCACTAGTGATCACGATAAATGCAAGCAGAAAAAGAGAAGAATCGGCAAAAGCAGTGGAAGAATGGGCAATAAATAGAACTTTGGTGGATACAGGGAGTTTGGTGAGTATCATGTTTTATCATACCTACAAAAAATTAGGATATAAAGATGAAGAAATGAGTTCCCCAAGGTATTATATTCATGGTTTTGTAAAATCTATAACAGTACCTAAAGGAGAGATAAAATTACGAATTTTACTCGGAGAAATTGAAACACAGGTAACATTAAGTATAGTGGATATGGAATCGCCGTACCACATATTGTTAGGGAGACCTTGGGTACATGCAATAAAGGCTGTAGCATCAACACTCCATCAGTGTATCAAATTTCCTATGCCGAGTGGAATTGGTGAAATCAGAGGAGATATTGATAAAGGAAGAATATACCATCAAATCGAAGTAAAGCATTATGAAGGGCAAGTGAAGAAGCAAAAAGATCGTAGGAAGATGATAAAAGCATCTAAAAAAGAAGAAGAATTTAGAATTTACATGATAAGAGCAAAAGAGGGAAAAGGAATACCTGGCGAAATCATGGGAAAAGGGAGTGAGTTCGCGAAGGAAATGAGAGGACCAACTCCTATGGGAGAACCGAAGTCTAGTTATGTCGCAGTAGAACAAACAAAAGAAGTGAATGTTGGAACCGAGGAGGAGCCTAAAATCTTAAAAATTGGGACTAAAATGGAAGCGGATGAAGAAAGAAGAACTCATTGAGTTGTCATGAGATTACAAAGATATTTTCGCGTGGGATATGGATGAAATGCCTGGTATAGATCCATCGGTGGCTTGCCATAAATTGGAAATTGACAAGAATGTAAAACCATTTAAACAAAGAATTAGAAAGATCGCGACAAAGATATCATCCTCAAATAGAAGAAGAATTGCAGAAAATGTTGGACGCGGGAATTATTAGACAAGCAAAATATCCCGAATGGATAACAAATATGGTTATAGTCCCAAAGAAGAAAAAAGGAATAAGAATTTGTATAGACTTTACTGATCTAAACAAAGCTTGTCCTAAAGATAGTTTCCCATTACCAGATATTCCGCAATTGGTTGAAGCAGCGGCAGGAAACGAAAGGATATCATCTCTTGATGGATATAAGGGTTACAATCAAATTCCTCTCGCCGAAGAAGATCAAGAACATACTTCTTTCTTTGCTCCAAGAGGATTGTATTGTTATACAAAAATGCCGTTTGGTCTACGAAATGCCGGTGCGACATACCAAAGAATGGTGGAGAAGGTGTTCGCGAGATGGATACACAAAACATTGGAGGTATACGTTGATGATATGTTAATAAAAAGTAGAAAAGCAAAAGACCACATACAAGATTTGAAAGAAATTTTTGAACAAATGAGGCAATTTAATATCAAAGTAAACCCAGAAAAATGCACCTTTGGAGTCGCCTCTGAAACTTTTTAGGGTACATTGTATCCAAAGAAGGAATTCAAGTCGACCTGAAAAAGTACAAGCAGTTCGCGATATGCCAACACCGGCGACAATAAAAGATGTTCAAAAGTTAAATGGGTTGTTAGCTTCGCTAGGGAGGTTCATCTCGCGATCATCTGACAAATGCAAGCACTTTTTCAATATCCTTAGAAAGGGATCGAAGTTTAAATGGACAGATGAGTGCGAGAAAGCCTTGCAAGGAATAAAGGAACATTTAATGGATATATCAATTTTGCAAAAAGCAGAAGAAGGAGAAGAATTGTTGATCTATCTTGCGACAACCTCGCATGCATTAAGTGCAGTGTTACTGCGAGTGGACGCAGAGTAGAAAAACCAATTCATTACATCAAGAAAACTTTCAACGCTGCAGAAAGGAATTACTCAAAAATTGAAAAACTAATCTTGGCATTAGTTTATGCAACATTTAAACTTCGTATATATTTTCAAGCGCATGTTGTCAAGGTGGTGACAAAAGTACCAATAGAATCAATGATGAAGAATTCAAAGAGGTCGGGAAGAGTTGAGAGATGGAATGCTCAAATAAGTCATTGCAAACTCAAATATGAAATACTATCTTCGCCAAAATCACAAAGTTGTCGCAGAATTTCTAGCAATTTCCTTTGGAAGAGGATGAATCAAGTAGAAGAAATGATGGATGTAGAGGAAGAACATGGAGATCCGAAAGATTTGTTAACGGAACCGAATAGATGGGAAATATTAGTAGATGGGTCATCTAATGGAGAAGGAAATGGAATAGGAATTGTCGTGATATCACCAGAGGGCAATAAAATAGCTCTTTCTTTCAGATTGGAGTTTGTGTCAACAAATAATGAAATAGAATATGAAGCCATAATACATGCTTTGCGATTTGCAATAGAAATGAAGTTAGAGAATGTGAGGATTACTAGTGATTCACAATTGGCAATTCGCCAGATAAAAGAAGAATATGCAATAAACGAATTGTCTTTGCAAAAATATAAGAAACTTGTTGACGAGTTGTCGATACAGATACCAAGAATAAAGTGGAGACATATATCAAGGAGAAATAATAGACTCGCAGATGCTTTTGCCTTTATATCAAGTATGATGACAGATCCTATCATGTAGAAATATTAAAATACAAACACTTTTGATGCCGTCGATTGAGAAAGAAGAAGAACAAGAAACCGATGTAATGGTAGTAGAAGATGGAACACAAACACTTAGCGAAGAAGATTGGAGAGCAGAGCTTCATGCATATTTGATGACAGGAGAAACACCAAGAAATAGATTAGAGACACATAAATTAAAAAGCCGTGCAACAAATTATGAATTAAGAGATGGAGTGCTATACAGACGATCTTTTAACGGGCCTTCACTTAGATGCTTGACAAGAAAGGAAGGGGAAATCATATTGAAAATGTTGCATAGTGGGGATGCTGGTAATCATAGCGGTGGAAGATCTTTAGCACATAAAGCAAAAATGCAGGGCTATTATTGGCCATATATGCATGAGGACGCGAAACAAGTGTCAAGGCGTTGCGAGGATTGCCAAAGGCATGGGAAGAAAATACATGCACCAGGAGCTCCGTTAAATTCTTCAACAAGTGTCTGGCCATTTGGAAAATGGGGTTTAGACATTGTAGGACCATTTTTACCAGGAACGGGACAGAAGATATTTAATCGTCGCTACAGATTATTTCACAAAATGGGCAGAGGTGAAAGCGGTACAACATATTCGCGATAAGGATGTTTTTACTTTCATATTTGAGAACATTATATGCAGATTTGGGATTCCAAAGACAGGTTGGTATCCGACAATGGGAAACAGATTCAAGGACAAAATATAGAATTACTGCTTAATGCATTTCAGATACGATGTGGGAAATCAACTCCTCTATACCCGCAGGCTAATGGTCAAGCAGAAGCGACAAATAAAACAATCGCAGACATATTGAAGAAAAAGTTAGAAGGATACAATAAAGGATGGTGCGAACAAGTACCCAATGCGGTATGGGCTTATAATACAACTAGAAGAGAAGCTACAGGCATGTCCCCTTTTTGTTTAACATATGGAGTTGAGGCTGTACTCCCGACAGAAGTTAAGATTCCAACTACAAAGAAAGAAGCTTGGGAGAAAAATCTCCGTGCGGGTAATATCTTAATCAAGTTAGATGAATTAGAAGAGAAAAGAGAGAGAGCACTACAACATATGGAGAATTATCATCGAAGATTGGCCAGAGAATATAACAAGCGTGTCAAGATACGTGAATTTCAGCCAGGTGACTTGGTGCTGCGAGAAACACCTATATATCAGCGAGAAAACGGTGGCAAGCTGGCAAGAAAATGGGATGGACCTTATATCATCAAGGAGATAGTAGGTACAGGGGCATATAGATTAATGGATCCTGAAGGCAAAGATGTAGGTCAAAAACTAAATAGGCCATGGAATAGGTTATATCTTAAGAAATATTACCCATAGAAGATGGGAGAAATGGAATGAATTTGTGATGTAATGTTTTTGCGACGAATAGGTTGCGAGATCAAAGGAAATAAAACAAGATTGTGCGACAACCTTCAGCAAATGTAATGAATGCTTGACTGAATTAACAAATATGAATGAGTGAGTGAATGGGACGAACCTTTATGGCGTACACCTTAGTTCGCGAATGATATTTCGCAAGAGGAAAATGTAAGACCTAAAGTGCGTCATATAAGGGGGTATCTCTTGACATGGCTCAGGGGAAAGGTTACACCGCTCCCCGGAACCCGAGTCATGGAGATTTGGGGCCCATGAAAGCCTATCCTAAGGGAGATACCTTGGATTTCCAACTATATATATAAGGTTATACCCTGGTTGGACGCCCGAGGGTCTCTTCCAAGGAGTCACCGTATGACCAAGGCGCCGAGGTACACGGTTGAGTCAAGAGTGCGGGGAGCATGGAACTTCCTTACCACTCTTGACAAGTCTTGGCACATGCCGCACTCGGCCCGAAGAAAACTCCACTTAGGTGCGCCTCGTAACCATAAGCCCTATAGGTATAAGGGATAAGAGACTGCGAAAACAACTGCTTGCTGTTAAGACCGGATGGGAGGAGCTAGTCTTGTATGGCCGATGTACGCCTCCTTGAAGGGGCAACCAGGGAGAAGATAAGGGCGGCACCCTCCATTAGGGAGCTGATAAGTGTCAAAAGACGCAAATGTCATGAGGCTTTATTTTCGCAAGAGAATTTAGGCTTGTTATATTTGTGCAATGATCCTGTAGAGGCAATAATACTAACGCGAGGGTAAGACGAGGTCAATGGGTTTTTTACATGAAAATGTAAAGACGTCCTGCGATCTTGTCGCAATAAGGGGTGGCAAAATAAGACCTTTACTTAGGAAGGCAAAATAAGACCACACAAACAATGATAAGGCAAGACCAATGGATCATTACATGAAAATGTAAAGACGTCCTGCGATCTTGTCGCAATGGCAACATTTAAGAAAGATCTTTAAACATTTTGAATATAGGTAATTGAGATCTTCTCATCGCAAGGAGGATTACATGCTAAGATGGCGAGCTTGAGAAAATGATTAAATGATAAGCTTGCGAAACATATAAATAATAATGAGACTGAGGCAATGCTTGTGAGAGTACAAAAAAAGACTTAATAGAAAATAAAGGAATTGCTTGATAAGGGGGCGATATGAGTTCTTATAATTAGAAGGAAAGAGAAACTAAATGATTCATTCAACACAGGACTTAATCTTTTGCAATCAAAAAGGAAAATTCAACAAGGTTACAAAGCAGTTTAATTCTCTATATCAATATTTTCAGCTGAAGGAGATGGTAAAGATTCTTCAACAATCTTGTCAGTTTCACCCTCGCCAGTTGAAGGGTTTTCATCAGAGATTTTTTCGCAAGGTTCCTTATTGATAACTTCATTATTAGCGAGATCTTCGCAGCTTTCATAATCATAATCACTATCAGGAGAGTTGGGTACTTCATCATCTTCAACTTCCAAAGGTTCAACAGAGACAGGATCAAGGGATTTAGAAAGTAAAATATCATTCACAAAAACTTCTGCTTTGGGATGAAATTGACGAAGAAGTGCCTTCATTGATTTCTACTCCGGATATCTTTAAGATGATTAAGGTAGTTAAATCTCCTTCCTCGCTCTTGGTCGCGAGATTGGGCAAGGGAAGTAACTAGAGTTGCATTTTCCTTACGAATCTTAGCATGCGCCGCTTCCAAAGTAGATAGAGAAGAATGAAGATTTTTTTCAGACTCTGCAAGAGTAAAGAAAAACATTAAAATTATAAAATGGAAAGTGGTATATAAAATTAGAAAAGAAAAATGACGATAAGGCAACAAATCTTATGACTACCTTCCTTCAAGAGATAAGATATTGAGTAAGGGCCAAGCAATTATTCCCCAAATTTTCCATGGCATTATCAAAACCATCACCGACAAGACCTTTTAATCGCGAACGCAAACTCTTTTCGTTAGAAATCAATAACTTATTTTGATTCGCAAGGGAAGAATGGGATTCTTTTAATTTGGTATAATCATCCTTGAGTTGGTTTGTTTTAACACTTAGATTTATTCTGTTCAATAAGCTTATCTCTTTCAAAGGGTAGTATCTTCAAGTTTATTCTTCAAAAGAGCGGATAGACTATTCTTGCTCATTCAATGCTTTTTTACAAGCATCAAGTTGTTGCGAGGATATCGCCACCTTATCCAATAAAGCTCGCTTCTCTTGAGATAAAGTTCCATTTTCATCTGATAAGGTTTCCAACTCCAAATTAGATTTATTCAAAGAATATGAGAGACGCGACACTTCATTACTCAATAATTCTTGATTTTGAACTAAGCAGATGTTTTCTTGAGAAAGATTATTTATTTGATCCATAGAAAACGTATGGAGGTTATCTAAACGGTTATATTGCTCCATCCAGGCGTCTCTTTCCGTTCGAGTTTCTTCCACAATAGATTCCAATTGATATATCTCCATCTTACGTTTCTGGTGCAAAACTTGAGAGGCGAACCAAGTTTAAAAAAAAAAAAAAAAAAAAAAAAAGGGTGGGGAGGAGAGATACCTTTTAGTTCTTCATTTTTCTTGCGAAGGTTATCGCGGTCCAGCAAAGTATTATGAAGACTATTCTTCAAAGTCTTAATTTCTTGTTCCAAGGATATTTGCGATATCATATCGGAACCAAAATATTTACCCAAAGATTCGTAAACACTAGATCTGGTGGGATCAGTTGAGGCTTTCTTAACATCATTCATGGTATCTGATAAAATTCTAAAAGCTATATCCATCCCTTCCAAATTTTCTTTGGTAAGAGAGATAGATGTTGAGGGAGAAAAAATAGTAGAGGAAGAAGGAAAAGTTGAATCACCCATGGTTATAAGATCGCCAGTTGGAGAAACCTGATCAATAGGTGGGGGCGAGACAAAAGTAAAAGTGGGGAGAGGCACGTCCTGAAGAATTTCATTCATAGAAAATTCAGGGATTGATTTATCCTGCGAAGATACTGTAGGGAAAGTAGAAAGTTTGAATCCCGAAAAGGAAACAGTAGGAGTAGCGGCAGGAGCATCAGGTTTATTATGGCGAAACCTTTTTGGAGACCTATCATCATTCTTATCATCCTGCGAATAATAAATCAATTGAGAAACAGAGGCAACAAAATTGCTATTAAAGGAGTAAATATTTCTAAAATACCTTACTACTCGCAGGCTGTTTTTTGGAAGCAAGAGACTTCAGTTGCGAAGAGGATTTTGGTTGTGAACCCGTAGGGATGTTAGGGTTCACCACGGTATACTTAGAACTGGATTTATTCTTGCTAAAACAAAAATGGCTAAGAAATATCAAAAGAAGAATAGAATCAAGATGAAGTAATTTCAATAAGGAAGATCAATCAAGAGAATAGTCAAAATCAATAAAATTAACGAACCTGGATGCCATGAAAACAATAGCAGAAAGACAGTAAAAAGGAAGTGATGAAGATGAACAGCAGGAAATAATTGCAGACGATGAGGAAGATAGAGAAGAAGAGAAAGAATGCTTTTCACAGAGATTTTCCTTTAAATAGAAGAAAAAAGAGTGACCGGATAACATTAAATATACCGGTAAAAAGAGTAATTTTAGACACGTGTAAACGGTTATCCCTAAATTCAAGGAATCAAATTGAAGAGATTTTTTATACTATTTCATGAATACTTCATGCTTCGCATACTTCAAGAGATAATGCATCTTGCTCACTTCGCAAAGCTTCTAACTTCGCAAAAGAATAGAGGCAAGTACGTACTTTTCAAGTCCAAAGATTCTTTCACTCGTTCCTTCATCAACAAATGTCAAAGATCACCATCAGAACAAATTTTTCCTTAAAAATCGCTCTCCAAGCAATATTCAAGGAAAAAGAGGCAAGATGTAGGATCAGAATATCGCAACTCCAATACTTCGCGAGATTAATAAACGACTGCGTCGCGAAGGAGTCGCATGGAGGTAAATAAATGACATAATAGATGACGACAGTCAGAACATGAGGAAAGTGTGAAGACTTGGCGAGATTTAGGAGTATCGCGAGGACAAGCAGTTACACATTCGCGAGGATTCGCGAGTCGATTCCGAAAATAAAGGACAGCTTAGCTGTCATCCACTATGTAATATCCTATATAAAGGGTCGAGTAAGTCTGTTGTAAGGGGATTCTTTTTGAATTGTTAAGTAAGTCATTAGGAGAGAGAAAATCAAGAGTGATTGTAATTTCTCTAGCTCTGTTCTACATTTCTTTGTAAACCTTTCAAGAAAACAATTAATAAAACACATTATTATTTATCTTCAAATGGATTGATTAAGCAAATTCGAGTGAGGGGTGTAGTGTGGGATTTCCTGCAACTACAAATCCTCTTCGCAAAGCGTTTGTATTCCAACTTCTATTAACATTACATTTGTTTCCTGTTCTTCTTCTTTATTAATTGATGGTGCTAAAAGTGTTTGTATCTTTATATTTCTCGCAGTCGGATCTGTCATCATACTTGATATAAAGGCAAAAGCATCTCATGAGTCTATTATTTCTCCTTGATATATGTCTCCATTTTATTTTCTAGATTCGCACCGACTGCTCGTCAACAAGTTTCTTGTACTTTTGCAAAGATGGTTCATTTATAGTATATTCCTCTTTTATTTGGCGAATAGCCAATTGCGAATCACTGGTAATTCTCACGTTTTCCAATTTCATCTCTATTGCGAATCGCAAGGCATGTATTATAGCTTCATATTCTGTTTCATTATTGGTTGACGCAAATTCTAATCTGAAGGAAAAATCCATTTTATTACCTTCTGGCGATATCACAACAATTCCAATCCCGTTACCTTCTCCATTAGTTGACCCATCTACTAATATTTCCCATCTATTCTGTTCAGTTAACAAGTCTTTTGGATCTCCATGTTCTTCATCTACATCCATTGTTTCTTCCACTGGTTCATCCTCTTCCAAAGGAAATTTCGCTAGAAAGTCTCATGACCACTTGTGACTTTGGTGAAGACAATATTTCGTATTTGAGTTTGCAATGACTTATTTGGGCATTCCATCTCTCAACTCTCCCGATCTTTTGAATTTTTCATTACTGATTCGATTGGTACTTTCGTCACTACCTTAACAATGTGCGCTTGAAAGTATATGCGAAGTTTAAATGTTGCGTAAACTAATGCCAAGATTAGTTTTTCAATTTTCGAGTAATTCCTTTCTGCGGCATTGAAAGTTTTGCTGATGTAATAGATTGGTTTCTCTACTCCTGCATCCACTTGCAGCAATACTGCACTTAATGCATGCGAGGTCGTCGCAAGATAGATCAATAATTCTTCTCCTGGTTCTGCTTTTTGTAAAATTGATATATCCATTAAATGTTCCTTTATTCCTTGTAAGGATTTCTCACACTCGTCTGTCCATCTAAACTTTGATCCCTTTTTGAGAATGTTGAAAAAGTGCTTGCATTTATCAGATGATCGCGAGATAAACCTCCCTAGGGAAGCTAGTAACCCATTTAACTTCTGAACATCTTTTACTCGTCGCAGGCGTTGGCATATCGCGAACCGCTTGTACTTTCTCCGGTCGACTTGGATTCCCTCTTTTGATACGATGTAACCTAAAATTTTCCCGATGCAACTCCAAAGGTGCATTTTTCTCGATTTACTTTGATGTTGAAATGTCTCATTTGTTCAAAAATTTCTTTCGAGATCCCGTATGTGGTCTTTTGCTTTCTTACTTTTTATTAACATATCATCTACATACACCTCTAGCGTTTGTGTGTCCATCTCGCGAACACCTTTTCTACCATTCTTTGATATGTTGCTCCAAAGATTTCGCAAAACCAAACGGCATTTTTGTATAACAAAGATAATCCTCTTGGAGCGAAGAAAGCAAGATGTTCTTGATCTTCTTCTGCGAGAGGAATTTGATTGTACCCTTTATATCCATGAAGAGATGATGATATCCTTTCGTTTGTTTAGATCCTATACAAATTCTTATCCCTTTCTTCTTCTTTTGGGACTGCCGCTTCAACCAATTGCGGAATATCCAATTTATGACAAGCCACAGTAACATTTCATCCATATCCCATGGAAAATATCTTTATAGTCTCGCAGAAATCTATCTTTGGGACAAGCTTTGTTTAGAATTCATGATCGGTAAAATCTATACAAATTCTTATCCCTTTCTTCTTCTTTGGGACTATAACCATATTTGCTATCCATTCGGGGTATTTTGCTTGTCTAATGATTCCGAGCGCATCTAGCATTTTCGCCTCCCATCACTCCTCATACTTCTCCCGCAATTCTTCTTCTATTTGAGGATGATATGTCTCTTCGCATTAAATGACCTGATCTTTTTCCCTATATATAGTTTTCGATCTTTCTAATTCTTTGTTTGAATGGCCTTATATTTTTGTCAATTTCCAATTTATGACAAGCCATGAAAAATTCTCTGGCCGTTTTATGGATCTATACCTTTATACTCTAACTCGGCATTTCATCCATATCCCATGCGAAAATATCTTTATAGTCTCGCATGATCTTAAATGAAATCAATAGTTCTTCTTTCTTCATCTACTTCCATTTTAGTTCCAATTTTTAACATCTTGGGTTCTTCTTCTTCCGGAAACGAAAGGCTCCGCCTCCAACATTCACTTCTTTTGTTTGTTCTAGCATCTTCTCCGATCAAGCTTCTGCGATATAACTAGCTTTCGGTGCACTTGGGTCTCTTGGTATGTGTACAACCATACTTCCCTGCTAACTTTAAATTGTTTAAGTATATATATATGTTTTAATGATTTTTCTATCTTCTTTTATAGGCTGGAAGAACTTCCTTTGTAGTCAGCCTTTGAGAGAAGACGCAACAATCTTGAAAAGAAGAATTTGCAATTGAGCAAGAAGATTCAAGAATTAGAGACCGAGGTCGAAGCTGGCCATCTCGCGATAAAGACGAGAGAATTCAAAAGTTAAACACCGAACTTGACTCCCAAAAGGATAAGGTGTCCACTCTTCAAAACGCCAATCAAAGAACTTTATGGTATAAAATTTTACCTCCTTTTACTATTTTTATTTTATCGGTCTTGTAACTTATTACTTTCGCAGATGTATATAATCTCTTCGATGAGGCTATTCTTCTCCATACATTTCCCGATCCTATGGATAATAATCTTCTTCTCGCCACCTCAACAACTCTTTGAGTAGTTCATCGAACAAAATTAACTCTCTTTCATTAAATGAACTTCTCGCATCAAATATCGTCTTTTAGAAATTGAGCATAGATCTCTGGTTTAAGTGCTGCCAACCAATTTAAACGAATGTTTCGAGTCCCATAAAGAAACCAAAATTTTGAGGAAGAAAATTAGTGACCATATAGATGATAAAGATCGCATTGCTAATAATGATGATATCCTTTCGTTTCCTAAAGTGCGTCCCATTCATTTACTCATTCATCTTTGTTAAATCATTCAATCATTCAATCATTCATGTTTCATTATTTGTTAATATTTGTTTGCGAAGTATTCGCCAAATTCCATTTCATTTGTTGTGTCTTTATCTCTTTCTTAATCGAATTCTCATTTACCCTTGACTGCAAGATTCTCGCACATCATTACTTCAATTGCTACTTTTCCCCCTGCTTGTTGACTATTCACTTCTTATGCCTTTTGTTCTCATATCCTTCGCTTCTTTATTATCATAACATTCGCTACTGTTGCTTCAACCAATTGCTGGAATATCCGATCAATCATCCCGAGAATAATTTCTTTACGTTTCTGCAGTCCATGGAAGCGATGGTAAGAACAAACTCATGACTTCGTCGTCGGTGGTGGTTCCATCCCCGTTCCAAGGTGTCGGTACATCTTCCATCACAAGTATAGCCTCCTGCATCTTTCCACACTAGCATTCAAAGAGGCATCTTAATTGGTTCCCATACTATTCTCACGCCGCCGCTCCATGGTTATATTGCCTTTAAGTTTCTTTGCTCGTGATTATCTTTGGGACAAGCTTTGTTTAGATCGGTAAAATCTATACAAATTCTTATCCCTTTCTTCTTCTTTGGGACTATAACCATATTTGCTATCCATTCGGGGTATTTTGCTTGTCTAATGATTCCCGCATCTAGCATTTTCTCCCTTCAAGCTGCAATTCTTCTTCTATTTGAGGATGATATGCTGCTCTATGCTTCATCGGATCTTTCTAATTCTTTGTTTGAATGGCCTTATATTTTTGTCAATTTCCAATTTATGACAAGCCACGATGGATCTATACCTCCATCATTTCTCCTATTCATCCTTGATGCATTTCATCCATATCCCATGTGAAAATATCTTTATAGTCTCGCAGCAAATCAATAGTTCTTCTTTCTTCATCTACTTCCATTTTAGTTCCAATTTTTAACATCTTGGGTTCTTCTTCAATTCCAACATTCACTTCTTTTAATCCCGTTTGTTCTCATCATCTACTTCCATTTTAGATATAACTAGCTTAACTAGCTTTCTGTTCTCCCATAGGTGTTGGTCCTTTCATTTCCCTATTCTGCGAGATTTCGCTAGGTATTCCTTTTCCTTCTTTTGCTCTTATCATGTAAATTATAAATTCTTCTTCTTTTCTAGCTGCTTTTACCATTTTCTTACGATCTCTTCGCTTCTTCACTCGTTCTTCATAATGCTTTACTTCGTCTTGATGATATATTCTCCCTTTATCAATATCTCCTTTGATTTCACCAATTCCAGTTGGCGTGGGAAACTTGATACACTGATGAAGTGTTGACGCTACAGCCTTGATTGCATGTACCCATGGCCTTCCTAACAACACATTGTATGGCGATTCCATATCCACTACACTCAATGTCACCTTTGTTTCAATTTCTCCAAGCAGAATCCGTAATTTCACTTCTCCTTTGGGTTTCGTTATAGATTTACCAAAGCCATGAATATAATACGCTGGGGAATCATTTCTTCATCTTTATATCCTAATTTTTTGTAAGTATGGTAAAACATGATGCTCACTAAACTCCTTGCATCCACCAAAGTTCTATCTACAGCCCATTCTTCCGCTGCTTTTGCCGGTTCTCCTCCATTTTTGCATGCATTTATTGTGATCACCAATGGGGATGTATGGCTCAAACACTCTTTAGGTATCTCCGCTGCTGTGAATGTTATTTTCTGCTTTTCCCACTCTTTTAAAGACGATGTCTTCTCCTTATATATAATCTTCTTCCCTTCAAAATCTCGTTTATGTATTCTTCCTCTAATGTTTTCATGAAATTCATTAATCCTTGCTTTTGTAACTGTACAGTACTCCATATTTTCATTGTACTCCTTGCTTTTTAACTTCTCTACTTCATCTGATCTAACATCTTTCTCTCTCATTTTCTTGATTCGGATAATTTTGGCTACAATCTTTTAGAATCATCCCTGTTTCTAGCGCATATGTAGTTGCAGGAAATCCCACAATACACCCCTCACAAGAATTTACTTTACTAATCCATTTGAAGATGAATAACTATATATTTTTATTGATTATCTTCTTGAAATGTTTACAAGGATAGATAGAACAGAGCTAAAGAAATTACAATCACTCTAGATTTTCTCTCTCTAATGACTTGCTTAACAATTCAAAAAGAACTCTCCTCACAATGACTAACTCAACCCTTTATATAGGGTAATACACAGTGGATGACAAACTAAGCTGTCCTTTATTTTCGGGAATAACTCGCGAAGTGTCGCGAGTGTTATAAACATTTTTCCTTGCGACACTCCTAAATCTCGCCACGTCTTCACATCTTTCTCACGTTCTGGCTTTCGTCATCTATTGCGTCATTTATATTTCTTTCCTGCGACGCCTTCGCGATGTAGTCGTTTATTAATCTCGTGAAGTATTGATGTCGCGATATTCTGCTCCTACACCTCTGTCATCACCAACTTTCCTCGAGCAACCAAATCTTTCGTCCCTGAAAACTCATCAAACAAGGTTTTGAGCTTGATCTTTTTCAACTTCTTCTTGTACGTGCGGTCTGCCTCAAACTCATTATACTCATCACCTTCCTTAGGATCTTTGTTAGCTCGTCTAAACTCACATTGTGCCTTTTTATCGCTCCATCCTAGACACCTTTCGACTAGCTTTTCAAGAAGTTCATAACTCATCGAGGGATCGTAGCCATCTCGAACACTTGTTCCTGTAATTGGTATGGATGTGATTCTAAAACAATCATCCGGAGTTATTTCCATCTCACCAAAAGGTAGATGAAAGGTATCCATCTCTGGATAAGACCTCTCGGCAAATGCAAGAATAAAGGATGACATCAAATTTTTGGTGCGCATGTTGTATCCCGTTCCATAGTACACACAAATACCGCCAAGCGGACCTCATCACACTCATTTTCTATATTCCATATCTTGTTCTTTTGACGTTTCAAAACACGAACAGCATTAGTATGATCCTACAAAAGCAACATCATATCTTATATACTAATATATAGAAAAGAACAATATATGTCCAAATATAACAAAAAGACTGAGAAATCTTGATGGTTAAGATTGAACCATACCTTTGTCGCAAAGATCTTGGCAGCCCATGAGTTTTTGTAGCCCATCAATACCTCCTCCATCTCTTGGAGTACCATAAGTTGGATTCTTTGGAGGCAAACACAAATTGTCATCAGGAATGTATGAATATCTAGCACAAGGCGTTTTAGGCGTCTTTCTAGGTTTCTTTCCCACTATTTCTACTTGTGCCTCTTCCTCTTCGACTTCCTCTTCCTCCAAGTCCTTATCTAATTCAGCATCATCCTTATCTCCATCTTCCTCATCTTTGTCACCCTCATTTCCTCCTCCTCCAGCTGGTTCACCATCATCATTGTCACCCTCATTTCCTCCTTCTGCTGGTTCACCATCATTGGCACCCTCATTTCTTCCTCCTTCACTGGGTTCACCATCATTGGCACCCTCATTTCCTCCTCCTTCAAAGCAGGTTCACCTTCTCCACCTTGATGTTGTTCTTCATTGCCCATCGCTTCCATGATCTCTTCATTAACTTGTTGGATTACGTTGTCAACATTATCTCTATTAACACCATCTTGGATGACAACACCCGGTAATGACCCACCTCTATACTTAGCATTTTTGGTTCCACGGTGACCGGCATCACAATGTACTTTGCCTCGAGGGGTGGGAGTTCTAAGATCTTCCAAAGAAAGGTTTGTTTGATTTTTTGCCTCTTCCACTAATCAATAAAACAAAAGATATTAGCTTAACCGCTGAATGATTCACTAAATCAGATGCAAAATAAGGGTTCTCAGCGTAAGGTTTGGTTAATAGAAAAAGTTCACGAAAAATAGGCCAACTCTAATTTTGTGTTCTATAGTATAGTTCGGTTACCAACAATTTTTGGAGAACAAACCGAACTCAACATTGGTAAATGTTAATGAAGAGTTCGGTTTGTCAAAAAATTTTGCGAACTAACCGAACTCAACATGTTTGCAACTAATGAAGAGTTCGGTTTGTCAAGATTTTTTGTCAAGAGTTCGGTTACATTTTTTTTCTCTAAAGTTCTTGCTTCAATAGTTTTAGATTTTTATGCGAACAATCCGAACACAATAGCACAGTTCGGTTACATGTGAAAAAACAAATTGTTGTATAATTTGCTAAGTTCGGTTAGAAAAAAATTTTGGGCCTCTTTGCGAACTAACCGAACTGGCAGTTCGATTAGCTAGTTTTGAAACCTAGAGAACCGAACTGTTCTTCGTGTTCTTCCTTTCAGGAAGTTCGGTTAACAAAATAGGGTTTTTTAGAAACTCGACCTAACCGAACTATGCACTTTGTAACTTCCATTTGAACCCTATTTTGATGATTTCTATTCAATTAAACGAATCAAAATCAAATTAAAAGTAATGGGTTTGTTGCAAAATACCGCGAATCGGTCCCATGGCGTAATCGGTCTTCAAACCGTCTATTATACTGGATTATGGCTTCACTTGGTAGTTCCACCTCTTTATGAATCTCAAAATCACTCGGCTGATTTGCTAGATGTCCCAATCGAGGACCTTCTCCTTGAAGTCTTTTGGTTTACTTTCGAAGAACCATTGTTATAGTCGATTGATTAATCGACGATGAAAATTTTATGAATCGATGAAGACGATGTTGAAACGGGGAAGAAGAAAAGAACAAGAGGGAGAACATTTTTCTCCTCAAAACTGTTTTTTTTTTTTTTTATTTATTTAGGTTTTGGTTTTGTTTTAGATTAAGTTAGAGGCAGTTATTAGGTTAGGGTTAATTTTAATTAGGGTAATGGGAAAATTAGTAATCTCATGATTTTTAGGACATCCCTTAACATTGTAGGGTAGGGGCCTTATAAAACAATTGTCCCCCCAAAAAAAGGCTGGTCCCCAAAAAACGGTTCATACTTATATAAAACGCGTTGTATTGGGCTTCATCTTTGTCAGGTGGGACACCAACACCCATTAGGAGAATCTAGTTATTTTAGGAATTAGTATATCTTTCCTTATTTGTTATTAGCTTAGAACTCAAGTTATGTTCACTATATATTCATAGTTTGTTCTACGGTTTAGGATATCAAATCAATAAGCTTTGCTTAAAATGGTGGCAGATCTCTAATCAACGGATCAATTTATCCCTTTTTAGTATTGGTACCCTAACATCTGGTATCAGAGCTAACCACCACGACCCATGCCCGCTCCAAGGAAGGGGTGACCTATAGGCTAGATTAAAGTGTTGGGCACCTATGTATGGGCGTAGTTGTCATCCGCATTGAATACTGGTAGTCGAGTGGAGCCGCCCTAAGGAAAGGGCTATCGCCGGGCCAGTGTCGATAGAGTGGGCCAACGAGGACTTTGGGACTGGAAGCGTGGTGGGATGTTGGGACCTTAGTCCCACATTGGTTAGATGGAGCTTAATTGGGTAGTTTATAAGTCAATGGGTTCCCTCATCTAGTCAACCGGTTTTCGAGTTGAGTTCTACCCATGGGCTTATGACGAGTTTAGGGTCGGTACCCTAACAGGTGTTACTAGAATCGATGGTCCCATTGATCCCTCTATCTCTCTTCTCTTCCTCTTTCGATCTCCGGCCATTGTTATGAAGAAGGTAGGGTTTTGGGTTTTTTGCTTCGAGGGTTTGTTCTCGGAGAAGAAAGAGTAAATTAGAGAGCGGATTTTCAATTGATTTCTCTCTCCCCAGCTACTTTTCTTTTCCTCTCCTTCTATTTTCTTTTTTTTTTCCAATTGATTTCAGTGATAAGTCTCAATTTCAAAAAAAAAAACAAAAATACTAAAAAATTACATGCCTCGTGCATCACAAAATACGATGATTTTGTAAAATAGGAAGAACCTAATTGGTCAATTAGGAAGTTTGATGTCCCCGACCGTTAGATGCATGATGTTAGCATTTTTGGCACATCTATCGGAGTACCTTTCTTTCTTTTTTTATAGGAAAGAAAAGATTTCCCATATCCAAACACTTCAAAATTCAACTTCTGAATTAACTTTTATAGCGCGTTTGGATACAAATCTGCTTCTGATTTCTGCTTCTCCAGAAGTAGAAGTCAGGAGCAGGAGTCAGAAGCAAAACTATTTTGCTTCACAAAAAGCTGAATTTTCTGCTTCTAGAAGTCGTTCTGAAATATTATTGCCAAACTGACTTCTGACTTTTTGACTTCCAGAAGTCGAAAACAACTTCTGAGTGTGCATCCAAACGACGCTTTAGCTTTTCGACTTAAGTATTTGTGCACAACGTTGGTGAAGTTCGAACTGAGATTCGTTTATGAGATCGATTAACCATTCGGGTGATTCATTACCCCAAAATCTTTCACCACCGCTAACTCTACCCTATTTAGACTGTCAGCCATAGTATTCGTGTTCCTTGGCACATGAGTACAGACCCAGCTTGTAAAGGTTTTCAAAAGTTCTAAACAATCTAGAATGATGGAGTTATTAATCCACCCAACAGTGCATATTGCACCTTTTATTGCTCTAACTACATTAAGACAATCTCCTTCCAAATTGAATGATACAACTTCTAGCCCATTTGATCGCTTAATATGCTACCAACACTTCAGCTTGCTCTTCATATTCATCTAATCCATGTTTGCACCATGCTCCTTCATAAGCACCTGCGTTATTAACCATAATTTATCCTATTCTCGTTGTTTTGTTAAGCTTTAAAATGCAAACATCAAAATTGACTATTGTAAGTGTTCACTCCAGCCATCAAATTTTTTTGAATCTAACTGACTATTCTACTCACCTGTAAATCAGTATGTTCAAATACGACAAACATCTAGATTTCCAGACGTCCATAATATTGTACTTGCAAATATGATTAGATTTTTCATATTTTCATTACCAACAAACCAACTTTCAATCCAGTTTTTCAGAGTCTTCCTCCTAGTATACCTGTGAAATTACTCTCTAAGGCAAACAATTTACTTATAGTAACAGGGAAGATAAGAAATAAATGATCTAGAAGTTCAATTTTAGATTTGCATAATGGACATTTATCATCTATGTTATGCACATGCTTAGTTAATCTTTCTCTTACAGGTAAGCAATCATGGACACATTTTCATAGAAAATGAAGAATCTTTGGAGGAAGTTTAGCCTTCCAGAACTTTATCCAATGAAAGTTTAATTTTATTAGCTAGAAGAATGTTATCAGTAATACTCCTTTGAGGGACACAAGCACTTTGGTTTTGAGAAATGATGTTAGCCAGGGTTTTAGATAGGATCTTATAAATAAAGTTACAAATCCCTATAGGTCTATATTGAGTAGCCAGCTCAGCTAAGGGAACCTTGTGAATGAGAGAAATATTGGTATGATTAAAGGATTTAGTTATATATATGCCCTGTTTGAAAACAGGTCAGAGTCATATCAATAACAGTTTCTCCAACAATATCCCACTACTTTTGGTAAAAAAAGACCCGTAAAACCGTCAAGTCCAGGGGTCTTCTTACATCACATTTGAAACACAACATTCTTAATCTCCTCAGTAGTTAAAGGAGAATTCATATGAGAATTATCCTCAAAATTCAAAATTTTCAAAAACCAATGGAATTTTGGATTTTTCTATTTTCACAATCGGTAGTTTCTTGATGTTTATTTCCTATCGATTGTACAATCGGTAGTTTTGTGATGTTCATTATCTACCGACTATGGTAGTAGCCCCAAATTCAAAATTTTCAAAAACCAATAGAATTTTGGATTTTTCTATTTTCACAATCGGTAGTTTCTTGATGTTTATTGCCTACCGATTGTACAATTGGTAGTTCCGTGATGTTCATTATCTACTGATTATGGTAGTATCCCCAAATTCAAAATTTTCAAAAACTAGTGGAATTTTGGTTTTCTCTATTTTCATAATCGGTAGTTTCTTGATGTTTATAGCCTACCGATTGTACAATCGGTAGTTTCGTGGCAACAGGCTTTGTTTAGTGTGTTCGACTAACAGTGGAATCAAAGTTGTTTGCTGAAGTTACTTTTAAGATTGAAAGCTTGAAGACTTTTCTGTTTGTTTCTGATCTTTGTGATACTTCTTGCAAACTTGATTCTTTAGTATCCATAAGAAGTTTATCTTAATAGACATAAGACTTGTAGAAGATCGAACAAATTGTCTAGTTATATTAATTTGCTTGGATAAATCTTGTTCATCAAGATTGATTATTTCGATAATCATTGTTTTGTTTTGATCTTCAAACCACAATGAGTTTATTGATATAAATGGAAGATTATTTACTTAGCTGTATCATTGATCAAAAGATTGATTTTGGTGATCGATAAGTGAGTTGGTTAGTGGAACAAATTTAGTCCTTTGTTGTTTCCGGTTACGATCCAAAGGAGATGAGAGCAGAAGTCTTCACAGCGGCGAAGAAACTCAAGATAATGGATTTTGTCTTGGGATTCACGTGCAGCGGAGGAGCCAAACCATGGAAAGGGTAGGTAGTTGCTTACCCTGCCGGGCTGGCTCCTAAGCCCAACTTTGGCTGTCCAAAGCTATTTTTTCCATATCTCAAGCCTATTATTTGCCTTTTTCCTACCCTCAACTATTTTTCCTCCCCATAGGCAAATTTTTGGTTCCCGCCATGTTCATGTGCATGGCCAGATTCGTTGTAGGCGCAGGGATACTAAAGGAACTTGAGTAACTAAGTAGTGTTTTCTTAGGCTCAACTAAACGAAGTGGTAGTCAATTTGTGTAGGACTTAATTCTTATAGGGTATTTAAAACTGGACTAGGTCCCAGGATTTTTCCTGCCAGGAAGTTTTCCTTGTTAAAAGAATCTTGCATGTTTGTGGTATTTACTTTACATCCAAATTATATTGTTTAGCTTTATAATCAAAGTAAATACACTTGTACGTTAATCATTTTGGTAGCAATCTCATAGTTAGTTCGATCTGAACTTTGACTATTACCAAGAATAACTTGTTGAAATAATATTTTGGTTATTGTTTCGATAAGATCATACAAGATGTGTTTTTGTTGGTTGATATCAAAAAGATTATGGTATACTTGGTACCATTGTCATTTCAGTCTAGCTTCTCCTGTTCTTGAGAAGACTTATCCTCAAACTTGTAATTTCCATCTATCCGGTGGTCGTATGTTTTAACACCGAGCCACGTTAAATCTTGGGTATCTACTAACTTAGATTTACTTCCCGTCCTTGCATCTAGTTTTGGATTGAACTTTAGCTTTAATCTTAACCTCTAGAATTTTGGGTGTGGCTATGTGTGTTCGGGTAGTTACAATGTTCCAAACAAGTGCACTTAAAATATATATTTTTTTAAATAGGAAATATATTGAAGAAAAACAAAAGCAGATATTATCCATAGAGCGACGGACTCAAAAGCAAATTTACTTAAGTTATGCTTCCTCCAAAAAAAACTTTCTCCTTTTTAGCTTCTTCTCAAAACCAAAAAAAACTTTTCACCACCATTAAAGCTTGCTGCTCAGATATAGTCAATTTTGGGCTAGATCTAAGCAGGTTCCTTTTCTTTTTTTAGTTTTCTTAGATAGTTAGTAGTCTAGGATAGATTTATTTAAGTTTATGTATCGATCCCCATTGTTTTTAGGAGATTTTTATGGTGTTCTTGTGGGTGTTTTACCATTTTTGTTTGTGTCTTCTCCTTTATGGAGATCTTTATGCTCTCTCATGGAGTTTCTTTGTGATCTCAATGGAGTTTTTAGGTGGAAGTTCAAGTATGGTGATCAAGATTTAAGACTTTGGGCATATTACTCTCATATTTTTATGAGAAGATCTCTTTTTCAAGAAGAAAAAATCCATTCAAAATGGTTGGATTATAATCAAAAAATCATTCTCTCAATCTTAGGATTGCTTGGTACTCTTGTTGGTAGTTTGTTACTTCTCTTCACAAATTACTCTTTGTTAGTCCCTTTTAATTGTATTTTGATCTTTGATCTTGATGTACTTGAAGTCCATGTAATCTCTATCTTATCATGAATGAAATTTATGAGATTTATCAACATTTTTTTTTAAATTTTAATCATACTTTGACACGGGCTAAAAGTAACATCGAGTGGAGAAAAATGACAAAATAAAAAAGTTTAGTTCATATGGGCCACAGGGCAACCTGTTTGTATTTAATTTCCACTTTAAGAACCTAGCATTTTTTGGGGCGACTCCAAAGGAATTAGGGGCGACTTTTTTTATTCCCAACCCATAGATGTGGTTATGGGATGTCCTAATAGTCGGAAAATACATATATGCCCTTTCACAATCGGTAGTTTAGTATTGGTTTTATCAACCGATTATGACCGTGTTCTTCTCTTCTTTGTTTTGAGATCATAATCGGTAGATAATAAACATCACGAAACTACCGATTGTGAAAATAGAGATATTCAAAATTCCATTGGTTTTTGAAAATTTTGAATATAGGGCTACTAACATAATCGGTAGATGTGACTGTTTTGGTTAATCGTGGGTCCGCTGCGTCTGCTTGATCGAACGTGGGACCCGATGTATGCATGCTTGATTCGAACATGGGAAGATTTGCATGCTTCGATCAAACGCGGGACCACCGTGTACATGTTTCAAACGTCGGCCATGTCCTATGCCTACTTTGACCGTACGGTTGATGTACTTGCTCGAGTGTGATCTTGCTACTTCGACCAAACACCGACCCAGCTAGCTTGACTAAACACCGGACTTGATGCTTTGACCAAACACCGGCCTTGATGTTTGCTTTGCTCGAACGTGGGACCCGATGTGAGCAAGCTTGTTTTTTTTTTTTAAATGAACCTTGTGTGCTCAAATGTAAATGTGGGTCCTGTAGAAAGCGTTGAAGCAGCTTCTGGAGCAGGCCCGAGAGAGCGTTAAAGTGTTGGAGCTGAAACGCCTTCTTCTGGAGAGAGAGCTTTGATTGGGGACGGTTGTGTCTGCTTCGACCAATATGGGGCTGGGATCAAGTGGGACCCGCCGCGTGCCTGACTGAACGTCGACCTTGTGTTTCGAATGAAAACCGGCCCTGCTGCATGCGCCTATTTTATTCGAATACCAGCCTTGTGACTTTGATCAATACCAGACTTGAAACTTGAGCAATACCGGACTTGTGACTTGATCAATACCGGACTTGTGACTTGATCAACACCGGACTTGAAACTTTGAGCAATACCGGACTTGTGACTTGATCAATACCGGACTTGTGACTTGATCAACACCGGACTTGAAACTTGAGCAATACCGGACTTGTGACTTGATCAACACCGGACTTGAAACTTGAGCAATACCAGACTTGTGACTTTATCAACACCGGACTTGAGACTTGAGCAATACCGTACTTGTGACTTGATCAACACCGGACTTGAAACTTGAGCAATACCAGACTTGTGACTTGATCAACATCGGACTTGAGACTTGAGCAATACCGGACTTGTGACTTGATCAACACCGGACTTGAGACTTGAGCAATACCGGACTTGTGACTTGATCAACACCAGACTTGAAACTTGATCAATACCGGTGTTTGGACCCAATACCAGCCTTGTGTACTCCAACGTGAATGTGTGTTCTGTCGTGTGTGACTACACATCTCACGCGTTTTTATACAAGTAATGACTCATGTCTTTTATTGTAGAATGAAGAAAAGAACTCATGTTGAGATGTCTTCTGGGGATAATGCTGGTGCCAAGTCAGGAGGTGTTGACAGCTTCAAAGATATGCCGAACATTGATGATGAGTTGTTCACCGCGCCCTTTCAACTATATGAAAATATTCGTTCCACAAGATAACCCTTCTCCTATCGACTTCAAGGTTTTTCATGCTCCGCTGGGCCCTCATGAAGGATGGATGAGACGTATGTTGAGCAATGAGTACATCAAAGATAACTTGACCAAAGCGCAGATTATTGATGCAGCTTGAGTGTTGAAACGGCTCGAGAGGATGTTAAAGTGGTTTCTGGTGCGAACGTTGAGGTGGATCCTGGACAAAGTGTTGAAGAAGGATTCTGAAGCGAACGTGGGTCCCATAGAGAGCGTTGAGGCGGCTCTTGAATAGACCATTGAAGCAGCTTCTGCTAGAGGGAGCGTTGAAGTGTTTCCCTCTTCAGTTCGATTTACCCTTGCGAATTCCATGCTTCTTGACTGACCATCTCTCTCATGTTGAAGAATTCCTTGACTGACGGTGAAGGAACTTCATGCTAAGCCTCAGTCCCCAAGCGTGGTTTACATGGTTTTTTCGTAGTGGATGTTGTCGAGCCAGATATGAAATATCTTGGACATTGTTTCATCATTGTAGGAGTCGTGCATGTGGTACTAGAGTTGGAGTTGACGAACGCGCAGGATGTTGTATCTCGATGGTTTTCCTTGTTGCCGCTCAGAGGAACTGCTATGAAGGTCAAGGTTGTATCGCCTGTTGGTGAGATATATGCCCCTACAAACATTATGAGGCTCTTCATTACCGGCAGGCCTGTTTCTTTCTATCAGGGCATATGTTGTTGTAGATGAGCGTTCAACATCTCCAGAGGATGACCAAAAGCGCGGATTCTCCAACATAACATGATATACATGTACCACTGTCTGATAAAGTGACTAGCCCGGATCTTGTTCGATATGATGCGTGGACATCGTTATCTTCTTGAGGATGCTCCCTTGAGGTATCGGCTCCAGTGGAAGATTGCCGTGATAGAGCGTTGATACGTTGCACCGGCATTCTTTAAACCAAATGGCAGTATGGTATAATAAAAATTTCCGAGAGGAGTTCGAAAAGCTATCTTACTTGCATCATGCTCGTACATCCTTATATGGTTGTAGCCGCTACATCCATCCATGGAGGAGAACATGTCGTGTCCGCTGGTTGCATCTACTAACATGTCGATGTTAGGTAGAGGAGGATCGTTTTTGGAGCATCACCTGTTCAAGTCTATGAAGTCTATGCAAAGACACCTGATCTATCCATTTTCCTCGTGTCTCGAACTACAACCGTTTAACCGACTTGGATCCGGGTATGACATGTAGATGATGGGTGACCAATTTTCATCTAAATCCGGTATTTCTTCATATCTCCAAGCGAATATGTCCTGGTACTCTTTGAGAAGTTCCACGAGCTTCATGCGTTTATCCGTACACAAGGTTGAGCTGATGGAGATAGGCCTAGGAGATTCCTCAACGATTTCAATCTCATCAGTTGTGGAGTTGGTGCCATCTTGTAGATGTTGTGGAGCATCTAGCACTTGTTCTTGTGGTTCGTTGCTGTTGTAGCATTCCATTGGGTGGAGAGACTGGGTAGCAGTCTCCCCTGCTAATTGATAATGGCAGTGTCGGTATACCGTTTTCCCTTTCTGGTCACGACTCGCCACAAAAGTTCGTTCCCTCTTCGTGTGAACGTGGGTCGTGGCTCACAGGATGGAGAAGAATGCTTTGTCAGCAAATATGCATCGTGGGTTTTAGCCCTCAATGATGCAAGCCGGTCTTCTTCCTGAATTGACGCCCACGTGGGGAGTGGGACGTAACGAACTTGTCTGATTCTTTCCGCGGAGCTTCTCCCGTATGTGCTGGTTTGGTTTCCCTTGAAGTCCGTCATTGTGGTAGGCTTCCGTACGACCTTGCCTGGGAGAACCTTGGATGTCCTGAGAGTCTTGAGAGTAATCACATTCAAGACGCTCCTGTGTAGATAAGGGTCGTTTTGAACTCGAATCCTTGATGCGTGCGGTGACATGTAGGGCACGGTCGTGACCTTCCTCTAGTTGATTGCAAAGAAAACGTCTCCGCGCGCCGATTCTTCGAGAGGTGTGAAAGTTCGCATAAACTTTCCACTAGAGAAACCGCTTCCCGATCCACCAGCCTATGGTTCATAGTGAAACTATTGACTTGAGGAGGATCGCTGTGAGGATAAGTCCCCAGTGTAGGAGTCTTCATGACAGGACCGCTCATATCTGATGTCGCTTCTTTGATCAGGTCCATGGAGGTCCGCGCCGCTGAAGTACCTTCTCCGGTGCGTTGAATGTGTTCCTTTTTTTTTTTGCTCCAGGGGCTGTCGCGATCAGTTAATGTCTTAAGAAAAGTGAGTACCTCTTTTTGAGTTGTGGCCATATCCGTTTGAGTCTTAGCAAGAACTTCCTTCTTCTCCATCAAGTTTGCAATGGTAATGGGGGATGGTCCTCCTCTCGTCCCTCTGGCTCCTCGTCCTGATGAAGGAGTGGAAGTTGTTGCTCTGGTGACTACCAGAGGTGTTACACTTGATGAGATACCGGGATTTGCGGCTGCTCTGGCTCTGGTGATGGGAGGTGTTACACTTACTGGAACATCTCCTGCTACGCTGGCACTGGTGGTAGAAGTGACGGCTCCATAAGATGTATTGACCACGGTAACTCCATTGACAGGTACATCGACACCGGGAGTGTTATCCACACTAGCTCCATCAGAATTGATTGGTGATCCAGACCTGAGTTCTACCATCTTGAAATGGATTGATGATTGAATTAGTCCTAAGATCTACCCTTTTTGAAATTGTTGAATCAGATTTTGAAGAAATTGACTTTATAACCGAGAGATTAACCTCCCGCTGTGGTCGCCAATTGTTTATAGGTGAAAACTATCTCTGCCGGTTTTATTAATTTGGGGTGTGTGGATGAGAAATGAGTTTAAACCTTTAACAAATGCACTACACGGGAGTGCTTGTAGATTCGAGAAATCAATCTGTGCAAATCCGGCCTAAACCAAGAAATGGTCGTTCCAGACTTGTTTTGGTCACAAAGTGAAGGAGATGGGGTTGATCTTAGGGAGGGAAGCGAAGAATGTATTGAGATTGTGAAGGTGTTGGCTATGTATGACTTGTATCTGAAAGCTGAACTGGCTTGCAGGATGTAAGCTATCAATTCCGGTGTTTGAATACGATAGTATCAACACTTGCCTATGTTGTCTGGACTTGTTCTTGTTGTTTTTGAAAATAGGGAGGAGAACCTATTTATACAAGTCATTTGAGTCGTATTCACGTCTCTCGTGGGAAGTGGGCTTCCTTTGTTGTTGCCTCAGATCTCGAGAAAAGGCGCAGCATTCTTGAAAAGAAGAATCTTCAACTTCGCAAGAAGAATGAAGAATTGGAATCAAGGCTGTTGCTCTTCGCAAGAGAAATGAAGAATTTGAAAGTGAAACTGCTACTCTTCGCGAGAAGACCAAAAAACTGGAAGTTGATTCTTCTACTCAGAAGAATAAGATATCTAGTCTTCAAAGCGCCAATCAACAACTTTATGGTATGAGACTCTTGCCTTTTTCCTTTGTTTTGTTCTCTCATTATCTTCCCTTATCTAACTTACCATTTTCGCAGACGTTTATAACCTTTCTGATGAAGCCATTCTTCTTCACTCATTTCCTGAACATATGGATAATGATGCTCTTCTTTCTCATCTCAACGATTCTTTGGATAGTTTTTCAAATAACAAGATTAAATCTCTTCCTCTAAACGAACTTCAATCCAAATTTCGCCTCTTAGAAATTGATCATAGATCTAGTTTAGGCTTAGCCAACCAACTTAAACGTCTGTATCTTAGTTCTAAAGAGAAAATTAATACTTTAAGGAAGAAGATTAGTGATCTTATAGATGACAAAGATCGCATCGCTAGTCAAGGTGCTCAAGCATTAGCGAAATTCCAAAAACTCTTCTTGATGTTCAAGTTGAACGGGATGAATCCATCCGCAAAAATGCTATACTTAGCGAAAGAGAGAATCAAATTCGCTCCCTTCTTCTCATAAACAGTGACGATGAATTCGCTTGGGCTGCGAAGGTTCTAGATGACGCCAGAAATAATTTAGGTGTTAACGTTAGCCTTCAAGCTGAGCATACGGCCTTGATTAGGGATATGATTTCTGATAAAGAAGGTTGTTAATTATTCTTCTTTATTTTACTGTTTATTTTTTATGAAACTGTCATTAAGTTGCTAACTCATTGTCATATGTTCGCAGAGAGCCGAGGAGAGATTTCGCAAAAGAATTGAAGAACTTGAATCGAGAAAGAACAACTTCGCAAAGGACTTCTCTCTTCAAGTGACAAATATTCCAAATTGAAGAAGCAACTACAAATTCTTTGTAGCGAATTTCAAAAATGATGTTGTTCTCTTTCGCAATCGACTATTAAGACAACAAGGATGACAACAAGATTCCTCATTCTTCATACCCTTGTCTCCTTAACGAAATCCCTGAGAATGTGCCTTCTTTGGATATCTCTGACAGCGATGCTAGCGAAGAAGAGGAATCAGATGAATGTGAAGAAGTAGAAGAATCTGATGAAGACGAAGAAAATGAAGAAGAAGAATCAAATAAGAAATAATTATTTTTTCTTCTTTCTCTTTTTGTAATATCTATACATTCCTTCTTTTAATCTTCTATTTTTGTAATCTTTTGCTGCGAATTTCTTGGATCTTCAAATATTAGTTCTACCTTTGTTGTTCCTTTCTGCACATGTTAAAAGAACAATTCTTTTTTTTTTTTTTGCAATACAGTTAGTCAATATATTATCAACCTTTCATTTTATAAGCGCGTAAATCTATCATATGAAGACAAATAACATGTTTTTATTTTATACATTCCCATACTTGCCTCTGTTATTTGCGTTCAAATGAGAGATTAAGCAAGTTATTTTCGAATAGTGATATGTGTTCATGCCTCAATCTCGCAAAATGTTGTTCTTTGAATTTTCATAAGTAAGGAAATCTTGGTTTCTTCCAAGATTTCCTTTTTTTTATTTTTCTCTTATGTGGTCTTATTTTGCCTTCCTAGTTAAAGGTCTTACTGTGCCACCTCTTGTCATTGCGACAAAATCGCAGGACGTCTTTACACTTTCATGTAATGACCCATTGATCTTGTCTTATCATTTTTTTAGTATTGTTGCCTCTGCAAGATAGTTTTGTTGCGACAATATGACAGGCCTAAAAATCCTTGCGAAAATAAAGCCCCATGACATTGCCGTCTTGCGACGAAATCGCAGGACGTCCTTACATTTTCATGTATTGACCCATTGATCTCGTCTTATCTTTATTTTTTGTATTATTGCCTCTTCAGGATTGTCGCACAAATATGACAAGGCTAAATTTCCTTGCGAAAATAAAGCCTCATGATATTTGCGTCTTAAGACACTTATCATCTCCCTAATGGAGGGTGCCGCCCTTATCATCTCCCTGGTTTCCCCTTCAAGGAGGCGTACTTCTGCCATACAAGGCTAGCTCCCCCCATCCGGTCTTAACAAAAACCAGTTATTTTCGCAGCCTCTTATCCCTTTTGCCTATAGGGCTTATGGTTACGAGACTGCACCCTAAGTGGAGTTTTCTTCGGGCCGAGTGCAGCATATGCCGAGACTTGCCAAGAATGGCCGAGACACTTCAAATGCCCCAGGCACTCTTGGCTCAACCGTGTAACTTGGCGCCTTGGTCAAATGCCGACTCCTTAGAAAAGACCCTCGGTCGTCCAATCTAAGTCATAAGCTTAGATTGAAAATCCAAGGTATCTCCCCTGGATGGGCTTTATTGACCCCAATTCTCCATGACTCATGTTCCAGGGGCGGTGTAACCTTTTCCCTGAGCCATGCAATAGGTACCTCCTTCTATGACGCACTTTAGGTCTTACATTTGCCTCTTACGAAATTTTGATTTCGCGAACTAGGGTGTACTCCATAGTTGGTTCGCCTCTGTCTGATTAATTTGTTGATTCTTCTGCATATAAATTCTTTTATAATTTCGCAATCGCGTCTTTATATTTCATAAAATATATTCTCTTCTTTTGCATATCAACTTCCTTTCGTAACCTCATCTCTGCTATTCATAAGAAAGATTTTTTTTTTTTTAAGAACTATACATTTTTCTTTTATCTCCCAATTTCTTCTTCGGCAGTCAACAAGTACATTCATTCTTTAGATCTCTCATTTCTGCTATTTTCTGCCTCTGCGTTTTTGACTTTGCCTGTCATTTTCTTGTCTGTTGCGAAACCTTCGCCACTTCTTATCTTCATCATATATTGGTTTCGCAGCATTTTTTCCTCTCTCCGTTCTATTACATCTACCATTAATCTTTCACCTCTTTGTTTTTCTTTGATATTGTGTTTCCAATTCTTCTTCTTCGCAGCTCTTTCTTCGCAGGATTCTATATCAATTTCATAACACTTCTTTCCTTCAACCCAATCTCCCTTAATGATGCCAACACCAGTGGGATGAGGGAACTTGATACATTGATGGAAAGTCGATGCCACACCTAAGATCTCATGTAACCATGGTCTTCCGATCAGTGTGTTGTATGGTGATTCCACATCAACTACACAAAATAAAATTTCAGAAGATAATCCTTTCAGTGGAATTCGCATATGAACTTCTCCTTTTGGCTTATTTGCAGTACCGTTAAAACCATAGATTTTGTACGTTGAAGGTATTAGATCTTCATCTTTCCCTCCCATAGTTTTATAAGTATGATAAAAAAGAATATTCACGAAACTCCCAGTATCAATCAAAATTATGTTGATTGCCCATGAATTCTCAGCTTCATAATCTTCATCCTCGCTAGGTTTTGGGTTGATCTCCAATCTTACCACCAATGGGTTGTCGTGCATTTCTCCTCCCTCAGGGTAAAAGAGATAGTCTGCTTTTGCCACTCTTCTAGTGGCGATGTCTTCGCAATGTTCATTATTTCTTTATCATCGGCATCTCTTGCGAAAACCCTGCTGATAGTGTTATCGTGAAAATCTTCAATCGTCTAGTATGAGTGTACGATGGAGTTACAAAACAGATTCTTCGCCTTTGCGCCAACTTCAATCACAAATGTTTCTCTTTCTTTTGCTGTATTTGGCTTGTGAATATCTGGAGGAGGTGGTAATGCTTGAGTTTGCGTTTGTCCTACTAGAAAGTGATTTAATTTTCCCTGATCTATCATCCTGAGAATGATTCTCTTTATATTTCTGCAGTCATTTGTTGTATGTCCATGGAAATGATGATAAGAGAAAAATTCATTACTTCTGTAGCTTGGAGGTGGTTCACTCCCCATGTTCCATGGTGCGGGTATGTTTTCCATTAGGATTATAGCTTCCCATATCTTCTCCACACTAGCATTCAAAGGTGGCATTTTGATTTCTTCCCATATTATCTTAGGATTTCGCTGTCCTCTGTGAAAGCTTTGCCTCTTATTCAAAGGATGATGACCTCCATAAGTTTCTTGTGGCTGATGACCTCCATACGTTTCTTGTGGCTGATCAAGTCTTTGGATTTTGTTATTTCCACCACGGCTATAGAAGTTTCTCTCTCTCTCAAATTCTTCTTGATCACGGCTCCCCATAGCTACTAGCTTTTGCTGACCATCTCCCATTATCCTCTCTTGTTTCCCTTGCGAGGTGCTCGCCACTGTATTTATTAAATTGGGTAATAAGCTTGCATTCGATGCACTTAAACTTGTGTTCGCAATGGGGTATGATTCCATCTCATTTTGCTTTTACTCAAGAGCAATATACTCCTCCTGTAGTTCTCGCAACTCAGTCATTGTGATTGTATTTTTGATTCTGAAAATCTGAATATATAACAGGCTGGTTGCGAACATAGCATTGATGAATGATAGAATGAGATATCTTTCGTCCACACGACCAGCCATATCACTACACATTGTCTTCCATCTTACAGTTAGGTGCTTCAAACTTTCGCCAACCCTTTGCTTCAGCCCAAATACATCTTCAATGCCAGGTCGCGAGGAATTGTTACTTATATATGCTCCTAAAAATATAGCTTGCAAGTGGTTGAAAGATGTTATAGTGTTCTTTGGAAAACCTTCAAACCATTTTAACGCCTCTCCTGTTAAACTTGATGCGAAATACTTGCATAATATTGCATCATGGTTCTCCCATTGTAGCATACATCTCACATAAGCTTTGATGTGTTGGACTGCACAAGTTGTTCCATCAAAAATGCTGGTTAACGCAGGCAAATTGCATTTTGGGGGTATTCCTCCTAATTGTACTTCTTGTGTGAATGGAGTTTTCGCAGCTTCCTCTATGGCTTCATCTAATTGTCTCTTACCTCTTCCTCTTTTATTATTTATCATTCCTCTCATTTCCGCTAACTCTCTCAAAATTTGTTCATTTATACCAGAATTTGGATCCATTGGTCTTTTCAACTCCGCCTCTCTTCTCCTGCGTTCATCTCTATTTTGACTTCCTTGTTCATCATTTTCCTCTCGTCTTTCTCTGCGATCTTCTCTTTCACTTCTTTCATTAATTCGCACACCGTCATATCTCTCATTTTCTCCTCTTTGTCGTCTTTCAGTTCTCCTTTCTACTCTATCATACTCTTCATTGATATTAGAATTATTGCGGTTTCGCTCACGCCTCCTTTCTCGATTATCATGGTTATTCTGTCGAATTGCCTCTTGTAGCTCTTGTTCTCCCACTTCTGCTCTTAGTATTTCTCTCTCGCGAGCTAAATGTGTTTGTTCAGTATAGTGTCTTTAAATTTCATCGTCAATTTCTCGTTCATTTCTTTGTATTTCTCTCCCATGTAAAATTCTTCTTCCTTCTTCCTGATTTTCTTCGCTATCTTGATTATTTCGCCCCTGACGGTGTCTATTTCCTTGAATTCTATCATTCTGCTCATTTTGAAGAATTTTAGCACGTTGAATATAACGATCTTCCAATACTTCTCTTCCTTCGCGACGTTCTTCGCCTGGATTTTGTATTCCCTCTCGAGTTTCTTCATTAGCATTTTCTATAGGAAAATTTTGTCTTATTTCTTCTCTAACTGATCTTGAACGTGATCTTGTAGTGCTTCTTGATCTCCTATTTTGTAATCTTATGTTTTCCATCCTCAATTCATGATTTTGCCTTGTCAAATTCGCACTTTCTTTTGCTTCTAACCGCCTTTCTTCATGTATTGTTTGTCTCAATGCCTCTAATGTTGTAATCTCTTCATTTTCATGAATTATCCCTCCAATTACTTCTTGGTCTCTGTCCTCTTGTCTATTACCTCCTAAATGCTGCTCTTCTCCCATTTCATCTACAGAGTCTGACCGCCAAGTATGTACACTCACTCTGTCGTAATCCACAGTTCTATTTTGCGGTACTGAAATGGAATTTGATCTTCTCTATTGGTGGTGTACGCTTTTAGAATCAAAATTATATGCGGTGGAATTTGATCTTCTCTATTGTTCCTTGTATTCATTCTTTAAGATTCCCCCTTCTCATCTCTCCTTTCTCCAGCAAGTCTCCTACTCCTTCTAACAGTTGTTTGTTGTTTTGATGCATGTATTCTTTTAGCCATTTTTCAATCTTAATGAATCGTTGAAAATTATATGAAATTCTTCCCTATTATTCCAAATTCTTTCAAACCACAATATCAATCTTAATTAGTCCCATCGCCATATGTGAAAATTATATGAAATTCCTTAAGCCATTTTAAGATTATTCCAAATTAAAACTAAGATTTCAAGATGGAAAAAATAAGCAATCTTTACAACCGCAAACTTTCGCTTAGTCCTTTCTCCTCACTTGAAAAAGATCTCTCCCTTTCATAAGCCATATGTAGTAGAAATCCCCACACTACACCCCACAAGAATTCACAAAATTAAGCCATTTTAAGATGAACAATTATATTCTTTATTGATTAAAACTCACTGATATTACAAGATGGAAAGGAAAATAAGCAAAGGACTTTACAACCGCTCTAAACTTTCGCTCTCTTAATAGCTTTCTCCTCACTTGAAAAAGATCTCTCCCTTTCATAAGCCTATTCGTCTCTTTAGAAAGGATGGATACAACACATGATATAGGACAAAGCATTACTTGATAATGTGGATGATCGAGAAATAAACCACAAAGATAAAGACATCATCACCACCGCAGATTTTTTGCACCCTCCAAAGAAAAATGGAGAAAGAAAGAGATCTGACAAAGCTTACATAAAATCTCATATGCAACACTATAGCACCCGACAAATCTAAATCTCGTGGATGACAATTTCACAAATTTACTTCGTCAACAACATTCAAAGATCTTGGTGTTGCGATATTCTCGTCCTTTGTTATTTATAGGATCGGTTCCCTTTACCCAAAGAAGAGTTGGTCATACATGCAAGTTGTATGAGACTAGGGATAGAAGCAAGTCACAAACCCGTCATACCATCTCATGGTGATTACTTAAGATCAAACAAAGAAGTTTCACTAATAAAAGTCATACCAATACATAAGTCGACTTTGTGAATAGTTTTACCAAGAACACAAACAAGTCATGAGCATTTCTCGCAAGTGTACAAATATAAAATCTCGCAACACTCCTAAATCTCGCTAGGTCTTCACATCTTTCTCGTGTTCAGGCTGTCATCATTCGTTGCGTCATTTATATTATCCATCTGCGATATTTTCGCAAAGGTGTCGTTTATGGATTTCACAAGGATCTTGGTGTTAATTTCGCAAAAGAATGAAGAAAGAATAATTATTTCGTTAAGAATCGATCCTATATTCATAGGATCGGTTCCCCTTTCTGCAAAAAAATTGATGCACCTCATACATGGATCGATTCCCCTTTGTGATGTGTTACGCCTCTTTATAGGATCGGTTCTTTCCCCCATGGAGATGATAAGGCAGTTGGTCATACACAAATCACAAACTCGATCATACCATCTCAGGTGATTACTTAAGATCAGTTTCACTAATAAAAGTCATACCAATACATAAGTCAGGACTTTGTGAATAGTTTTACCAAGAACACAAACAAGTCATGAGCGGTTATACTAAATCACACATATTGGTTGTTCACAAGATATGCAATGAATAACAATACCAATAACGCCTGGAGATTTCCTTTTCGATTCATAAACAAGTTTATGAACTTACTTCCTTAAAACACATGTATAAACATTGTTTCCTAGGATGAAATCCTCACCTCATACCCATACATAATCACTATAGCATTCAAACGATTATGCCGATGTCTTATCTACAAAGTTTAATAGTTAAGCAATAAACCTCGTATTATGTTCCTTAATACTATGTCTATCTAGAGTGTTCATGCTTCGCAGTTTTGTTTTCAATATGCACGACTTGAAAGATACGTTAGGGAATGAAACAGTTCAAGTCAAATATCACTAACCTCAAGTGGAAGGATGATGTTGTCGTTGTAGCTTCTTACTTCTTCACTTCTTCAAGTCTTCGCAGTACTTGTAATGTCTCATATCCTAATACTTTCAATCTAACCTATGCGAAGTTGACTCTAGTACATAATCAAGCGTGTCAATTTATATTTTTAGCACTTATATTTGGGAATTTAGATGATTAATAAGATTTAGATCTACAAAATATAGTGTTACTCTTAAAATGTGTTTTGATTCACTAAAATATGACAACCAAACTAGACATACCAACGCTTGGTGGGTTCAACCGATCTATGCTCTAACAGATGTCATATCTACGAACTTCAAAAGATAAGCGTTATACTTCGTAGTCTAATTCCCTAATACTATGATCATACAAGTATGACCATGTCACATCACTAGAGTATTATACAATATGTACAGTATATACAACTTCACAGTTATGTTTTCAATATAGAACGACTTGAAAGATACGTTAGGAATGATAGCAGTTCAAGTCAATATTACTAACCTCAAGAGGAAGGATGATGTTGTCATTGTAGTTCGCTTCTTCTTCACTTTCTTCAGGTCTTCGGAGTAATACTTGTATGTCTCAACATACCTAGACTTTCTAGTCTAACCTAAACGAAGTTGACTCTAGTATACAATCAAGCGACTTTAGATGAGTTTTGACACACTAAAATGTGACAACCAAACTTGACATACCAACGCTTGGTGGGTTCAACCGAGCTATGCACTAACAATCTCCCCCTTTGTCAATTTTACTGACAAAACTCTTATTACATATGGATAAACAAATTACAAGAATTCTGAAAAGACGAGGGTACCCAAATATACCTCAATCTAAAACTTTTCCACCTATAAGTCCTTTCTCCGAAAGTGATTGTCTATGTACTGAGTCGAGACAATACAACTAATCGGTTCACACTTCGTGTGATCGTCTATGGATACGAGATCGAGACAATACGACAATAAGATAACTTGTGTGATTGATTATGGATACAAGATCGAGACGATACAACAACGAAGTATGTTTACTTGATAATAGGTTCGGACTTAACCAAACACAATAGGATTGCTATCAAGTAAATATGAATTAACGTTTGTGTATTTTACTTCTAATTATAATAAAAACAATTATAATTGCGGAAATAAAAAAGTAAAAGATATAGCAAGATTTTGTTAACGAGGAAACCGCAAATGCAGAAAAACCCCGGGACCTTGTCCAGAATTGAATACTCTCAGGATTAAGCCGCTATACAAAATCTAAACCAACTTCGTATAGTTGAAACCAAGCAACTAAACCTATGGTTCACCTAGTTCTGTCTGTATCCCTGCGCCTCCAACTTGCAATAAGTCACGCACTTGGAACAATTCATTTGGTTCGTATTCCAAACAGTAAAGGAACAACAAATCTGTTCGGTAACAACTCTTTTCAAACAACGTGATATGAGTTTGACAAAAGGCTCCTCCGTTTATCCCAATAAACTCCTTTTTCAGGTCCTTAGATCTATCTTTTCAACAACTACCAAAGTAATTGTTAAGACTATGCAGTCAATACCTCGAATCACAAAGAATCGTATTGATGCCGATCTACTCAACTAATCTATCAAATCTATCACAAAGATAAACCGATTATAGTTGAATCCCCAGCCGATCAAGTTTTGTGCACACCAAAGATTATGAACCCAAATCAGAAATATTCTTCGTCTTTAAATCTTCTTAGATCTTCAATAAACACTATAGATGGTGGATTTTCGACAAAGGATAAAATCGTAAAACCATAATTGTACATGCTCCTGATCCAGCAATCAGAAGAGTATCGAGGCTCATGTCTCTCATTGAAGCATGAAAGCTCATGCAACAAGAATCTCCGACTGAGTATATTGTCTCTCAGAGCATACGTGAATATGCAGTCTCTCAACTAAGGCAACGACATATCTCATGAATACTGAGCAATTTCAGTAATTACTTTTATATAGAATCAAACGATTGGACGACTCCTAGACAGCTTGCCTGCTAGTATAGACCAATAGCGTCTTCAGGATGTAAATTTTTTTCTCTGACTATATAAAAGACATGTGTATAGAATCATTATGATTGGACGGCTCCTAGACAGCTTGCCTGCTAGTATAGAGCGATAACGTCTTCAGGATGCAACAACGTGTTTTCCCTGACTATACTATACATAATAAATACGACGCTTCAACTAGCTCATATCACCCAATCCTCTAATAATTAATGCTCATAGATGGCATGCCTGCTAGTATAGAGCCATCAATTAATTATTTCTAATCCTTAAATTCATTAACTGAATATTCGGAAATATTCTACGTTCTTCATTACCTCAATTCGTGGTTCTTCCAAGCAGAATTCCATGAGTTAGTGATAAATATTCAACGTATGGGCATCTGAGCCGCTATCGAGTAAGCCCCGACTAAAATGGTGCAAGTGTACTCATCAATAATGCACTAACGAGCACCTGAATGCACGAACGAGCATTCCAAAATACGAAGGAACGATGAACCTATGCAAAATAGGAAGAAAATAATAAATAATAAAATATTAATCAAGGCGCTGGGGGACTGGGCCCACCGGCCGGCCGGTCGTACCGTGGCCAGTCCCACGCCCAATTCTATTATTTATCATATTTTTATTATTTTCCTTGATCTCATGAAAATTCCCTCATTTGAACAAAATTCCTCAGTTTCAAGGAAAATCCTCAGTTTCATGGTGTTTCCTTCGCATCAAGAAAATAATAAATAATTAGGAAGGTGTCGCGGTACCAGGCCTACTAGCCGTCCGGTCATGCCCTAGTTGTGGCCGGTCCCACACCTTGCATTCCTTATTATTTTATTATTATTTCCTTCATCCCATGAAATTCCTTGATTTCATGATATTTCCTTCAAATCATAGAAATAATACATAAATTTAGGGAAAGCTCACAGGATCGGGACCTAGCTGGCCATGCCCTAGTCGGCTGGTCCCACATGCCCTTATTTTATTATTATTATTTGTTTCCTTCATCTCATGGAAACTCCTTCACTTTAAGGAAAACTCCTTTATTTCAACAAACTCCTTGATTTCATGATATTTCCCTAAAATCATGAAAATAATATAAATTTAGGAAAAGTGACATGGGACCGGGATTATTGGCCGGCCGGCCATGCCTTGGCCATAGACGGTCCCACACTTCATGATTCTTTCATTTTATTATTATTTATTCCTTCATCTTATGAAGTTTCCTCAGTTTGAGCAAAAACCTTGATTTCTTCATATTTTCTCAAATGATTGCTCAAACGCACGCCAGAAAATATCAAAATTCTCAGGACTGAGGCACGAGCATTTTGGCGACACGAGCATATTACCTTGACCGATCAAGGTTGGCTCTTTGGCTTGCAAGAGGCCGGTCCCACATACTTTCATCATTTGACCTAATTTGTTCATATTAGGGTCAAATCCTTCCAAACAATTTGGAACTTCATAAAATGATCGTCATACGGTCCCGTGACCAACCAGGGACGGTTTCATGATCCCTTGGTCGGTCCCTCACCTCTTCATAATTAGGTTTTATCACCTAAGGCTCAGACGGGCATTTTACTAAAATGATTAAACCAGCATTTAATCATCCTTTCACCAACTGGTCTTCAAGAGACTTTGGTATTTGCTCACTCTAGCATCTGGGCGCTACATGGATGGTTCATCATCCACATGTAGCCGGTCCCTCCTTCACTCCGTGGTTGATTTTCAATAAATCGTCAATTGATAAGCAATTGATCGAAAATTAGGGTTTCGAATCCAAGGTTCATAATTCCATATTCAAACACCAATAATTTTATGTTGATCCCGTAATCAACACTTTAATTATTATACTCGGTTCAGTTGCCAGTATTTTAAATTAATAATTCACGAGCAACATTTGCTCAAATGAGCAATATTTGCTCAGACTAAGGAATATTGGTTCAACTATCAATATTCAACAATCCATCAAATGAACAATATTTGTTCACCTTCTGTCTCAACAGACATGTTCAATTCATGAGTCTCAGAACATTTTCAAATCACGTTCGACTCAGCAATACAAGGACTCATCGTCCCATGATGTCAACAACTGACTAACTAAATACAAGCCTGCCTTGCATACTCCACAATCACGAGACATCAATCGTGTTACATGGGGGGATATTAACTAGGGTTTTGGTCTGGCGGTCTACGGCACGTGTGTTCATACACACGATGAGAATGTGAGAAAGTCGTGTAATCTGTTGGAGGAGTTAGCAAAGTAGTGGATGGAAAATCAACCAAGTCTCCGCACGATGAACAACTGGTTTTAACACGATTTCCACTTCCCCACTCTTTGACTCCAACAACTGTTACACTTCATGGGATCAAGGTGTTTACAATCTAGCAATTAATAAGTCTCTGAATCATGATTGAAGGACAAGAGAATCTTTCGTCAAACAGAAAACAAGAGATTAACAACTCAACGTCTGAGCAATTACTCTCAACAGAGCAAATTCAATCAATCAGAGCTTATCTTATTTCTTCACGCAGAATACACAACACAGCTACAATCTTCGATCACCATTGATCTCACACATTTCTCAGCTTCCCTCCTACATATCGACCCATCCTCTCTTGTGACCGAATTGACTCTGGAATGACCATTGTCTTGGTTTAGGCCAGAGTCCTACAGATTTATCTCTCGAATTCAAAGCACTCCCTTTTTGCAGTGAATCTGTGTGAGGTTTGACAGTTCGGTCGGTTCAAGGAGTTTCCTCCGCACGGTCGTCTCCTCAATTCCGTAAAAACCATCAACTCTTTTTTCCCCATCTACAGATTGGCGACCATAGTGAGAGATCATTCTCTCGGTTGCAATCTCAACTCTCAAAAAGATGGCCGGTCTTAGGTATGGGTTAGTTACTAATTCGGGTTCAACACCCGACCCTAATATCACAAGCTCTAGTGGTACCACCAATACCACTCCTCCGGCGCAAGCTGCCACTATTACTCCTCCAAACACTGGTGCTCCGGTGATCACCCCTGCAAGCGACGGTACTGGAGCCATCAACAATCCACTCTTCGATCGGTCTCTTGAGGAAATCAGAGAAAATCCTCCTACCATAGGTGATCTCCTGAAGGTGCAAGAGACTCTTGACAAGAAACATACTGACATGGATGCCACTCAGAAGGAACTATGCAATTATCTCAAGACTCTTACAGACAAGATGTCAGAGAAAACTCAAGAGAAAGGAAAATCTAAAGAAACATCTTCAAACGCTGATCCCAAAGTCACTCCAATCCATGTAGTAGATGATGAGGAAGTTTCTAAGGATGCAGACAATCCACCAGCGAAAGAACCGTCCAGTTTCATCACTCGTGAAGACCTGGAACGCCTTTTGGAGGATCGTGGAAAAGACAATACGCCCTCTGTCCACCGTCACCAACCTCCATACCCTGCTGCTACGCAAAGGATTTCTATGCCAAAAGGTTACACCTCTCCAACATTCACCCTTTATGATCGAACATGCAATGCTCGAGAACATGTTTCTCGATTTCTGGAAGCATTGGGTGAACATGAGCACAACCATGTTGTCCGTCTAAAGGAATTTTCAAAGTCTTTAAAAGGCAGGGCATATACCTGGTACAACAACATCGCACCAGGAAGTATCAAAAGTTGGGGAGAAATGGTTAATGCTTTCTACAGAAAGTATTTCTTCGTTGAGTACGATCTTGCATTTCTTCGTTTTCTTTCATGAGCAAATCACCCTCTCGATCTTGCAAGGATGTTTCAAATGAGCAATGAACATCTTAATGATTATGTGAAAAGGTTCAGAGTTCAAGCTTTGGACTGTCATGATCCAAATGTCACAGAACAACAACTCGTGGACTTGTGTACTCTCAAAGTGACTTCATGAAGCGGCTAAGAGATCGCGACTTCCATCATTGCACATGCTTTCAAAGAGCAAAGTTTACAATATTGAGAAACCTCGAAGAATCCATCCGACAAAGAACACTTTGGGTGTTTCGCCTAGTCAACAATCGACATGAAGACAATCTCCAGCCTTCAACAAACGTTGTTGCTTTGAAAGGAATGAAAGGAAAGCCTCCTTAAACATACAACTGAGTCACGGATCGGAATCTACATATGCGCTTCTCCAACATCCCAACTCATCAGATCCTCTTATATCTATAATCAAGGCGTAAAGAAAAGATAACCAATCCCGATTTCTTCGTTTGAGCAAATCACCCTCCGATCTTGCAAGGATGTTTCAAATGAGCAATGAACATCTTAATGATTATGTGAAAAGGTTCAGAGTTCAAGCTTTGGACTGTCATGATCCAAATGTCACAGAACAACAACTCGTGGACTTGTGCATCAATGGAATGATTCCAGTCTACAGGGCTTTATTAGAAAATCTCAGGTTCCAGACTTTCTCAGAACTTCATGAAGCGGCTAAGAGATCAGCGACTACTGCACATGCTTTACTGGAAAGAGCAAAGTTTACAATATTGAGAAACCTCGAAGAATCCGACGCCTAGTCAACAATCAGTACAATCTCCAGCCTTCAACAAACGTTGTTGCTGAAAGGAATGAAAGGAAAGCCGAGTCACAGTATCGAAGCGCTTCTCCAACATCCCAGGATCCTTTGAAGGCGTAAAGAAAAGATAACCAATCCTGATCCAGCAATCAGATGAGTATCGAGGTTTTGGTTTGAGTGACCGAATTGACTCTGGAACGACCATTGTCTTGGTTTAGGCCAGAGTCCTACAGATTTATCTCTCGAATTCAAAGCACTCCCTTTTTGCAGTGCATATGTGTGAGGTTTGACAGTTCGCTCGGTTCAAGGAGTTTCCTCCGCACTTTCGTCTTCTCAATTCCGTAAAAACCAGGAACTCGTTTTGCCCCATCTACAAACACATGCACATAATCAACTTGAATCTCTTGTGATCAATCACACACAGAACAGAGTCTGTTAACAATGTATTATCACAAGACGTCTTTAGATATATAAACATTCTAAAGATCCCCATCGAAACTTCGATCTAGTTTGAGTGAATCTTATATCAGAAGAGAAGATTCTCATGCATAAACAAACTAGGTGCAATCAAAGTTCAACAACCGTTAGTCAATCAAATCAATCGAAAACTAATAATAAAATGCAATTATCTAGTTTCCCACCAACGGTACTCGTAGAGTTTCCCAATCCCAAAGAAGTCTTTAAAATGAGCGGTCATAAGAGATTTCGCCTAATTAGGGTACTTTCCTCTCCGAATAGACGGCTCCACCAGTAACAACACAACAAGGTAGTTTTGCTGGCTCTGAGGATTAGTTTGCTTGAAATGCAAACTTCAATATTTATAGACCAAGGAAGTTTGGACACCAATGAATTTCAAAAACCGAAAATATTCTCAAGATATGCAATATATTTCCAAATTCGGTTTCCATAATTCCTGGAAATGCTTTGTCCAAATATTGACCAAAATCTCAGTAGAAAATCTCCAATTAGTAAATGCACATTACCAATTTTTATTTTTAAAGATATGCATTTTAATTGCTGGAAATTAAAAGCGTATAAAACTAAAAACCTTAATTAAAAGATTCTCAATTTATTTCGATCCGGGATTCTCCTTTAGATATTAAGGAATATCTTTGAACAATAAAAGATAAGTGTTACTGCACATGTTCAAAGTATGTCGACATCTTTACTTTGTAAATCCTTTTCAGATTTACAATCTTGGAACCGATTTTCCACACTTCCAAACAAGTTTAGAATTGGTTCATCTGATTTCCAAGAACTATGTGATTGATTACCCTATCAAATCACCAATCATGGGTTTCACGGTTCTACCAAAACAAGTTTCGGTTCTACCTCCATGTGGGTACTAGGATCAGTCACACTAGCTTTCCAAAATTTGGTTGACTAGGTACTAGGATCGGTTACCACATAATTATGGTATCTAACTTGTGTTCGGTTGCACAAGTCATAGGATCGGTTACCAATATCTAAGACTTGTTGTACCTCTTACAAGGATCGACTCCCCTTTACTTGTGATCGGTTGCACCTCTTACTAAGATCGGTTCCCCAATGTCTAGAGTTGGTCATACCAATTACAACAAATCGATCATACAATCTCAGGTGATTACTTAAGATCGGTTTCACTAATAAAAGTCATACCAATACAAAATTCGGGCCTTGTGAATAGTTTTACAAAGATACATAAACAAGTTATGAGCGGTTATGCTAAACACAAATATTGGTAATTCAAAATATATGCAATGAATAACAATACCAATAAGCCTAGCGATTTCCATTTCGATTCACAAAACAAGTTTATGAATGTACTTCCTTTAAATGAATGTAAAACATTGTTTCCTAGGACGAAATCTTCACCTCATACCCATACATAATCACAATAGCATTCAAACGATTATGTCGATGTCTTATATACGAAGTTCAAAAGATAAGCGTTATACTTCGTATTGTATTCCTTAATACCACGTCTAACTAGAGTATAATCATTCACAGCTTCGCAGTTATGTTTTCAATATGCACGACTTGAAAGATACGTTAGGGAATGAAACAGTTCAAGTCAAATATTACTAACCTCAAATGGAAGGATGATGTCGTCGTTGTAGCTCCTTACTTCTTCACATTCTTCAAGTCTTCATGTAATACTTGTAATGTCTCATACCCAATACTTTCAAGCTAACCTATACGAAGTTGACTCTAATAAATAATCAAGCGACTCTTTAAATGAGTTTTGGTTCACTAAAATATGACAACCAAACTTGACATACCAATCAATGCTTGGTGGGTTCAACCGAGTTATGCTCTAACAAAGCGCAAGTTCAAGTAAGAACTCTCCCCCAGTATGTTTTCATCCTCTCGCAAGAACAAAAGAACAACAACAAAAGCAACCTTTACCAGAGAAAGGTTGAAACGGTTTTAACTAATACGTGCCAATAACAAAAGTTGAATACCCGAAACACATATGTTATGCTAAACACAACTCATGTAAACATAAATTGATTCAGCATATTGTGAATTTTTCACATATAAGTTTCAATCGGAACACCTTATGATACTTTGATGGAGCCTACCAACATGGGCTAGAACTTAATCCCGCTAAATAAAAAAGCCACACAAACCATAAGGGTTACATCATATAAGATCGAATATTAAGGTTATGAAAAACGAAATAGACATCTCATAAACCGAATACACATAGCAAAAATATAAACATTCATTCACATGCTATGTAATAGGTAACTATCACAAGAATAATAATGAAGAAATAATTTTATTTATAAATAATGATAGTTTTATTCAAAAATAGGCTTAGCACATTTAGTACCCCGAATTTAAATAAGAATTTAGTCTTATTTTTGCTTTGCATGCCTTTCCAGAGAGTTCCCTTAGAAGGTTCTCAGCTTCTGTTAGATTCCTTTTACAGTAGTTTAACCCGCCTTTAAATTCTGCATAATCTTCAGGCCATCTATAATTTGCAATAGATTGTTCATACCCAGATATTCCCATTTTGGCACCAGCAATATCATGTTTGATTAAATCTCTTCTTCCAATGAGTTCCATTGTTCCTTCGAACAGACTTGAAGCAAAGACTTTTGAGAGAGTTGTCTTAATGGGAGAAGGACAATATTCGGAGCAAAGTTCATATTTCCCTTTCTCAAAATATGTGGAGCTTGACTCGAGAATTCGCTCAATCTTTTCCACACAGAAATCACAGACAAATCACTACTTTCTCTTTCCTTTACTAAGAAAGGAATAATATGTAGTACTTTTGAGAGGGTATGGAATTGCAAGAGTTAATTACATCCGAAATTTCTTCTGTTAGATCTTCCTCATTCTCTTCATAAGGAGATAGCATTGTACAATATCACAGTGTTTTTTTTTTTTTTTTGGTGAAATATTGATATTGTAAGAAGAAGTAACAGGACTAAAAATATATATAAATATACCTTCGACAAGGTTTTAAGGAAACCTTCAAATTTCGGAAGTATTACACAAATAAGGAAAGTCTCCTCTTGTAATACCCCGATATTCGGCAATGGTTGGCAGAATGGAATATAAGTAATGGTTCGTCCTTTTCTAACACCGATGCCTCTTCAGCACAGTTGGCTCCAGAGTTGGCAGAAAAATATGCAATTAAGCGTGCTCGGGCGGGAGCAATCCAGGGATGGGTGACTGTAGGACCAGAATATCGCGACAACAATACTTCGCGAGAGTAATAAACAACTACATTGCGAAGGTGTCGTAAGGAAATAATTTAAATGACGCATCAGATGACGACAGCCAGAACATGAGAAAAGTGTGAAGACTTGGCGAGATTTAGGAGTGTCGCGAAGTCTAACACTTACATATTTGCGACGCTTCGCGAAGAATTCCCGAAAATAAAGGACAGCTTAGCTGTCATCCACTATGTAATACCCTATATAAAGGGTCGAGTGAGTCTGTTGGAGGAGGTTCCTTTTGAGTTGTTTAACAAGTCATTAGGAGAGAGAAAATTAAGAGTGATTGTAATCTCTTTAGCTCTGTTCTACATTTCTTTGTAAACCTTTCAAGAAAACAATTAATAAAATATATTGTTAATCATCTTCAAATGGATTAACTAAACAAATTCGAGTGAGGGGTGTAGCGTGGGATTTCCTGCAACTACATATGCGCTAGAAACAGGGATGAGTAGAAGATCAACCTTGTGAATTGGAAGAATCAGGTGTAACAAGAAAGAAATCTCGAATAATTTTTGACAAGTTACTAAAATTGAGAAATGGCTAGAAGAAAGAATGCATCAGAACAACCAACGATTGTAAGGAGAAGTGGAAGATTAGTTGGAGAAAGGAGAAATGAAGTAGGTGAACCATCAAGGATAAATGCAAGAAATGGAGAAGAAGGTCGAATTCAACCACCAATTCAACCATCAATTCAACCACCAATTCAACCACCAATTCAACCAGCACTAAACAGAGTAATCGATTATGATAGAGTGAGCGTGCATACATGGAGATCAGATTAAATGGAAGAAAGAGAAGAAGTGCAACAATTGATGAATAGTGGACAAGAAGAGAGAAATCGAGAAGAGATGGGAGAAACAATTCGTGGAAATGAAGAAATCGCAGCATTAGAAGCGTTGAGACAGACAATACATGAAGAAAGGCGGTTAGAAGCAGAAGAACGCGCAAATTTAACAAGGCAAAACCACGAATTAAGGATGGAAAATAGGAGGCTGCAAAATAGAAGATCAAGAAGTAATAACAGATCGAGATCAGGATCGATTAGAGAAAACGTGAGAAGAACATTACCTGCAGAAAAACGTTAATGAAGAAAATTTGGAAAGAGAGTTAAATTTTGGTGAAGGAGGTCGCGAAGAGAGAGAATTAGTAGAGAATCGTTATATTTTGGTGAATGATCAAAATGATGGAAATCAAGAAGATAGGCAGCCTCAAGGACAGAATAACCCAGTTAATGAAGAAAATCAGGAAGAAGGAAGGAGAATACTACATGGGAGAGAAACACAAAGGAAACAAAAGGAAATTGAAGATGACATTGAAAAGCATTATACTAAACAAGCGCGTCTAGCTCGCGAGAGAGAAAGATTGAGAGCAGAAATGAAAATCGGGAATTGGAAGAGGCGATTCGGCAGAATAATCATGACAATCGAGAAAGAAGGCGCGAGCGAAATCGCAACAATGGAGATATCAACGAAGAATATGAAAGAATACAAAAAGAATTGATAGACAGCCAAGAAGAGAAAATGACAGATTATAATGGTGTGAGAATTTGTGAAGGAGATGAGGGAGAAACTCGAGAGAAAGAAGAGAAGAGAGCAGTGAACCGTAAAATATAAGTAGACACGAACGAAGAAGGAGGGAAGCGAGAATTAAAGAGACCGATAAATTCAAATTACGAGGCAAATGAACAAATTCTGCGAGAATTGGCAGAGATGAGAGGAATATTGAACAACATAAGAGAAGGAGGGAGAAGGCAGTTAGATGAAGCTATCGCAGAGGCTGCGAAAAATCCTTTTACATTAGAAGTGCAGCTAGGAGGAATACCCCCAAAGTGCAACTTACCAGCATTAACTAGCATTTTTGATGGGTCAACTAGTGCAGTACAACACATCAAGGCTTACGTGAGATGTATGCTACAATGGGGAAAACCATGATGCTATATTGTGCAAATACTTTGCGTCGAGTTTAACGGGAGAAGCGTTGAAATGGTTTGAGGGTCTACCAAGGAATACAATCACGTCATTCAATCATTTACAAGCTATATTTTTAGGGGCGTATATAAGTAACAACTCTTCGCGACCTGGCATTGAAGATGTATTTGGGCTAAAACAAAGAGTTGGCGAGAGCTTGAGACATCTGACCGTAAGATGGAAGACAATGTGTAGCGAAATGGTCGGACGGGTGGATAAAGATACCTCATACTATCATTCATAAATGCTATGTTCGCAACCAACTTATTATATGTTCAAGTTTTCAGAGTCAAGAATACAATCACGATGACCGAATTGAGAGAATTGCAAGAGGAATATATTGCTTTGGAGGAAAGACAAAATGAAGTAGAATCGTACCCAGTCGCGAATACAAGTTCAAGTGCTGCAAATGCAAGTTTGTTACCCGATTAATACAAACAGTGGCGAGTACCTCGCAAGGGCAACAAGAAAAAGTAGTAGATGATGGACAGCCAAAATTAGTAGCGATGGGAAGCCGAGATCGGAAGAATTTGAAAGAGAAAGAAACTACTACAATCGTGGCGGCAATAACAAGATTCGAGAGACTTGATCACCCGCAAGAAACCTATGGAAGTCAAAAACGAATTATCATGGAGGACAACGACGTCATAGAGTAGTATGGGAAGAAATCAAGATGCCACCACTAAATACTAGTGTGGAGAAGATATGGGAAGCTATACTCTTGATGGAGAATATACCTGCACCATGGAACATAGGGAGTGAACCGCCACCAGTGATAGAAGTCACGAATTCTGCTCTTACCATCGTTTTCATGGACATCTGACAAATGACTGCCGAAACATCAAAAGAATTATCCTTAGAATGATTGATCGTGGGGAAGTCAATCACTTTTTAAAAAGCGAAGAGAAAGTTCAACATTTACCGCCGCCACCATCAAAGGGAAAAGAAACGTTCATGATAGAAGTCGGGGCGAAAGCTAAAAATTTGTTTTGCAACTCCATTGTTCATTCATATCGCACCATTGAAGATTTTCATGATAACGTACTCAGTAGGGTTTTTGCGAGGGATGTTAATGATAAGGAGGTAATGAACATCGCGAGGAAATCGCAGTTAAAAGAGTGGCAGTTGCAGATTATCTCTTTCTCGGCAGAAGAAATACCCAAAGGTAGAGAAATACATGATAACCCGTTGGTGGTAAAACTGGATATTAATCCAAAACCTGTTGATGGGGAAGATGATGAAGCAGAAACTTGCTGGGCGATAAATAGGATATTAATCGATACTGGGAGCTCAGTCAACATTCTTTTTTATCATACTTACAAAACTATGGGAGGAAAGGATGAAGATTTGATCCCTTCAACATACAAAATATATGGTTTCAATGGTACCGCGAACAAGCCCAAAGGAGAAGTACACATGAGAATACCTTTGCAAGGATTGTCAACTGATATTTTGTTTTGTGTGGTCGATGTGGAGTCCCCTTATAATGCATTGATTGGAAGGCCATGGTTGCATGAAATTCTGGGTGTGGCGTCAACGTATCATCAGTGTATAAAGTTTCCCCATCCTAGCGGTGTTGGAATTATTAAGGGAGATTGGATAGAAGGGGAAAAATGTTATGAGATCGATGTGGAGAACTGTGAAGAGAGAGCCGCAAAAAATAAGGGATGGAAGAAGAATATAAAAGAAGAACAAAGAAAAGAAAGATTGATGGTAGATAGCATAAATATAAGAAGAGAAGACACATTGCGAGGTGAAGATATGAAGGCAGTTGAAAGTCATGCTGGGAAAGAACTATTCAGAGGTTTTAATGATACAGAGGCAGAGGGAAGCAGGAGTAAAAGGTGTAAGAAGTGAATAATTGCGAGAAGTGACAAAAGTTAAGTGGCGAAGGCACGTCAAGGACAAGAAGAATAAAAGGTAGTTGAAGACGCTTTGCGAAGTGAATACATAAAGGCAGTTGAATAGTGCAGAGACAGAAAATAGTAGGATCAAAAGGTATAAGAAGTGAATAGTTGTTGTTATCAAAATTAAGTGACAGAGGCATATCAAAAGTAGGAGGAAAAAATAATAATTGAAGAAGAAATGTAAGAGAATCTCGCGATCAAGAATGTATGAAAATCCGATTGAAGAGTTGAAAAGAGAATGTTGCAAACTAAGCAAAATTATGCGATAGCATCGCAAGCAAAATAACATGAAATTATCAAGAATGAATGATTAATTGAATTAACAAAAATGAATGAGTGAGTGAATGGGACGAACCTTTATGGCGTACACCCTAGTTCGCGAATAATATTTCGTAAGAGGCAAATGTAAGACCTAAAGTGCGTCATATAAGGGGGTATCTCTTGACATGGCTCAGTGAAAAGGTTACACCGCTCCTGGAACCTGAGTCATGGAGATTGGGGATAATAACATCCATCCGGGAGAGATACCTTGGATTTCCAACTATATAAGGTTATACCCCGGTTGGACGACCGAGGGTCTCTTCCAAGGAGTCGCCGTATGACCAAGGCGCCGAGGTACACGGTTGAGTCAAGAGTGCGGGGAGCATGGAACTTCCTTACCACTCTTGACAAGTCTTGGCACATACTGCACTCGGCCTGAAGAAAACTCTACTTAGGGTGCAGTCTCGTAACCATAAGCCCTATAGGTATAAGGGATAAGAGGCTGCGAAAACAACCGCTTGCCGTTAAGACCGGATGGGAGGAGCTAGTCTTGTATGGCCGATGTACGCCTCCTTGAAGGGGCAACCAGGGGAGATGATAAGGGCGGCACCCTCCATTAGGGAGCCGATAAGTGTCAAAAGACGCAAATGTCATGAGACTTTATTTTCGCAAGGAAATTTAGGCTTGTCATATTTGTGCAATGATCCTCGTAGAGGCAATAATACTGACGCAAGGATAAGGCGAGATCAATGGGTTTTTGCATGAAAATACAAAAACGTCCTGCGATTTCGTCGCAAAGACGGCAATGTCATGGGATTTTACACTCGCAAGAGTATTTAAGCCTGTCATATTGTCGCAGATAAAATATCCTGCAGAGGCAAAAATACTTAACAAAGGATAAGACAAGGTCAATGGGTCATTACATGAAAATGTAATGACGTCCTGCGATTTTGTCGCAACGAGGGGTGGCGAAATAAGACCTTTAATTAGGAAGGCAAAATAAGACCACACAAAAACGATAAGGCAAGATTAACGAAGTTCTTCATTTATGGAGACATTCTGCGATCTTGTCGCAATAACGAGCTTCAATATGCTTACGAAAACAGATAACAAAGGTAAATCTCTCATTTGAAAATGAATAACAGAGGAAAGTATGGGAATGAATAGGACAAAGTTTTGTTATTCATTTCCATATGAGGAGGAATTTATGCATTCATAATACTAGTTAGTCGAATTATAAAAGAGAATTGCTTAATTAATATGTGCAAGTAAAGAAAACAAAGATTGAATTCATATTTGACAATCCAAGAAGATTGAAAGAGTATATATATTACAAATAGCGAAAGAAGAAAAAGAAGTTATTTCTTTGAAGAATCATCTTCTTGGTCAGATTCTTCAGTTTCATCATTCTCTTCGCCAGATTCTTCTGCTTTGCTAGCGTCACTATCAGAGACATCTGAGAAAAGTGTATCTTCAGGAATATTCTCGTGAAGACAAGGATATGAACTAAGAGGAATCTTGTGATCATTGCAAACTGTCTCAATAGTTTGATTGCGAAAACGAACTGCATAATTATTAAAGTTCGCCACTGTAGCTTGCACTTGTTTCTTGACTTAGAATATTTGTTGTTGCGAAGAGAAAAGTCTTGTGCGAGTTGTCCTTTTTCGGACTCAAGTTCTTCAATCCTTGTTTGAAGTCTTTTCTCGGATTCTCGCAGAACATATGACAATATATTAACAATTTAATAGCAATGCTACGGAAATAAGAAACAAGAAAGTATAATAAACAACCTTCTCTCGTCGGATATCATATCCTTAACCAAGGCGGATGCTCGGCATGAAGGCTAACATCAACACCTAAGTTATTCCCCGGCATTATCTAGAACCTTCGCAGCCCAAGCAAACTCATCATCATTATTTATAACAAGAAGTGAACGAACTTGTTCTTCTCGCTCAGTAAGTATGGCATTCTGGCGAAGGGATTCATCTCGTTCAATTTGTACTTCGAGAAGAGACTTTTGAAATGCTGCTAATGCCTGCGCACCCCTATTAGCAGTACGGTCTTTTTCATCAATAAGGCCACTAATTTTCTTCCTTTGAAGCTCAATTTTTCTATGGGAATCAAGATACATTTGTTTAAATCGATTGGCTAAACCTAAACTAGCTCTATGCTCAATCTCTAAAAGGCGACATTTGGTTCGAAGTTCATTCAATGAAAGGGAATCAATTTTGTTTGATGAGTTACTTAAAGACTCGTTGAGATGGGTGAGAAGAACATCATTATCCATGGGCTCGGGAAATGAATGGAGAAGAATAGCTTCATCGGAGAGATTATATATGTCTCATAAAATAATAAATCGGGAAAGAATAATAGCCGACAAAGTAAAGATGACTTGAAGAATAAAAATTGTATACCATAAAGTTGCTGGTTTGCGCTTTGAAGAGTAGACATCTTAGTCTTCTGAGAAGCCGATTCAGTTTCCAACTATTGAATTCTTTCATCTTTCTTGCGAGACATCGCAGCCTCAGTTTCTAATTCTCGAATCTTTTCTTTAAGTTGGAGATTTTTCTCGCGAAAGTTGTCGCATCTTCTCTCGAGATCTGAGGCAACAACAAAGGAAGCTCTCCCAGACTATAAAGGAAAAAAGAAATTGTTAAGATAAAGCTTGTAATCGAAATTACAGAGAAACAAAGGAATATGAACATACCAAAGCAGTGAGAGCATTTAAGTGACTGGAGGTCAACGTTCGGGAGACTCCGCGAAAGGACTCATTATCCTCTAATAGCGGGGCATCGCAAATTTTAGCGAGAGCTCCGCAAGTAGCAAGATTAGATGATCATCTCCTAATCCTTGCATGGAATCGGAGAAGACACTGGACAATTGCGCCATAACGATAGTCAAGCGATTCTCTTTCGCGGAGGAAGTACCAACCTCATTTTCACCCTCATCAGAATTTTCATTGGTTTGAGAAGAGAGCTGGGTTTTCCGTTTTTAGAAAGCGGAGCGAAGACTTGTCCTTGCGAAAAGTAGTTTTATCCATGCCTCGTAGCCTTCGCAGCCTTCCTTCGACCTCTTCAACTTCAACCTTCGCATACGCATGAAGATAAGAAACAGAGGCAACAATATAGTTTAAAATAACAAAAGAAAATATTTCTTACTTCATCCGTGAGCGATCGAAGTATTGCCAGGGTACTCGGCTTTGGATTTTCTCTATATTTCTTTCTCATTCTGGTGATCTAAAATTTTTGAAAGTTAATAAATAAAAGAGGAAGAAGATGTCGCAAAGCGAAATTGAAGGAAGGAAATATACCTCTTTTGTCTCCTCAGGCCACTTAAACTCCCAAGGATGATAGTTCGCGAGGTGTGCGGGGAGAACATGTGAACCTGCGATGTAAGGTCCACTCAAAAGTAAAGGAACAACCCACCATCTATCATCCTTGGAATGACGGGGAGTACTATTGTTGCCCGAATGCCAATCAATATCTTGCATAAGCAATTTGTCAGCATCAACGTTATCATTCTTTTTCAGTCGAGCACCCCAGCGAGATTTATCATTTCTCATATTTATAACTGAGTAATTCGCAAAGAAATTGTCCACGGTATACTTCTCAGTAACTATTTGTAAATTTACAAACTCAGGATCCCTAACATTATCAGGATAGAAAGATCCTTTACCAGCGCCGCGATTTGCGAATTCAAGCATTAAACGGATGCAGTCGCCACTCAATTGGTAGACAGCTCGCGAGAATTTCTCGTGAGCAAGAATTTCATAGAATAATGGCAACTCGGGATTATACGAGAGGAATGGGGAGTCCTGCGAGGAGTTGACCCAAATGAGACTATGATTTTATCATCATCACATTGATGATCGTAAAACAATTTTGCGAAAGAATAGATGAAGATCCTTGATTGGGAATGGTTGATAAAGTGAAACCCTTTTCCCGTAATTTCTTTTGAACATCGGTAAAAAAAGAGGAGTGTATGTACGACCAAGTGAAGCCATTGTTAGAAGTATGGGAATGAATAGAGAATTGAAGATCAAAAGAACGAGAAAAGTGTAGGACTGTGGTAGCAGGAACGCAAATTGCGGAAGGAGAGAGAGAGTTAAAGAAAATTTGCAGAAGGAAAATAAAAGAGAAAAAGAGAAGGGTAAGAAAGCTATATATAGAGAAGAGAATTCTCGAGAAAACAAATGCATTTAATGCGAGATGGGACGTGAATGGTCAAGAATAAACGGTTGAAAGAGACGTGTCAAGAAAAGAGTGGAAGAAGAAACACCTGTAATAAATTCCGTACATAAATAAAACAAGTAAAAATGAACAATCGCGAGATAAAGATGAGCAGTTGCGGCACTTTAAAATATTGGTTCTCATGACATTCTCTTCTTCGCAGAGAAGACATGAGAAGAGGCAAGATGTAGGACCGAATATCGCGACAACAATACTTCGCGAGAGTAATAAACAACTACATTGCGAAGGTGTCGCAAGGAAATAATTTAAATGACGCATCGTATGACGACAAACGAGAACATGAGAAAAGTGTGAAGACTTGGCGAGATTTAGGAGTGTCGCGAAGTCTAACACTTACATATTTGTGACGCTTCGCGAAGAATTCCCGAAAATAAAGGACAGCTTAGCTGTCATCCACTATGTAATACCCTATATAAAGGGTCGAGTGAGTCTGTTGGAGGAGGTTCCTTTTGAGTTGTTTAGCAAGTCATTAGGAGAGAGAAAATTAAGAGTGATTGTAATCTCTTTAGCTCTGTTCTACATTTCTTTGTAAACCTTTCAAGAAAACAATTAATAAAATATATTGTTACTCATCTTCAAATGAATTAACTAAACAAATTCGAGTGAGGGGTGTAGCGTGGGATTTCCTGCAACAACAGTGACCATCCGGGAAGTTACTGCTGGATTACCGCAGCGATGCTCATTGAAAGCCCCACACTGTCGGATAACCGCAGTGGCTAAGTGGGGACAGTATCGGTGGAGGGACGGGTCATTACAAATGGTATCAGAGCCGATGACGGGTCACCTGCCGAGGGTGGGAAGGTACGTTGGACGGGGTTGGTCCAGGTGCTTCTCATGAGGGGTAGGGAACGTCGGAGATCTGGGCATGCGAATATATTCAGTAGCCGAGGACGTACTCCAATTTAAGGTGGTGGTATTGTAATACCCCGATATTCGGCAATGGTTGGCCGAATGGAATATAAGTAATGGTTCGTCCTTTCCTAACACCGAGGCCTTTTCAGCACAGTTGGCTCCAGAGTTGGCAGAAAACTCTGCAGTTAAGCGTGCTCGGGCGGGAGCAATCCAGGGATAGGTGACCATCCGGGAAGTTACTGCTGGATTACCGCAGCGATGCCCGTTGAAAACCCCACACTGCCGGATAACCGCAGTGGCTAAGTGGGGACGGGTCATTGCACCTTTTGATCACCAAGAATCAAAACTCATCTTATGTATGCGATCATTTTTTTAGGCATACTATGATTGACTTCCTTAGTTCCCTTTTCCTTTTCGACTTTGCAGCAGATTATCAAAAGATACCTGTGAATCAATATCACTGGATGTTTTTAAGACCTCTTTGAGTCTAGTAATTAGAGATTCATAGTCATCTTTGTCTAAGGTTACAACATGATATTTTCTTAGCATTTTTATTAGATGATCTCTTTTTATCTTTCACTTCAGACTTGGGTATCCACTTGTAGATGGATTTGGGATAAATATCTTTCATTTGTTGCAACATTACATATTCCAAGCTGAAACATCAGATCGCATATTCTTGTTGACAAAGGTATCAACCTTTTTAACATTGTTCCTTTTAGGAATACTCCTTGTAGTATAGGAATGCGAATTATTAGAATAATTCTTTTGTCTCAAAATGGGACAATGGTGATCTGGGGATTTTTTGGAGGTAAATTTACTCAATTCTTTTGAAACAAAGGATATAGCATCCTGCATCTTTCGAATTTTACAACTCTTTTGCATGTGACCTTTAGTTCCATAATAATAACAATGCTTACTAAAAGAAGTGTAATTTTTAGGATTACCTTTGTGAGATGTTTTCCCTTTGTGTCGATCTTTGTTCTGAGCCGTAACTTGATTGCATCCGGACTATTTTCTTTTAAAATCTCATTTGAGCTCTTTGGGGAAACAGGACTATCAATTGTTTTGGGTAGATCTTCTGGTGTGGAAGAACATGCAACCTTTACAAATATTATTTCCTTGTTGATTGAGGAAGTATTGATTCCCTGATATCCCAAGCCGCGTTTATCACCATGACTTCTTCCTGTTTCCAACAAGGAAGACAAGTTGGTTGTGCTATCATTGAGTCTTTTTAGTTTTGCGACTTCTTCTTCCAATTAGTTAACTAGGTCAACCTTAAGAAGGTTTTCTTTGGAAGATCCAGACTCCTCCTTTTCTCCACGCATCAACTGTTGAGAATTAAACTTTGCTTCAGTTTCAACAAGTTTCTTATTCAACAGATAATGTTTTATGTAGAGATTCTCATAATCGAGAGTCTTTGAGTTTAGGCTTTCTCTGCAGTCCTTCAGAAGATATCGAGCATTTTTATATCCTGGATAAAATCCAGAGAAGATTTTTCTCAGTTTCCTATTTTCTCTGCAGAGAGGAGCAAGAAGTCCAATAACATCTGAGGTAAATAGCCTTTTAGTAGAAACATCACCTAATAGTGAGGAAAATACATATATATCTTCTTCTACATCTTGATCAATTTCAGAATCACCGTCTTCGGAAATTTCATCAAGTTGTTTTTCAAGGAAAGTTTTCCAGTCATCGGAATCTTCACTATACTGATTACTTTGTTCAGTGGATTCACAAAGGATGACTTTATTAGGCGTTGATTCTTCATCTTGTTTTCTGTTAACTGAATCATTTACAGGTTCGACTGTAACCATTTTGATTCAATTCTTATAGGTTGGATCGCACCAAAAACAGATTGTTAGATCTTTTCGTGTTTGCCTATTCTGATACCAATTGAAAAGATGAGGGTACCCAAATATACCACAATCTTTTATTTATCCACCTATAAGTCCTTTTACCAAAAGTGACCATCCATGGAAAAAGTCGAGACAATGCAACAAATCGGTATTCACACTTTGTGTGATTGTCTATGGATACGAGATCGAGACAATACGACTACAAAAGTGTGATACTTGATAATAGGTTCGAACTTAACCAAACTCTATAGGATCACTCTCAAGCATATACGGAGTTAACGTTTGTGTAATTTACTTTAAATTATATAAACAAATATAATTGCGGAAAATAAATGTAAATCACACAACAAGATTTTGTTAACGAGGAAAATTGCAAATGCAGGAAAACCCCGGGACCTCTTCCAGAATTGAGTACTCTTAGAATTAAACCGCTATACAAAATCTAAACCAACTTCATATAGTTGAGACCAAGCAACTACCCCTAGTTCACTCAGTTCCCTCAGTATCCATGCGCTTCCGACATTCAATAAGTGCACGCACTGGAACAATTCCTTTGGATCGTATTACAAAAAGTAAAGGAACAACAAATTTGTTTGGCAACAACTCTCTTGATTCTTTCAGATGAAGATATCTCAAGTCATACGCAAAGTCTCTTCCGTTTAATCTAATAAACTCCTTTGCCTGGTTAGAGCAATCTATCCAATAACTACCAAAGTAGTCAAGTTTAGATTCGCAATCAATCGATATAGATTCCAACAAGAAACTTGAAAAGACGAGGGTACCCAAATAAACCACAATCTTTAATTTATCCACCTATAAGTCCTCTTACCGAAATTGATTGTCTATGGACAAAGTCGAGACTATACTACAAATCGGTATTCACACTTTGTGTGATTGTCCATGGATACGAGATCGAGACAATACGACTACCAAATTGTGATTACTTGATAATAGGTTCGGACTTAACCAAACTCTATAGGATCACTATCAAGTAAAGCGGAGTTAACGATTGTATATTTTACTTCTAATTATAATAAATAAGTATAATTAAGAAAATAAAAAAGTAAAAGACGCAGCAAGATTTTGTTAACGAGGAAACCACAAATACAAAAAAACCCCGGGAGCTAGCCCAAAATTGAATACTCTCAGAATTAAGCCGCTATACAAAATCTAAACCAACTTCATATAGTCTAAATAAGATCAGAATTAACTTAGTTTCTCTTATCCGGAATCGAATTGGACTAAACAACTCATCCCGTAAACCTTTTATTTCGTTAAGCCATAAATAATTCATACAAACCAGATAAATCAACTTGCATAATTATTCACCTCAACTGGAAGCAATTGAAACAACATAGACATTAAAAGCACCACAATTGCACCGAAATTTTGTAAGCCTAAACAATTGATACCACACAATAAAACAAGATAACAATGGTTTTTCTTAACCGGAACCAATTGAATCACACATACATCCATACACACATAATGGAATAAACATCAATTGAACCGAAACTTTGTTAAGAAAAAGCAATAGATATATATGAAATAAACTCAGGCTTTCTTAAACAGGAAAACAATTAACTAACAAGATTGTTACCTCAAATTTCGCATCCACTTCTCCAATATGATTGCATCTTATTCCAGGGAGAATTGATATCGAAATATCATCATGTTGTCATCCTTATGCAAAAACAAAAGGATAATAACAACCAACCTTTACCAGAGAAAGGTTGAAATCGGTTTTAACAATTGCAAGCAAAAGTAAAAAATCGTCGAAACACATATGCTTTTATGCTAAACCAAAACCGATTCAACATATTGTGACTTTTTCACATATTGTTTCTACCAGAACCTCTCATGATTCTTTGATAAGGCCTACCAACATGGGCTAGAACTTAATCCTGCTAAATAAAAAAGTCACCCAAACTACAAGGGTTCACAACATATGAGATCGAATATTAAGGTAGTAAAACCGAAATCAAACATCCCATAATCATACATAACAATAAGATAAAAACATTCAAGCACAGGTTATGTAAACCAAAAGCTATCACAAGAAAAATTATAAATCAAATAATTTTATTCATAATAGTTTTATTCTCAATAGACTTTACATAAAGTAGCCTAGTTTCAAATAAGAATTTAATCTTATCTTTGTTTTGCATGCCAAACTGGAGAAATCCTTTAGAAGAATCTCAATTTTGGTTTCTTCCTCTTTAGAATCTTCTAAATTTCTTCTAAATTCTCTAAGGTATTCAGGCCATCTATAATTTGCAATAGATTTTTTGTATCCAGCGATACTCGTCTTGGCATAAATAAGATCATCCTTGAGAAGATCTCTTCTTCCAATGAGTTCCATTGTTCCCTCAAACAAATTTTGAGCAAGAATTATTGAGAGAGTTATCTTGATAGAGAAGGAGCAATAATCGGAACAGATTCCATATATTCTTTTCTCATAATATGTGCAGCTAGACTCAAGATTCCTTTCAATCTTTTCAACACAATAATCACAGACAACATCATACCGTTCTTTTTCTTCCACTATGAAAGGAATCATGTAAAATAATTTTTGAACGGGGCAAGGTAATGCATGAGCTAATTATTTCCGAAATTTCTCTTATCAAGTCTTCCTCAATTTCTACATACGGTGAGAGCATGGTAGCATGATATTACAAGAGGGTCACAATCGGACTTATTTATAATCCCTATTTTTAAACTCAAAAAGGAAAGAATTCCTAACCAGAAACGAAAAACGATTCTTTCCTTAAAGAAGTGAGGAAACAATTACAATGGTTTGAGAGGTTCCAGAAACATGTTCAACCCCTTTCTTGTTTTTCTACTTTGTAGTAAATCATCAAAAGATGTTTTCACATTGATATCACTGGATATCTCTTGATCCTGTTTGAGTCTAATAACTAGACTTCCATAGTCATCTTTGTCTAAAATTATAACAGGATTGGTTTTCTTAGACATTGTTCTAGATGACTTTTTCGATACCTTCTCAGATTTTGGTATCAATTTGTAGGTAGTTTTTGAATGAAGATTCTTCATTTCAAGAGACATTGCATCTTTCTACCTTGAAACATCATATCTCATATCCTTATTGAAAAAGGTATTACCCTTTACATTTCTTTTTGGATATGATTTTGAATTCATGTAAAAATTCGTTTGTCTAACTGGACAATAGTGATCTGAGAGGTTTTGGAAGTGAAGTTATCCAATTCTTTTGAGACATATGATAGAGCATTCTACATCTTTCGAATCTTGCACTCCCTTTGCATATGACCTTTTTCTCTACAATGAAAACAATGTTTATTGAAAGGTGTATAGTTTTTCGATTTACCTTTATGAGACTTTCGGTCATGATACTGCTTCTTAGTTGGACTCTTCCTCTGTTTGTATTCGGAGACCTTTTCTATTGGATTCTCACTTGAGCACTTCGGCGAATCATGCAAGCATACTTGTACGGGTGGATCTTTAGGAGTAGACAGACAGACAGCCTTTACGAATTTTCCTTCTTTGTTGATCGATGAAGTATCAATCCCATCATATTATAATCCTCGTTTGTCTCCATGACATCTTCCTGCATCTATCATGGAAGATAAGTTAATTGTGCTATCATTAAGTCTTCTCAGCCTTACTACCTCTTCTTCTAGCACCTTGATTTTTTCAAGAGCATTGGTTAGTTGATCCTCAAGAGGATTTTTCTTCAAGGAGTCAGACTCAAGCTGTTCGTTGCTCGTTGAATGTTGCGAATTAATCAAGGCTTCTGTCTCAAGAAGTTTTTTATTCAACAAGTAATGTTTCCTGTTGAGGTTCTCAAACTCAAGGGTTTTTGAGTGAAGAATTTCTTTGTAGTCTTTAAGAAGATATCTGGAAATCTAATATCCATAGAAGAAGCCAGAAAAAACTTTCCTCAGTTTCCTGTTTTGTCTGCTGAGAGGAGCAAGAAGTCCAATCACATCTCAGGAAGACAGTCTTTTTGTGGAGACAACTCCTAGAAGAGAGGAGTATTCAGATAGATCATCTTCAACATCTTGATCAATTTCTGAGACACCATCTTCAGAAATCTCATCAAGTTGCTTTTGAAGGAAAGTTTGCCAATCACCAGAGTCTACATTGTAGAGATTATCCTGATTAGTAGATTCAGAGAAGGTGTTATCTTCAAGACCTGATTTTTCATCTTGACTTACATTAACTGAACCATCCTTTGGATTCATTCTTATAGGTTGGATCGCACCAAACACAGATTGTTAGATATTTTCGTATCTGCTGCTCTGATACCAATTGAAAAGGCGAGGGTACCCAAATATACCTCAAGCTAAAAGTTTTCCTACCTATAAGTCCTTTCTCCGAAAGTGATTGTCTATGGACTGAGTCGAGACAATACAACTAATCGGTTCACACTTCGTGTGATCGTCTATGGATACGAGATCGAGACAATACAACAACGAAGTATGTTACTTGTGTTGATGGTGGATTTTAGTTCAGGGCTAAAATTGTAAAACAAGTATTTTATGCGTTGTCACCCTGCGAAGGGAAAGGCCGTTTAAGAAGTGATGAGTACAGAAAACCTCTTCACTTTATTTGAAGCAATTCAATAAATACACGAAATTCACCCAGAATGGTGCGTGCAACAGCAATCCCAAATATTCTGTGAATTTTATTAGCATTATTGATTAATGTATGATTTGCCTAGTATTTTCCGTGCTATGTTCTCAGCTGAACTCTCATCATTTGACATGACGTGACGACTGAGTGTTCACTCTCAGCAGAGTAGCATGAATCTCCGTGCCGATATTGAGACATGCGTGAAATACCCACACAGGCTACGTCATTCTCTAACAAAGAGAATCTCGTATCGACGCGCTTTTGGTTAGCCCGATCGAACATGCTTAATTTCCTTAAGGGAAATCTAGATTGTCCATGCCAGTCTCAGAAACGATCACGGCCGCACAAGTTGGCCACATGATTTAACCAGCCTAGACAAACCCTGGCAGGAATAGGCGATCACCGTGATGACCACCGGCGGGCCCACTAATGCCCCAGTCGGTCGAACATCACACACACTTCTCCAGCGCCGTCAAACGCCAGCCCAAAGTAAGGTATCCGCGCTGCTTGGAGAAGCTCAAACGAGCATAGACTGTCCAGGGAAGTCTTAAAACCATTGAAACCTTCCAACTTTGCCAGCCTGGTTAGACGGATTAGATCATCCCATGGATGATTAGGGAAGCGCTAACACACACGTTGGCGGGCCCACTTTTCTCTCACCCGATCGGTTTTCTCACGATGAGGCCATGAAGCAATGAAACGTTTGCTCAAACCATGGAGGGCGTGATGCTTTTAAGAATCGCAGAATTCCATTAGTGTCTTAAATCGATCACAACCATCCAACTTAGCCAGCCTATTTGGATGGCTTAGATCGCATTTAGGACCGTCAGGAAGGTGCACACGCGTTCACCGTCAGCCCAACATGGGCCCCACGTGATCGACCTCTCCAAAGGAGGATCACGGTGTGCCAAACCGCTTGGCCAAAGTCACGTATGCGTGACTGATTCAAAACCCTAATTAGGGTTTGCGGCAATGCATATCTGTCGTAGATCGATCACGACCACTCATCTTTGCCGGTCAAATTGAGTGTCCTAGATCGAATCTTTGTGGGACCGAGATATGTAGGCATGCACGCCAGCGGGCCGTCTCCACGCATGCCCGGTCGGTCCCATCAAAATTAGCGCCCATGCTTGAATTCGATCAAGACAAAGAGGGGATGTTTGCGCACTTCTAAATCAATCAACGGCAACAAATATGTGTCGTAAATCATCTCGTCCGTCCAACTTTTCCAGCTTGGTCGGACGGCTTGGATTAAAATTTAGGCGATCAATGAAGCGCCTCAATGATTACCGTCCGCAACTCTGCCACAGGGAGTGATCGACCAGATGGTGGCCCACCTATGCGGCCTCCAAACGATCACTCGAAGATGGTTAGACGTGCTGTCATTTTAAGATGCTTAATCTGCGACTTACTCGATCAAGCTTTTAAAACAACGATATTTTATGCATCGATTGTTTTGAGCTGCTTGCTTTAAAACAATGCATTACATGCATCGAGCATGCACGGTATTTCATGAATACCAAATCCTTAAATAACTTAGTTATTTAACCTGATAGCACCATATGCTATTGCATGCGGCGGGTCCCACGACTAGACCCACTCATTCGAGACATCAAACATATCACAAACTAGGGGATACTTACTGGGGTATTGGTCTGGCGGTTTACATCGTGCGCCGTGCAACGTGCCCATTTCAAGAACGTGTCAGGAGGCATGGACGGTTAACGATGATGAGGGAAGTGGGCAAAGGCGTGATCGTGTGAAATCACCTACATGACCCCACTACTCCATCACTCAACTTATTCCACTTCCTACGAGATGAGGATTGCGCTCAAGTGACTTGTATAAATAGGTTCTTCAACCTATTTTAATACAACACAGAAAACCAAGTGTTGTATCATAGTATCCAGAAAACACCCAGAACTGATATCTTACATTATGCAAGCCAGTTCAACATTCTGATACAAGTCATAAACAACCAACACCTTCATAATCTCAACACCTTCGCTTCCCTCCCTAAGATCAACCCCATCTCCTTCACTTTGTGACCGAAGCAAGTATGGAACGGCCATTTCTTGGTGTAGGCCAGAATTGTACAGATTGATCTCTCGAATCTAAAAGTACTCCCGTGCAGAGCATTTTTTTAGGGTTTATATTCGTTTCTCATTCACACACCCCAAATTTACCAAAACCAGTAGAAACAGTTTTTACCCTCAAACAATTGGCGACCATAGTGGGAGATTGATCTCTCGGTTGCAAAATCAATTTCTCAAGATTCATTCCAGTTTTCTCAATTTCAAAAGGGTAGATCTTAGATTCAATTCAATCATTAAATTCAATTTAGGTTCAACAACCAATTTCGATTCCGGTGTTCCATTGGCCAAGAAGCTTCACGAAAATGATTTTTCAAGCAATGCTTTGGATAGTTGAGAACCAATAAATCTCCCAATGAAAGGACCAGAAAGCCGCATGGAGACACAAGACGCGATTACTACTTAGAAGAATGCAGTGGCTTCTATCGAGATCCGGATGGAGCAACCGTACTTTCTACATTACCACAAGTTTTGTATGGAGCAAGCCAGAAATGCCTCAAAGGGTTCACACCCGGAAAGACGAAGTGAAGATTCGTGTAGCTGTTATTCCAGTATGGAGATAGTCGACAATAAATCTCAATACCACTGGAGTCCTAGGGAGACACATGCAGAGATCACAAAAGAAAAGCTCTATCTCTATTCTACCACTGCTACCAATTTAAAGTCAGGAATATCCGCTACCACTTCATCAACAAAACGTGTAGATCCAAAACATGGCGTAATTCCGAAGATTTGTACATCTACAACAACAAAGGAGGATTGACACATCTTGAAATCATCATAAAGGGTTCGCCTATTATGTCAACCCAGACAACAACAAGACACTTCCTTAGGTGTGACACCTCCGATCACCAGAGCCAGAGTCGTTGCCGCCACCAATATTTCTTCGATCGTAACGCCCCCGCTCGTACTAGCGTTACTGACACTTCCCCATCAGGGTGAGAGACCGAAGGAACCAGAGGAGGCCAACCCCCTATTAATGGAAAGACGAGAAGTTCTCACTAAGGCTCAAACGGACATGGCTACAACTCAGAAAGAGGGCGTGCATTCATAGATGAAGAAATTCGTGCTGCTCCTGAGCGCTCAAGGGAAAGGAATCTCATCACGCGTGAGGATATAGAATGACTTCTCTAGTATCGAGGCAAGGAAAACCCGGTAGACCTGCACCAGCATCAGCCTCCTTATCCTCCTGATGTGCAAAGAGTTCTTATTCTGAGAGGATACTCTTCTCCTCAATTTTCCCTTTATGGCCGAACTGGTAATGCACACGTCTCTCGTTTTCTGGAGTCATTAGGAGAGCACAAATACAATCATGTCCTTCGCCTGAAAGAGTTCTCAAAGTCACTCACTGGGAGAGCGTACACTTGGTACAACAACATTGCACCAAACAACGAATCCAACTGGTGTGAGATGGTAACCGCTTTCCACAAGAAGTATTTCTTCGTATCCGAGCAAATCACCTTTTCAGATTTGGGGAGAATGTTCCAACGAAACAACGAACATCCAAATGATTATGTGAAGAGGTCCAGAATTCAGGCACTGGATTGTCACGATCCAAATATGATTGAACAACGATTGGTGGAATTATGCATTAATAGGATGCTACCCGTCTATCGTGCTATGCTGGAGAATATACAATTCCAAACATCCTCTGAACTTCGTGAAGATGTTAAGCTCGGCTACAACAGCACCTGCCCTGCTAGAAAGAACCAGGCCTGCCAGGAATGAAGAGCTTCATGATATTAGTGGAGGCATACATCTCACCAACAGGAAATATAACCTTCAGCCTTCTGTAAGCAGCTTCACTGAAACAACAAGAGGAAAACCACCAAGATACAACATCCTGCGCGTCCAAAACTGCCAACTCCTACCTCAGTACCACGTTCACAACTATCATGATGATAAAACAACAACGTCTGAGATATACCATATCTGGCTTGACGGCAACAAAATCGGTGGGAGACGCTTTCAGAATTTCGTCTCCTGTAGAAAAAGTAGTTGCATTACCGAAGGAGGTCGCACCTGGGACTTTAAAGGTACATACGAACTCTCCATGTCAAGAGCTTCTTCATACTTGCACAACCTGTTAGTTAAGTCATCCGCATGAGGGAACTTCCATACTCCTCAAAGACACGATCCAAAGATGATAGAGACAAAGGAGTGTAGCTGGGGACTGCTCTGCACTATCCATCTCAAAGATGCTGAATTTAGAGAGATGCAAGTACGCGATCATTATGATTCCAGGATGTACTAAGACGAGGACATACTCAAGAGAGCAGACGTATTGTCAAAAACCAGCGATATGCATGGACGTGTATGAAACGCAATGTAGTTGTAGGAAATCCCACACTACACCCCTTACTCAGTTTTGCTTAACTAATCCATTGAAAGATGTGTGATCAAGAATATTTATTAATTGATTCCATGAAATGTTTACACAGTACAATAGAATTACACTTAGAAATTAAAGCGCTCTTAAACTTTCTCTCTCCTAATGACTTGCTTCCCAATTCAAAAAGATCTCTCCTTCAACAGACTCATTTAGCCCTTTATATAGGGTAATACATAGTGGATGACAGCTAAGCTATCCTTTATTTTCGGGAATGTCTCGCGAAGTGTCGCAAGTGCACGAATATTCATTCTCGCGACACTTCTTAACCCTCGCCAGGTTTCATGTCTTCCAATTGTTTTGTTTGTCGTTATTCATCGCGTCGTTTATTTTAGCTCCTCTGCGACTCCTCGCGACACCGTCGTTTATTAATCCCGCGAACCTTGTCCGTTGCTATATTATGATCCTACATCTTGCCTCTTTTTCCTTGAATATTGCTTGAAGAGTGATTTGAAGGAAAAATTCGTTGTTGTAATAATCCTTGGTTTCAATCGGTGAAGGAACGAGCGAAAGAATGTTTTTCTTGAAAAGTACGTACTTGCCTCTATTCTTTTAGCGAAGTTCCGAAGCTTCTTTGTAGTATATATATGTGAAGTTCCGTCTCCTGTCTCTCCTTACATCTCCTCTGCGAGGGAGAGAATATCATGAGAATCAATATTTTGATTTGCCGCAACTACTTATCTTTATCTGTTTTGACTCAGTACTATTACACGTATTTTGACTATTAAAGTCTTTTCTTGACACGTCTCTTCCACCCGTTTATTCTCGTCCGTTCGTGTCTCTTCTCGCATTAAATGCCCTCATTTTCCTCAAGAATCTTTTTTGATTTTTCTATATATAGCTTTCTTTTCCTCCTCTTTTCTTCCTTTAATTTCTCTCTGCAACTTTTCTTGACTCTCTCCTTCCGCAATTTGCGCTCCTGCTACTGTAATTCTTTTCTTCATCCCTTCTAATGCTGATCCTAATCTCCAATCTTCCCTCCATTCCCATACTGATAATGGCCTTCATTAGTCGTGCATACAAATCTTCTTTTGATGAAGTTCAACAAAAGTTGCTCGAGAAGGGTTTTACTCTATCAACCATTCCTGATCAAGAACCTTCATCTATTCTTTACTGCAAAGTTGTTTTACGATCATCAATGTGATGATCAAAAATTATAGTCTCGCTAGGTCGACTTCTCTCGCAGACTTCCCATTCCCTTATACAATCCTGAGATGCCTTTATTTTATGAAATCTTGGCCCATGAAAAATTCTCTCGGGCTGTTTATCAATTATGTGGCGATTGCATTCGCCTAATGCTTGAGTTCGCGAACCGTGGTGCTGGCAAAGGATCTTTATACCCTAATACTGTTAGAAACCCCAATTTCGCAAACTTGGAAATAGATGCTGAGAAATACACTGTAGAGAACTTTTTTGAGAATTATTCAGTGATAAAGATGAGGAATGTGAAATCTCGCTGGGGTATTCGCCTGAAAAAGAAGGATAATGTCCCTGAGGATAAATTACTCATGCAAGATATTGACTGGCACCCGGGCAATAATACTTCTCCTCGCCACTCCAAGGATGAGAAGTGGTGGGTTGTACCCTTGATTTTAAATGGCCCTTACATCGCGGGCTCGCATATTCTTCCTGCGAATCTCGCAGGATATCATCCTTGGGAATTCAAATGGCCTGATAAGGCAAAAGAGGTATGTTTTCCACTTCAAATCTTGCCCTCGCAACTTTCTTTTTATATTTGCTGAGTTTGTGGAATTTTTCAGATCGCCAAATTGAGAAGAAGCTACAAGGATGATCCGTTGGAGAGTACTCTGACGATACTTCGATCGCTTACGAGTGAAGTAAGAAACATTTCCTTTGCTATTTGAAACAATATTGTTGCCTCTGTTTCTTATCTTTAACCGTATGCGAAGGTTGGAGTTGAAGAAGCTGCAGCCGCGAAGATTAGAAGTAAGGGTAAAACCGTCGTTCACAAAGGTAGATCTTCTGCTCCCTTAACTAAGAAGCGAAAGACTCAGTCTTCTTCTCGCCTTAACTCAAGCTCCGAATCTTCTGACGAGGATAACCATGATTCGAATCCCTCTCTCATTAAAGAGATTCCATTGGCCGGTTCTTCTATGGATCAGTTATCTAGCATCTTCTCAGACTCTTTCCAAGGAATGGGAGATGCTCCCCTAGCTTCCCTTTGCGGGGTTCTCGCAAATGTGTGTAATGCTGCTTTGCTAGAGGGCAATAATTCTTTCAATGGAGCCTCTAGAATTGTGTCTCCTGACTTCTTGAACGCACTTGGGTCTTTGGTATGCATGTAGTCATATTTTCCTGTTAATTTTAAATTTTTGAATATATATATATATTAACACTTTTCCATCTTCTTTCATAGGTTGGAAAAACTTTTTTGTAGTTGCCTCGATCTCGAGAGAAGACGCAGACAATCTTGAAAAGAGAAATTTACAATTGAACAAGAAGACCCAAGAGCCGGAAGGCGAAGCCGCGTCATCTCGCGATAAGATTCAAAAATTAGAAGCCGATCTGGACTCCCAAAAGGATAGAGTAATCACTCTTGAAATTCAAATCAGCAGACTTTATGGTATAGTAAATTTCAATTCTCAAATCCTTTTCATGCTATCCTTTATTTTTCTTTGTCTCGACTATTATTCTCACAGACGTATATAATCTCTCCGAAGAATCCATCCTTCTCCATTCATTTCCAAGAGCCTATGAATGATGATGTCCTTCTTACTCACCTTAATCAATCTCTAAGTAGTTTCTCAGATAAAACTAACCTCCTTTCATTAAAGGATCTTCAATCCAAATATCATCTCTTAGTGATCGAACACAGATCTAGTTTAAATTTAACTAATCGCTTTAAACGATTGTACCTTGATTCCGAGAAGAAAATCAAGACTTTAAGGAAGAAAATTAGTGATCTCATAGATGAGAACGATCGCATTACTAACAGAGGTGCACAAAGCGTTAGCGAGAATTCCACAAATCTCTTCTAGGTGTGCAAGTTGAACGAGATGAACTCCTTCATCGTAATACCATACTTAAGCGGCGAGAAGAGCAAGTTCGTTCTCTTCTTGTTATTAATAGTGATGATGAATTCGCACCTGGGCTGCGAAAGTTTTAGATAATGCCAGGAATAACCTAGGTGTTGATGTTAGTCTTCATGCCGAGCATACTTCCTTGATTAAAGATATGATATCTGATAGAGAAGGTTACTTATTATACCTTACTGCTTCTTACTTATGTAGTATTGCTTGTAAATTATTAACTTGTTGTTACTTATTTGTAGAATCCGAGAAGAGACTTCAAGTTAGAATTAGAGAGCTTGAATCTGAAAAAGAACAACTCGCCAGGAATTTTCCAACGAGAATTGAAGAACTTGAAACTGAAAAAGAACAACTCGCAAAGAATCTCTCCCTTCGCGAGAATAAATATTTCAAGTTGAAGAAACAATTTCTAACGACAAACGAATTTTAATAATGATGCCGTTCGTTTCGCAATGGAGCCATGGAGTATGTTTGTAAGGACCACAATATCCCTCTCGCATTTATATCCCTAGCTTTCAAAAGGTTCTGAGAATCTGCCCCTGTCTCGGACGTTTACGAAGCAAGTGAGGCTGGCGAAGAAGAAAATTCTGGCGATGAGAGTAATAGGACTGAAGAATCAGATGAAGGAGAAGAATCACCAAAGAGATAATTCTTTTTGTTTTCCTTCGCTGCTTGTAATATCTGTACATTTCAATCTTCACTTCCTTTTTTCGGTAGTTCTTCCTTGTAATATAATTGGCCAACATTATTGATGTATAACTCTTTCATCAGAAGATGAATAATAATATTCCATCTTTTCCATTCCCATACTTGCCTCTGTTATTTATCTTCAGATGGAAGATTTTAGTTGTCATCATGTATTTTGCTGGATAATTATTTTATTGTTATTGAAATGTATCGTTGCGACGAGGTCGCAGGTACTTTCATAAATTAAGAATCCTATTTATCTCGCCTTATCATCTTGGTAGTCTTTATTTTATCTCTTCTTGTTACGACAAGGTCGCAGGCCGCCTTTACATTTTCATGTAATGGCCCATTGACCTTGCCTTATCATTTTTGTGTGGTCTTCCAAGTTAGACCTCCCTAATTAGAGGTCTTCCCCTGCCACCTTTTATTGCGACAAAATCGCAGGACGTCATTACACTTGCATGTAAAGACCCATTGATCTTGCCTTATCATTTTCCAAGTATTTTTGCCTCTGCAGGATGTTTTAGTTGCGACAATATGACAGGTCTAGATATCCTTGCGAATATAAAGTCCCATGACATTGCCGTCTTGCGACGAAATCGCAGGACGTCCGTACACCTGTCGTGTAAAGACCCATTGATCTCGTCTTACCCTCGCGTTAGTATTATTGCCTCTGCAGGATCATTGCACAAATATGACAAGCCTAAATTCTCTTGCGAAAACATAGCCTTATGACATTTGCGTCTGTTTGACACTCCCCCTAATGGAGAGCGTCGCCCTTATCATCTCCCAGTTGCCCCTTCAAGGAGGCGAAACATCGGCCATACAAGACTAGCTCCTCCCATCCGGTCTTAACAACAACCGGTTGTTTTCGCATCCCTCTTATCCCTTATACCTATAGGGTTTATGGTTACGAGGCTGCACCCTAAGTGGAGTTTTCTTCGGGCGAGTGCAACATATGCCAAGACTTGCCAAGAATGGCCAGGTAGGTTCATCCATCCCGGGCACTGCTCAACCGTGTACCTCGGCGCCTTGAGCATACACTCGACTCCTAGGAAGAGACCCTCGGTCGCCCAACCGGGTATTACCTTATATATATAGTTGGGAATCCAAGGTACCTCTTCCTGATAGGCTTTCATGGGCCCCAAATTTTCATGACTCGGGCTTCGGGAGCGGTGTAACCTTCCCCACAGAGCCATGTCGAGAGATACCCCTTATATGACGCACTTTAGGTCTTACATTTGCCTCTTACGAAATGTTATTCGCGAACTAGGGTGTACGCCATAAAGGTTCGTCCCATTCTTTTACTCATTCATCTTTGTTAAGTCATTCAATCATTCATGTTTCATTATTTGCTGATATTTGTTTACGAAGTATCCACATAGTTCCGTTTCATTTGTTGTATTTCACTTTTCTTTCTTAGCCGAATTCTCATTCGCTCTTGATTGCGAGATTCTCGCACATCATTATTTCAACTGCTACTTTTCCTCCTGTTTTTGTTGATTATTCACTTCTTATGCCTTTTGTTCCTCATATCCTTCGCTTCTTTATTATCATAATATTCGCCTGTCTCTAGGCATTCACCTCGCGAGGTATGTTCAGTCCTTACTTCTATAGCATCCACCATCGCTTTTCCTTTCTCTGCTCATCTCTCACATGTTGCTTCCAACCCTTTCTTTTGGCATTTCTTTCTTCGCAGCTTTCTACATCGACCTCATGACATTGTTGCGACTCCTTCCAATCTCCCTGTATCATACCAATGCCATTTGGATGTGGAAATTTTATACATTGGTGGTATGTTGATGTGACCCCCAAGATTTCATGAAGCCATGGCCTCCCAATCAGTGCATTATACGGGGATTCCACGTCAACCACACAGAATAAAACATCAGTTGATAATCTTTGTAGAGGTATTCTCATGTGAACCTCTCCCTTTGGCTTGTTTGCAGTGCCATTAAATCCATATATCTTGTATGTCGAGGGGATCAAATCCTCATCCTTTCCTCCCATCGTCTTGTAAGTATGGTAAAAGAGAATATTCACCGAACTCCCGGTGTCGATTAGGATTCGGTTGATCGCCCAGCAAGCTTCTGCTTCATCATCTTCTCCATCAACTGGTTTTGGGTTAATCTCTAGTTTCACAACCAACGGGCTATCATGCGTTTCTCTTCCTTTTGGCACTTCATCTGCAGAAAAGAAATAGTCTTCACTGCCACTTTTCTAATCGCTGCTGTTCTCGCTGAGACTCATTATTTTTTTATCATTAGCATCTCTCGCAAAGACTCTCACTGAGCACGTTGTCATGAAAATCTTCGATTGTGCGATAGAGTGGACGATAGAGTTGCAATTCAAATTTTTGGCTTTTGTTCCAACTTCTATCACGAATGTTTCCTTTCCTTTCGACGACACTTGTTCCATGCATCTCTGGTGGTGGTGGTAATGTCTGGCCTTTTTCTTCTCCCTTTAGAAAGTGATTCAGCTTCCCCTGATCAATCATCCTGAGAATAATCCTCTTTATGTTTCTACAATCGTTTGTTTGATGCCCATGGAAGCGATGGTAAGAGCAAAACTCATGACTTCTATCGCCCGGTGGTGGTTCCATTCCCACGTTCCAAGGTGCTGGTACATCTTCCATTACAAGTATAGCTTCCCAGATCTTTTCCACACTAGCATTCAGTGGAGGCATCTTAATCTCTTCCCATACTATTCTGCGACTTCTCTGCCTTGCATGATTATTTTGCCTTCGTCCACCGTAAGTTTCTTGTACATGATCTAGCCTCTGAATCTTATTATTGCTGTTACGGTTGTAGTAGTTTCTTTCTCGTTCAAACTCTTCTTGGTCGTGGCTTCCCATGGCTACTATCTTCCGCTGTCCCTCATCAGCCTTCCTTGCTTGCTGTCCTTGCGAAGTGCTCGCCACTGTATTTATGAATTGAGGCAACAAGCTTGCGTTCGCAGCATTCGAGCTTGTGTTCGCGACTGGATAAGAATTCATTTCATTCTGTCTTTCTTCTAAGGCAATGTACTCTTCCTGTAACTCTCGCAGTTCTGCCATCGTGATTGTATTTTTGATTCTAAAAATTTGAATGTATAACAAGTTAGTCGCGAAGAGAGCATTCACAAATGAGAGGATGAGATATCTCTCCTCAACCCGTCCTGCCATTTCGCTACACATGGTTCTCCATCTTATTGTCAACTGCCTTAAGCTCTCGCCAACCCTTTGTTTCAACCCGAATACATCTTCAATACCTGGTCGTGAAGAGTTGTTACTTATGTATGCTCCCAGGAATGTGGCTTGTAAATGGTTAAATGATGTGATTGTGTTCCTTGGCAGACCTTCAAACCATTTTAGTGCTTCTCCTATTAGGCTTGATGCGAAATATTTGCACAAGATAGCATCATGATTCTCCCACCGCAACATACATCTCATATAAGCCTTGATATGTTGTACCATGAGGTTGTTCCATCAAAGATGTTGGTTAATGCGGTAGATTGCACTTAGGAGGTATTCCTCCCATCTGTACTTCTAGCGTGAAGGGATTCTTCGTAGCTTCTCGCGATGGCTTCGTCCAATTGTTTCCTTCCTCCTTCCCTTCTATTGTTCAGCAGTCCTCTCATTTCAGCCAGTTCTCTTAAGATTTGTTCATTTGCCTCAGAATTTGACTCTACTGGTCTTTTTAGCTCTGCTTCTCTCCTTCTACGCTCGTGCCTGTTTTGATCTTCTTGCTCGTTATTTTCTTCTCTCCTTTCCCTGCGACGCTCTTCTTTGTTTCTTTCTTCAATTCGCACGCCATTATATCGGTTGTTCTCTCTTCTTGGTCTGTCTCTCAGGCTCTCATCTCGCACCCTCTCATATTCTTCATTAATATTTCTATTGGTACGATTTTGTTCCCTCCTTCTTTCTCGGTTGTCATGGTTGTTCTGCCGGATCGCCTCTTCCATCTCTTGATTTTCTATTAGTACGTACTTGCCTCTATTCTTTTAGCGAAGTTCCGAAGCTTCTTTGTAGTATATATATGTGAAGTTCCGTCTCCTGTCTCTCCTTACATCTCCTCCTCCTTGTCCATTGTTCACCATCTGCTACTCCTCTTCCCTCTCGTCTTCAGAATCAGATCTCCAAGTATGTACACTTACTCTATCATAATCCACAGCCGCGTTTTGCTACTCGGGGAGATCGGTGGCTGATTTTGATTTTCTCCATCATTTCTCATATTCATCCTTGACGATTCTCCTGTTTCATTCCTCCTTTCTCCAGCAAGTCTCCCACTTCTTCTTACAACCGTTGGTTGCCCTTGTACGTTTCTTCTTCTAGCCATTTTTCTTTTTCAATGAATTCTTGAGTATCTCTCCAAACCTTTTCTCTGTTAATCCAAATTCTTTCCAATTTCTACGTCAATCTCTCGCTCAATCCTCGTTTCTAGCGCATATGTAGTTGCAGGAAATCCCACACTACACCCCCTTACTCAGTTTTGCTTAACTAATCCATTGAAAGATGTGTGATCAAGAATATTTATTAATTGATTCCATGAAATGTTTACACAAGACAATAGAATTACACTTAGAAATTAAAGCGCTCTTAAACTTTCTCTCTCCTAATGACTTGCTTCCCAATTCAAAAAGATCTCTCCTTCAACAGACTCATTTAGCCCTATATATAGGGTAATACATAGTGGATGACAGCTAAGCTATCCTTTATTTTGGGAATGTCTCGCGAAGTGTCGCAAGTGCACGAATATTCATTCTCGCGACACTTCTTAACCCTCGCTGGTTTCATGTCTTCCAATTGTTTTGTTTGTCGTTATTCATCGCGTCGTTTATTTTAGCTCCCTGCGACTCCCTCGCGACACCGTCGTTTATTAATCCCGCGAACCTTGTCCGTTGCGATATTATGATCCTACACGCAACGTAGACGCAAAGACGACCTCATGATCAGAAACTCGTATGATCCTCATCAACGTTGGGTTCAACTCCAACTCTCTTCCAAATTATTTCTTCAGAGACCCAGCGTGACAGCATCTATCAAGTTGAAAGCTCAATAGATACTTGTGGGCAGGGGACTATCTCCCTCTTCTCCATTCCATGAGGAAACATCAAGGAAGCTATCGATTTCATCATCAGCTTCTCCCTCTAATAAAGAGACGATCTCTACCATTATATGAAGACTTCCAAGTTCGTGCAAGTAGCTATCATGCCTCTCCCTGCCAGTCTCTTCTGATCACAATTGATCCCAAGAATCGTTGTTGCTCATCAGAGCTCCACCATAGCAACAACCACTACAGACAGAGGTAATCCGAACTTCTGCATATTTTGCTTTCCCATGGAGAAGTAATAGAGTCACCAGTACGGAGGCGAGATGGTGATATCTTTATTATGGTAAACCCACTGACCGTACAAGATAGAGCCATATAACTCACGCTTGGGGACTGAGACTCAGCATGAAATTCCTTCAACGTTAGTCAAGGACTTCTTCAACACAAGAGAGACGGTCAATCAAGAAGCATGTAATTTGCAAGGGAAAATCAAACTGAAGGAGAAGCCGCTTCAACGCTCTCTCCAAAAGGACCCGTTTCAACGCACGCTCTCTCCTGAAGCCGCACACTAACGCTCTCTCCGGAAGCCTCCTCTTCAATGCACGCTTTCAATGCACGCCTGCCGCTTCAACGCACACTCCAGAAGCCGCTTCAACGCACGCTCTCTCCTGAAGCCGCTTCAACGCTCTCTCTCTCGAAGCCGCATCAGCACTCTTTCCCGAAGCCACTTCAGCGCTCTCTTTAGAGGCCAAAACCGCTTCAACACCTTACCATCAAATGCAATGGAAGTACGTCTTTCAAGAGAAAATAAGCTCAATATAATTTCACATGGGGAATTTTGTCACGTTGCTTACTCATGGGAGAGCCTGATACACTCAAAGCCCAATCATGCGCGAAGGACATGCCTAGAGGAGACAGAGCTAAGTAACTATCCTTAAACTAAATGTTTTTTTAACTATTAGGCATATCAAATATATTTTAAATTTCTTAGTGTTGAGACGTGAAAATTCCTCAGCACTCATCACTGTGTTGCCAGGAAAACTGCCTCGACACATTTTTCCTCTTAGTGTTGAGACGTGAAAATTCCTCAACACTCATCACTGTGTTGCCAGGCAAACTGCCTCAACACATTTTCCTCTTAGTGTTGAGACGTGAAAATTCCTCAACACTCATCACTGTGTTTCCAGGAAAACTGCCTCAACATATTTTTCCTCTTAGTGTTGAGACGTGAAAATTCCTCAACACTCATCACTGTGTTGCCAGGCAAACTGCCTCAATACATTTTTCCTCTTAGTGTTGAGACGTGAAAATTCCTCAACACTCATCATTGTGTTGCCAGGCAAACTGCCTCAACACATCTATCCTCTTAGTGTTTAGATTCCTCAACACTCACTATTGTGTTGTCATGCATACTGCCTCAATACATTATAGTGCTAAGGGCTCCACAACCTCAACACTCGTCTTTTTATTCAAGGATCGCTGCACCAACACTACATGGCACCAGTACTCCGTGGCCAAGACAGAAGCGCGCCAGCATAAAGATTGCAGATTGCACATGCCTCTACCCAGAGGTCAATCAAATTTTCTGGGTAATCTTCTCATGTCTTGCCCTTTCGATTTTTCCTCCTTGTCTGTCACCATCTCATGCTTACCCCGCAACAATGCCACTGTTACGTGCTAAGCAGAGGACTTAATGTTGATGGTGGATTTTAGTTCAGGGCTAAAATTATAAAACCAGTATTTTATGCGTTGTCACCCCGCGAAGGGAAAATCCGTTTAAGAAGTGATGAGTACAGAAAACCTCTTCACTTTATTTGAAGCAATTCAATAAATACACGAAATTCACCCAGAATGGTGCGTGCAACAGCAATCCCAAATATTCTGTGAATTTTATTAGCATTATTGATTAATGCATGATTTGCCTAGTATTTTCCGTGCTATGTTCTCAGCCGAACTCCCATCATTTGACATGACGTTGTTGATGGTGGAATTTAGTTCAGGGATAAAATTGTAAAACCATTATTTTTACGTGTTGTTACTCTGCAAAGGAAAGCTAATTAAGAAGTGATGAGTACAAAAACCTCTTCACTTTATTTATTTGAAGCAATTCAATAAATACACAAAATTCACCTGCATGGTGCGTGCAACAAAGAATCCCAAATATTCTGTGAATTTTACTAGTATTAAAAATTAATCATGATTTGCCTAGTATTTTCCATGTTTGTGTTCTCACCAAATCTCATCATTGACATGACATGACGACCGAGTGCTCACTCTCAGTGAGTAGCATGAATCTCCGTGCCAATATTGAGACATGTATGAAATACCCACACAGGCTACGTCACTCTCTGACAGAGAGTCTCGCATCGACGCGCTTTGGTTAGCCGATCGAGCATGCTTAATTTCCTTAAGGAAAATCTAGACTGTCCAAATCAGTCTCAGAAACGATCACGGCCACACAAGTTGGCTGCGCAATTTAACAAGCCTAGCCAAACCCTGGCAAGAGTAGGCCATCATCGTGATGACCACCGACGGGCCCGTTTATTCCCTAGCCATTCGAACATCACACGAACTCCTCCTAGCACGTCAAACGCCAGCCCTAAAATAGGGTGGTTGCGTTGCTTTGGAAGAAGCTCGACGAGCTTAGACCATTCAAGGCAGTATTAAAATCATCACGACCGTCCAACTTCACTAGCCTGGTTGGACGGCCTAGATCCTCCCGCGAATGATCAGGAAAGCGCTAACGCACACGTTGGCGTGCCCACTTCTCAACTACCCGATCGGCCTTCTCACAGCAATGCCGTAGAGCAATGAACGTCTGCTCAAAACATGGCTGGCGTGATGCTTTAAAGGGTCGCGGAAATTCCACTAGTGTTTTAAATTGATCACAACCATCCAACTTAGCCAGCCTATTTGGATGGCTTAGATCGCGCCTAGGACAATCGGACAGGTACACATATGTTCATCGTCGTCCCAACGTGGGCCCCACACGTCGGTCTCCCCAAAGGAGGAGCATAGCCTGCCAAACCGATTAGTTAAAGTCACGCACACGCGGCCGGCCCAAAACCCTAATTAGGGTTTACGACATGGCATATGTGTCGCAGTTTGATCACGACCATCCATCTTCGCCAGCTTGGATGGAGGGTGTAGATATAGACTAAGGAGGTCCATTTGGCATCAACGTGATCACCGCGGGCCCACTTGTACGTGTGACCGTATGGCCTAGGCTAACCATGGCCAAGCGCTTTGAAACGCACGCCCGAAGGTGGTATCTCACGCGGCTTCCAAATACTTTGCGGCAATGGATTCCTGTCGCAAATCGATCATGACCACTCATCCTTGCCAGCCAATTTGAGTGGCCTAGATTGCACCTTCATGAGACAAAGTGGTACGGACATGCACACCGGCAGGCCGTCTACACGCATGCCCGGTCGGTCCCACCAAAAACCTTGTCCATGCTCTATTTCGGTCAAGCTAAAGAGTGATGCTTGCTCACCTCTCTAAAACCCTAAAATCCATCAATGGTCGCAAACATGTACCGCAGATCATCTCATCTGTCCAACTTTGCCAGATTGGTCGGACAGCCTAGGCTAAGAGTTAAACAGCCAATGAGGCACCTTGGTGATCACCGTCCGCCACTCTACCACAGGGAGTGATCAGCCAAGGGATGTCCCGCCCACGCAGCCTTCAAACGATCCCTTGAATATGTTTGAACATGCTGCTATTTTAAGACGCTTAATCCGCAACTTACTCCATTAAGCTTTAAAACAACGATGCTTCATACATATTAATGGTATTCGATGCATTACATGCATAAAATATACATGATATTTCATGAATATCGATTTCCTAAATAACTTAGTTATTTAACCTAATAGCATCACAGGCTATTTCCTGAGGGTCCCACTACTCGACCCACTCACTCGAGACATCAAACATGTCACAAACTGGGGGATACTCACTGGGGTATTGGTCTGGCGGTTTACAAAGTGAAGCGTGCAACGCACCATTATAAGAACGTGTCAGGTTGAGTGTACGGTTAACAGTGATGAGGGAAGTGGGCAAAGGTGTGATCGTGTAACAATCAACACTCCGGCACGACCCCACTACTCCATCACTTCACCTCCTCCACTTCCTATGAGATGAGGGTTGCGCTCAATGACTTGTATAAATAGGTCTTTCACCTATTTCCAAACAACACAGACGAACACAGAAAAAACCAAGTGTTGTCATCAGTATCCAAAAATCACCATTCTGATACAAGTCATAAACAACCAATACCTTCACAATCTCAACACCTTCTTCGCCTCCCTCCCTAAGATCAACCCCATCTCCTTCACTTTGTGACCGAAGCAAGTCTAGAACGGCTATTTCTTGGTTTAGGCCAGAATTGTATAGATTGATCTCTCGAATCAAAAGCACTCCCGTGCAGTGCATTTGTTTAGGGTTTAGATTCGTTTCTCATCCACACACACCCAAATTTACAAAAAACCGCAGAAACTGTTTTCACCCACAAACAATTGGCGACCACAGTGGGAGATTAATCTCTAGGTTGCAATTTCCAATTTCCAATTTCATTTTTCAATCCCAATTTCAAGATGGCGGAACTTAGGTCTCGATCAGCAATCAATGCCGATGGAACTAGCGCTGACAACACTCTCGGTGTCGATGTACCTGTCAGTGGAGCTACCGTACAGAATGTGAGCAATACATCTCGTGGAGCCGCCTCCTCTACCACCAACACCAACGGAGCGGGAGAGATTCCAAGATGGCGTGATGCACCCTATCACTGTGAGCCATAGCAGCCCATAAACCCCGGCATTTCTTCAAGTGTAACGCCTCCAATCGTCACTAGGGCAACTGCCACTCCTCCGTCAAGACGAGGGACTGGAGGAACAAGAGGAGGACAACCCCCTATTATCATTGTGGATTTGATGGAAAGGCAGGAAGTTCTTGCTAGATCCTAAATGGATATGGCTGCAACTCATAAGGAGGTACTTACTTTTCTCAAAACTTTAACCGAACGATTGCCGCAAGAGTCACGACAGCCCCTGGAGCCAACAAGGAACATATTCAGTACACCTGGAGCAGGCACTTCAAGGACGCGGGCCCACATGGATGAAGAAGCTCGTGACGCTCCTGAACGCCCAAGAGAAAGAGACCAACCATCCAACTTCATTACACGTGAGGACCTGGAGCGACTCCTCCAAAACCGGGGCAAAGGAAATCCTGCGGACATGCACCAGCATCAACCACCATACCCTCAGGATGTACAATGGATTCCCCTGCCAAGAGGATACACCTCTCCTCAGTTTCCCCTTTATGATGGTACTGGTAACGCTCGTGAACACATCTCCCGATATTCGGAATCTTTAGGGGAACACGAATATAATCATTTTCTTCACCTGAAAGAGTTCTCAAAGTCACTTACTGGAAGAGCGTACACCTGGTACAACAACATCGCGCCTAATAGCATATCCAATTGGAGCGAGATGGTCAGTGCCTTCTACAGAAAGTATTTCTTCGTGTCTGAGCAGATCACCTTTTCAGACTTAGGAAGAATGTTTCAACGAAACAATGAACATCCAAACGACTTCGTTAAGAGGTTCAGGATTCCAGCGTTGGATTGTCATGATCCGAATGTCACCAAGCGCCAATTGGTGGAGTCATGTATCAACGGAATGGTGCCCATATACCGTGCTTTGTTAGAGAATCTGGGCTTTCAAACATTTTCCGAGCTCCATGAAGCCGCTAAGCGTTCAGCCACAACGGCCCCAACATTATTGGAAAGAACCAAAATTGTTCGAAACGAAGATGCACGTGAGAGTCGAGGAAGCAGACGTCTCATTAACAAGCAATATAACACCCATCCTTCTGTGAGTGTGGTGGGCGAAGAAGGAAAAAGAAAAGCCCCGGCAGCAGAACAACAACCTAAATGTGCAACACCAGCGCAAACAACTCCGTCCCGAAAGAGCGCGGACAAAACTCCTGTGCAAGAAGCTGGAGACGCAGCCTCCTAGACTTCCCTTCCCATGAATGAAGTCATAGAGCTCTTGGAAGCATGGATTCAAGACAACGCGATCAAGCTACCTCCTCTCAGAAGTCCACCGACTGAGGAAGAAATGGCAAATCCCAGGTACTGTCGTTACCATAGGTTTGTCCATCACCCAACCAGCGATTGCAACAAATTAAAGCGCATTTTCATAGAAAAGGTAGAAGCAGGGTAACTCTAATTAGGAAACAAAGGTATTCATAGAGATCCTCTTCCTATTATGAGTTGCATGATTTCCGGGAATTCTGTTCACAAGACTGTACATCATATGATGGAGCGTTTATGTGAAATCTTATATTTCTCCAAGGCGCAGCGTCAAGATATATTTGCAGCCCTCAATCGCATTGTGTCAGGCAGGCGTTTGTATCCAGAAAAGGAAACACTTTCGGAACCTCAATCTTTCCTGGACGATGCAACCAGCCAGGGGAACTTGGGACTCTTGACAGTCACTTGTTTGAAGGATATCGAGTTCGATAGCACATTGATTGATGCAGCCTATGAATTCAACATCATCACTATCAAGACGTTGAAAGCTGCAAAGATTTCAAAACAGGAAGTTATTCGCAGCCCAACCGTAATCAATAATTCAGAAGGGGAGTTCATGGACGCCTATGGGTACATTGATCTCGAAGTTAAGGTGGGTGATGCTCTGACACATGCTAAATTTTACATAACCAAGGAGTATCCGAATTACGATATGATCCTGGGACGCTCATGGATACACGACAACAAGGCGAAGCTAGGAGTATGCCCTTTGCCGATTTCAATACCTGAAAGAATTTCCAACAAGCCGTCCAATCCCGAAGATTACCTATTGCCGTATCAACAGCTTGCAAATGTGACACAACTTCCTGGAGAAAGCCCTTCAGCAAACCTTAAAAGGTTCCGAGCCCAAGTAAGTCTCATTGAACAACCCTTTTTGCAAACAATCATTCATCTTCCTGTTAAGGCTCGGGGACTTGTTTCAATCAACAACCTGACCGCCACTAAGAGGTGTGAGTGGGATGCCGGTCCTTTCAAGTGCTTCGCCAAAAACTTAGAGGTTGTTTCAATCAAAGGCAACACGTCACAGAATCAAGGAGTTGTACCAAGTCCGAACCCGTTTCGAATTGGAGATATGTTAGTGAAGGTGACCACATTTCAAGTTGGAAACGTAGCAGTGAAGATGACTGCTCAACCTGATTTGCCAACAGCAAAGGAGGATGAACCGTACCTGGTGGCAGATATCATCCTAGGCGGCTATTGCAATATCATCAACGCTGACAAGCTTGAGGGCATGACGATTCACTCACGATGGCTTAAACCCTACAATACCTAAAAACGCTGTGCTACCCTTTTCTCCAGCGTTCTCCATGATGATTCCTCCAACAATTTCCCTTTCCATGCAATGTTTGTAATTCCTCCAAAATGATTGCACAACTTGCATTCATAATTATTAGGGTTCCAATTTCTCAATTAATCAAAGTATTATTTCCTTTTAGAAATTCCCTCACCCCCCTGGGCGTGACACAAAATTCTGAGTCAAACTTGAGTCATCATCATTACCCACCAGATTAAAACCAGAAAACCCTAAAAAGGAAACATTTCACACCTTCGTTGGAGGAATATAATATGTGCAGAGAAAGAGGGGAAATCGTGAGCAGTCTACTCCAATAGGAAGGAATCATGCGCTCTTCATAACAGGAAGACAGGCAAGTTCGTGGTGACTCATTATAGTATTATTTTTTCATCACAAGAATAACATGCAATCACATAAAGACGCATCACTGCCTGTACGCACATGGAAGATTCTAGTATAGTCTTGCCTCAAAACTATGTGAATAAAAACCTTATTTAAACGAGCAAACGAAAACAAAGAAAAACCTTAAACTCAGCCGCCACTGAGTATAAGGAGAAAATGCTCACAAACTACGGGAAAATACTCGTCCAAGAAAAGAAAAGAAAAGGAAACATGGAGATCTAGTCATCAAGGGGATCAACCGCGCCTTCACCACCGTCAGAGCCTACATCAACATCTTCGTGATAGGCTACTACTTCTTTCTCCTTTGGGTCCGCCTCAACTTCTTTTTCGGATATTTCGACGTCAGCAACGTTCTCCGCTTCAACATCCTCAGTAGGAACAACTTCCGTATCTTCCTCAAGGCGCCACTGCAGCGTTGGAGATTGTGCTGACAACCTTTGGGCGCTCGGGTTCATCCGTATATGAGTCGAGGATTATCACGCCATCTTGGATCATATAATCACGCTTATCTTCACTCGGAGGCCGTTCATGTTAAATCCTTCGCCTTTTTAGCCGTGCTGCAAACCTCTCGGCTCTTGCGCTCACCGGTGATTGCGACGCTTCATCATGCCTCTGTTTTTCCTCCCTGTTGATTGAAGCCAAAAGAGTTTGAGTGCATTTTCGAGCGATGCGCAGATGAAGAATGGACATGCCCTGTACGGCATGATCAACCTCACGAAGTGGAAGATCAATTTTAGCCATAACCTCCTCGAACGCATCAGCCTCAGGTTTGTTGACTTCAAAGCTTCTTTCCAGAGAGGTACCAGAGTAGCCATCACCAGCAGTCTCCATGAGATTCTGCAGGAAGAGGTTATGATTATATCAACATATTAAAAAAAAACATCATCATGATCAATAAGAAGATCAAGTCGTGTAATAAGCATGGAGCAATACCTGGAACAGAGAAGGAAACAATTCTGCGATTGGAGAAGTCTCAGAGTCTTCTTTATATTTCACAAGCTGACAGATCCCAACAAGAAGAGGAGTCTTTACTTGCCATTTATGAAGGCTACGGATACGGGATAGCAATAAACCGATGCTTATCAATCCGAATATTTGAAGGCGGTCGTACAATAGGAAGAAACACATCTCGTCCAAAGGAACGAGCTAGATTCTATCCTGGTAATGCGCACTGAAACCTTTCCTGTGAATTTATTTTTACTGTCACCATCTAATGCCTACAACATAACGGTGCAACCATTACGTGCTATGCAGGGGACTTAATGTTGATGGTGGAATTTAGTTCAAGGCTAAAATTGTAAAACCATTATTTTTACGTGCTGTCACCCTGTAAATGGAAAGCTGATTAAGAAGTGATGAGTGCAAAAAACCTCTTCACTTTATTTATTTGAAGCAATTCAATAAATACAAAAAATTTACCCAGAATGGTGCGTGCAACATCAATCCCAAATATTCTGTGAATTTTACTAGCATTAAAAATCAATGCATGATATGCCTAGTATTTTCGATGATGTTTTCTCAGCCGAACTGTCATCATTGACATGACATGACGACTGAGTGCTCATTCTCAGCAGAGTAGCATGAATCTTCGTGCCAATATTGAGACATGAATGAAATACCCACACAGGTTACATCACTCTCTGACAGAGAGTCTCGCATCGATGCGCTTTGGTTAGCCGATCGAGCATGCTTAATTTCCTTAAGGAAAATCTAGACTGTCCAAATCAGTCTCAGAAACGATCACGGCCACACAAGTTGGCCGCGCAATTTAACAAGCCTAGCCAAACCCTGGCAAGAGTAGGCCATCATCGTGATGACCACCGGCTGGTCCGTTTATGCCCTAGCCGTTCGAACATCACACGAACTCCTCCCAGCACGTCAAACGCCAGCCCTAAAATAGGGTGGTTGCGTTGCTTTGGAAGAAGCTAGACGAGCTTAGACCGTTCAAGGCAGTCTTAAAATCATCACGACCGTCCAACTTCACTAGCCTGGTTGGACGTCCTAGATCATCCCGCGAATGATCAGGAAAGCGCTAACGCACACGTTGGCGGGCCCACTTCTCACCTACCAGATCGGTCTTCTCACAACAATGCCGTAGAGCAATGAACGTTTGCTCGAAACATGGCTGGCGTGATGCTTTAAAGGGTCACGGAAATTCCACCAGTGTCTTAAATCGATCACAACCATCTAACTTAGCCAGCCTATTTGGATGGCTTAGATCGCGCCTAGGACCATCAGACAGGTACACATTGTTGATGGTGGATTTTGAACAAAGGGCAAAACCGTAAAATTATGATGCATGTTTCGACACGGCTTTCAGTCATGCAACGATTCATATTTTACGAAGCCATGATGAATATGTTTTCGAAAAGCCCCACTAGCTGAGCGATTCGATCCCTGGCATTTCATCGTTACCTCTATGCAGAATAACATAATTAGGCGGCTCTCTGAGATTGAGAGCTTAACGCCTTCAGGACGTCGGTGACACTCACTGTTCCCTGACTGCAGGAGAGTGACCCACCTCCACATAGAAGAATAGTTGGGCGGCGGACGCCTTCAGGACGTCGGTGACACTCACCGTTCCCTGACTATGTGGAGAGACCGTGTATAGATTCAGGTGGTTCTCCGTAGATTGAGAGCACTAACACCTTCAGGTCGTAAACAACATCGTGACTCCCTGACTATTCACCATTCAGAATAGATGTGACGCTTTAACTGGCTAATATCTTTTCTGCAATAGATTAATTCTGCCGCGACATTCACCACTGAATTCCCAGAATAATCTATTATTGCTCCTATTCCATGGTCGAATCCACGGCCTGATCCCATGGAATGGCAATAACAATTGCTCCTATTTCATGGTCGAATCCACGGCCTGATCCCATGGAATGGCAATAACAATTGCTCTGATTCCATGATCAAATCCACGGCTTGATCTCATAGAATGGCAATAAACTACTACATTATCTCATTATTCCGATTTCATGATCGAATCAACAATTGATCTCATGAAATTGTAATAGATAATTTTAATTACTCTGATTTTATGGTCGCATCCACGATCCCATATGATGGTAATGCTTGCTTTATTATTCTGAATTCGTAGTCGAATCCACAAATTGATCCTATGAATTAATAATAAACAACTATTCATTTTTATTACTCGCTTCATGAATTATTCTCCACTGAATTTCATAAATTAGTAATAAATACTCAATAACCGGGAATCTGGATCATCACTGAGTAATCCCCACAAAAATGGTGCAAGTGTATTCGACAATGAAGCACGACTGAGCACCCGGATGCACGAACGAGCATCCAAAAAATATGAAACAATGAGGAATCATACGCAAAACAGAGAAAACAATAAATATTAATGCCTCTTCCATTATTTTCCTTATTTTTGTTATTTCATGAACTCATGAAAACTCCTTGGTTTTAGTAACTTTCCTTGTTTTTGCAAAAACTCATGAATCCTCCATAACTTCAAGGATTCATGAAAAATAATATTATAAAATAGGGAAAGGTGTGCGGGACCGGGAAACCTAGCAGGCCAGCCATGCCCGAGCCGTGGTCGATCCCACACCTCACAATCCTTAGCTTTTATAATTATTATTCCCTAATCTCATGAAACTCCTTTGTTTTAACAAAAACTCATGGATTCTCCATAACTTCAAGGATTCTCCATAACTTCAAGGATTCATGAAAAATAATATTATAAAATAGGGAAAAGTGTAATGGACAAAGCAACATAGCGGGCCGGCCATGCCGTGCCAGTCCCACACCTTGCAATCCCTAGTCTTTTATAATTATTATTTTCCTAAATTCATGAAACTCCTTGGTTTGAGAAAAAATCATGATTTCGTCATAACTTCTCAAATTTTGCTCAAATCATGAAAAACCAAAAGCCAACAGGTCACACGACCGGCTAGCCTCTCACGGCAATGGTAAATGTTAAAATACACTTATTTTAATATTTACAAAATATTGATCAATTGAGCATACATGCTCATTCCAACAAAAAATCAAGAATTTCAGTCAGGATGAAACTCTTCTGAAAATTCACAACATTGCTCGAACGCACATCAGAAAATACTGAAACTCTCAGTACAAAGACACGGGCACCACGACAACACGTCCATGCCTTCATGACCTACCAGAGTCATCCTTAGGGCTTGCACAAAGCCGGTCCCACACGTTTTCATAATTCACCTAATTGCTTGCCCAATTATCTCCAACCAACTCAAACGGCCAACAATCGGTCACGTGACCACTAAGAGCCGGTTCCATGATCTCTTTGTCGGTCCCCATCTTTCATACCTAGGTTTTATCACCTAATGCTGAACCTAGCAATATTTCAGTAAATGATGAAACCAAAATTTAATTAAATCAAAAATCATATTTGTAATCAATCATAGAATTTGTAATTAATTTTTTCTTTCTTTATCGGATTTTCTTATTGATGTGATGGAGGCAATGTATATGAACTAAAAATTGAGACAGTAAGAGAACGTATAATTGCTATTCAATTAGGTTATCATTTTAATCAATTAACCCCAAATTTAATAGTTTTTGTTAATGGATGATTATTTTTCTGTCTAACCATTATCATGTACGGAAGTAAAAGCAATCTCCAGAGTATGACGCAAATGGTAATTTTGACGATTAATTTTGCCATCATTGATCGTTAATGATTGAAGATAAAAAGAAGTTTTGTTTACCCTAGTTAAAAAGGGTCATACAAAATATGGTTTATGTGGTTGGGATGGGAATTAGGAGAAGGAAGGATAGGAAATAGGTAAAACCAAATTTAATCATCATTCTTTCACCAATCCTCAAACTGAGAACCCTGGTGCATGCTCACTCAAGCATCAGGCACCACATGGACGCCCATCATCCCATGTGGTCGGTCCTTGTATCACTCATGACCTATTTTCAGCGATTCATCAACTATGATCCGAAATTAGGGTTTTGAATAAATGCTTCACAAATCATCACTCTGAGCACGATTCAAACACTAATGAATTTATGATGAAATCAGCAACCAACATCTGAATTAATCATATAATATTTGGTAGCTTACTAATATTTTAATATTTTATTGGGTCACGTCACCAATAAATGTTTCGTCGAATCGAGCAATACTTGCTCAGTTGCTCAAATATTGATCCAGCTATCAATATTTGGTAATTTATCAGTAATTTGTCGAATTGAGCAATACTTGCTCAATTGCACGACAAATTATCAACATTCAGTAATTTACCGAATTATTGTACGTCAAATCAACATTCATTATTTTGTCGAATTGAGCAATACTTGCTCAATCGCTCGTCAAATTCTCGATATTCAGTAATTCGTCGAATTGAGCAATACTTGCTCAGTTGCTCGAATATTGATCCAACTATCAATATTCAGTAATATATCAGTATTTCGTCGAATCGAGCAATACTTGCTCAGTTGCTCGAATAATCCACATATATTCAGTAACTCATCAATATTCAACAACTCGTCGAATTTACAATATTTGCTCAGACGAGCAACATTAACATTCATGAATCGCTGAGCATTTATCAAACATGCTCAATTCAACAAAACATAGACTCATTGTCTAATCAGTCAACAACTGACAAACTAAATACACGTCTGTCATGCAGACTCCACGATTCGTGAGACATCAATCACGTCAAATTGGGGGATAACAACTAGGTTTTGGTCTCATGGCCTACAAGACGTGGATTTCATCCACGACGAGAAATGTGCGTAAGTTGTGTAAACGGTTGAAGGAGTTAGCAAAGTAGTGGGTGCACGATCCGTCAAGTCTCCACACGACATGGAACTGACTTTACCACGATATTCCACTTGCCCATTCTTCCACTCATCAAACCGTCACACTTACAGGGATCAAGGTGTTCACAACTCTGACAATATAAAGAAGTCTCTGAATCCATGATTGAGGACAACGAATAATCACTAGCTATCGGCAATCATCTAGAATCTCGAGTAACTACTCTCAAGAATTTATCAATCTATCAGAACTTATTCGAACTCAACAGTTCACCAATTATTGCAGAAACCTTCAACACATCCACAATCCTTGATCATCATTGATTCCACACAATTCTCAACTTCCCTCCTACAGATCAACCCATCTCTCTCTTTGCGGCCGAATTGAATCTGGAACGGCCATTGACTTGGTTTAGGCCGGAGTCCTACAGATTGATCTCTCGAATCTAAGCACTCCCTTTGCAGTGCATCTGTGTGAGGTTGAGCAGTTTGCTCGGTTCGAGGAGTCTCGACACGCTCGTCTCTTTATTTCCCCAAAAAACCAGCAAACCGTTTTTCCCCATCCGTCGATTGGCGACCACGGTGGGAGATTAATCTCTCGGTTGCAATATCAAACTCTCACAAAATGGTTGATCTTAGGTCAGGTTCAGTCACCAATCCCAACACAAACAATGCTAGCACTAGCAACAATGGTGGTACTCCAGAAACTACTCCTGCTTCTAACATCGGTGCTGGTGATACCACTCCTCCTCAAACCAACATTGGAGACAATCCTCTCTTCGGCCGGTCTCCCGAAGAAATTAGAGAAAACCCACCTAACATAGGTGACCTCATGAAGGTGCAAGAAACTCTTGCCAAGAATCAGATTGACATGGCTAACACATGGAAAGAGCTGTGAAATTATCTCAAAACTCTCACTGACAAGATGTCAGAGAAAGCTCAGAAGAAAGGAAAAGCCAAAGAAACATCTCCGCCGTCAGAATCGAAGTCACTCCGATCCATGTAGTAGATGATGATGAGGTGCACAAAGCCAGATAATCCACCAACAAAGGAACCTGCGTGCTTCATCACTCGTGAGGACTGGAACGCTTCATGGAGGATCGAGGAAAAGACAAAGCATCATCTCTGCTCATCGTCATCAACCTTTGTATCTTGCTTCTATACAAAGAATTCCTCTCCCTAAAGGCTGCACCTCCCCAACATTCACACTATACAATGGAACAAGGAACGCTTGAGAATACATATCTCGATTCCTGGAGGAACTAGGAGAGAACGAACAAAATCATGTCGTCCGTCTAAAAGAATTATCGAAATCTCTGACAAGGCCGAGCATACACCTGGTACAACAACATTGCACCTGGGAGCATCGCTAGTTGGGGAGAAATGGTTAATGCCTTCTACAGGAAATACTTCTTCGTCTTAGAGCATATTACTCTCTCCGACTTAAGAAGAATGTCTCAAAAGAGCAATGAACATTCGAACGATTATGTGAATAGGTTCAGAGTCCAAGCTTTGTATTGTCATGACTCGAGTGTCACTGAACAACAACTGGTGGACTTGTACATCAACGGAATGATCCCAGTCTACAGAGCCTTGCTGGAAAATCTCCGGTTCCATACTTTCTCATAGCTTCATGAAGCAGCCAAACGATTAGCGACTCTGCACTTTGTTTCTCAGTAAAGAGCAAAGTTTTCAAGGTAGAGGAACCTCGAAGCAGCCGACGCCTAGTCAATAATCAATACAATCTCCAGCTGTTGATGGTGGATTTTCAACAAAGGTTAAATCCGTAAAATCATGATACTGCATGTTTTTGATACGGCTTCAGGCATGTGACGATTCATATTTTAAGAAGCCATGATGAATATGTCTTTTGAAAAGCCTCCACTAGCTGAGTGTTCGATCCCTGACATTTCATTGTGACCTCTATGTAGAATAATAGAATTGGGCGGTCCTTCTACATAATTGTTTGTTGAGAGGGCTTAACGCCTTCAGGACGTCGGTGATACTCATTGTTCCCTGACTACAGGAGAGTGACTCACCTCTGCATAGAAGAACGATTGGGCGGTTTTCCGTTAGATTGAGAGCAACAACGCCTTCAGGACAGTGATACTCACTGATCCTGACTATGTAGAGCGACGTGTATAGACTCGGGCGTTCTCCGGAGTGTCTGAGAGCACCCTCAGGATTAGCCGTCTCCTGACTATGCACATAGATTAATTCTGCCGTGACATTCACCACTGAATTCCCAGAATAATCTATTATTGCTCTTATTCCATGGTCGAATCCACGGACTGATCCTATGGAATGATAATAACAACTGATCCTATTCCATGGTCGAATCCACGGCCTGATCCCATGGAATGGAAATAACAGCTGCTCCGATTCCATGATCGAATCTACGACTTGATCTCATGGAATGGCAACAACAATTTATCTCGTTACTCCGATTTCATGATCGAATTCACTGCTAATCTCATGAAATGGTAATAGGTAATTTTATTACTCCGATTCTATGGTCGAATCCACGATCCCATGGAATGGTAATGCCTATTTTATTATTCCGAGTTCATGGTCGAATCCGCAGCTGATCCTATGAATTGATAATAAATAACTACTTATTTTATTGTCTCGTTTCATGAATTATGTTACATCAATTTCATTGATTAGCAATAAATACTCAACAACCGGGCATCTGGATCATCACTGAGTAAGCCCCACAAAAATGGTGCAAGTGTATTCGACAATGATGCATGATAGGTGTCTAAAACACCTTGATATTTATCTATTGTTTATGCTTTCTTTGTTATGTTTTCTTGTAAATTATGTATCTTTTATTTGATTTTGAATTTCAGTACTTTGGAGCAAAAGAAGAGGAAACGTCGCTTAAAAGGGCTAAAGTGTCATTTCATGTGCAACTACTGTTGGAGGCGACTTATTTCTCATTATTTACTTCTTTTCTATCTGAAAGGCATTCAGCCTTAGTGATGTATAAAAATTGAAGAAAATAAGTGAATATGAGAAGTAAGAGATGGCTGCTCGAGAAACTACTAAAAGCACCCAGAAAAGTGTTAAAGGCACCCCCAGAAATGTCCCGGAAGAGTTGAAAAAGTCACCCAGGAGTTTTTCACTATATACAGCCCAAAAATCATCTTTATACCCCACAAATTGCTATTCGCACCCCCAGAAATTGCTAAATGTAGCCCAAATTGCTAAAGGGGCACCGCTGTGGGATAAGGGGAGAGTCATCTTCTTCATTTGAAATTCGAATTTTGGCGGGAAACTGAAGAACAGAATTAGGGTTGAGGATTTGAAGGTGTTCTAATGAGATTCAATGGTTTTGAAATTGAATGGGTTTGTTCCTAAGGTCTAAACAGTATTGTAATGGTCTTTTCTCCCACCCGTAAGTGGCTAGGAAATCAGCAGAAGAAGAATCATTGCCCACTGGTTTTGGCGGAAAAATATGTTCTTCATGAACAGATTTAGGGTTCGATTTTTCAAGAGGGTTTGAGAGAGATTCAAGGGCTCAAATCGTTTGGGCCAACTTCTATCGGCTAAACAGGATGATATGGTGGTTTTATTCGATCCAGATGGGCGGATAATCGGGTTTGGAGCAAAACAGGGACGGGAAGAATATCCAATACGTGAACTCCGGCAAGATTTTGACGTATTTTGGAAGAGTTAAACACGGGATTATGTAGTTACCTTATTACAAGGAAGAATGACGTGTTTTGAAGCCAAAAGAAGGAGCAAATCTCGTATATTTGGAATGTTTCATTAAAACAAGGAAGAAAGAAGCCGCGGCTTGCTATAGAGGAAAGATGAGATATTCTCGAGATTTCATCGAGTTATAATTGACCTGTTGGCTATATAAAGGGTGTACGAGAGTTGTAGAAGGAACGCGGAGAGTTTGGGATACTTTGGAGGAAAAATAGAGGCTTAGAATCGAAAGAAAAGAGAAGAGAAAAAAGTTACCTGCTATTGCAAACACTCAAGAACATCAAGAACATTAAACCATCAAAAGCCGTCGTAAAAGGAGCAGACTTAAAAACAACGACAGAGAGAATCATCTATCGTTGTCAAGCAGTCTTAAAACAAAGACCCTCAGAGACGGTCGTTTATCTCTGGAAATCATTGTAAGCACTTTTATTATTATTTTTAATACAATTAATGAAATTTTCTCCAATCTTCGATCTATGAGCAGCTAAATTTCTTTTCTAGGGTTTTGGAGGAAACTATTTTTAATGGGTAATATTTAGTAATTAATTTCTTTGGCATATTTACTCCAAAATTTTGTTTTAATTTGTCTAAAAATTCTCTCTTCTTTACATGCTTCGTAAAAACTGTTTTGAGTAGTTTCTACCGTTCTTTTATAATCGAAGGAGGATTAGGCCTTAGAATAGCGACGAAAGTCATAAAAAAAAGAGCTTGTAGTGTTATATTTTCCAAAGCATGAGATTGAGTTCGAAAATTGTTTTGAGTAAACTAGGAGTATTATGCCAAAGTTTTAATTATTGAGTTTACCATCATTAGAAGTAGCGGAATCCAAAGCCCTAGAATCATCTCTCCTTGTTAAAAAAAATCAATTTTAATTAGTTTGTCTTAGTATTTTATTTAAGTAAGTCTTAAAATCAACCTCAACTAGTCCGAGCGAACGACACTCTACTTACCACTTCAAAACTACATTAATGCACGACTGAGCACCCGGATGCACGAACGAGCATCCAAAAAATATGAAACAATGAGGAATCCTACGCAAAACAGGAGAAAACAATAAATATTAATAAAATAATAAGAGGCGCCAGGGCCGGGCCGGCCGGCCGTGCCCTAGCCATGGTCGGTCCATGCGTCTTCCATTATTTTCCTTTTTTTTTTTTGTTATTTCATGAACTCATGAAAACTCCTTGATTTTAGAAACTTTCCTTGTTTTTGCAAAAACTCATGAATCCTCCATAACTTCATGGATTCATGAAATAATGTTATAAAATAAGGAAAGGTGTGCGGGACCAAGCAACCTAGCCGTCCGGACATGCCCGAGCCGTGGTCGGTCCCACACCTCACAATCCTTAGCTTTTATAATTATTATTCCCTAATCTCATGAAACTCCTTTGTTTCAACAAAAACTCATGGATTCTCCATAACTCCAAGGATTCTCCATAACTTCAAGGATTCATGAAAAATAATATTATAAAATAAGGAAAGGTGTGCGGGATCGGGCAACATAGACGGCCGGCCATGCCCTAGCCGTGGCCGGTCCTACACCTTGCAATCCCTAGTCTTTTATAATTATTATTTTCCTAAATTCATGAAACTCCTTGGTTTGAGAAAAAATCATGATTTCGTCATAACTTCTCAAATAACGACAAGATGTTAGAGAAGACTCAAGGAAAGGGAAGGCATCTCCAGATGCTGATCCTGAAGTAGTTTCAATTCATACGTGGATGGCAACAAATTCCGCAAAGTCATAGACGATCCATCAACAAAGGAATCATCAAATTTCATTACTCGGGAAGATTTGGAACGCATCTTGGAGAACCGTGGAAAAGACAAGACATCACATGTCCATAGTCACCAGCCTCCGTACCGTCTGCTTTGCTACGCAAAGGATTCCTCTTCCAAAGGGCATACACTGTACAACAACATCGCACCAGGAACTATCAACAATTGGGGAGAAATGATTAACGCCTTATACAGAAAGTACTTCTTTGTGTCAGATAAAATTACTCTCTCTGATCTTGGAAGAATGTTTCAGAGGAACAATGAACATCCCAATGACTACGTGAAAAGATTCAGAGTCCAGGCCCTGGACTGTCATGATCCAAACGTCATGGAGCAGCAACTGGTAGACTTGTGTATCAACGGCATGATCCCGGTCTACAGAGCTTTATTGGAAAATCTTTGTTTCCAGACCTTCTCAGAGCTTCATGAAGCGGCGAAGAGATCGGCAACTCATCGTGCCCGCTTTTGCATCGGAAAGAACAAAAGCTATGAAGAACCGCGAGACACTCGAAGTAGCAGACGTCTAATCAAGAAGTAGTAAAACCTCCATCCTTCCACAAACACTGTTGCAGAAGGGAGCAAACGGAAAGCCAAACTACCGCGCAAGCATACCTCAGCTCCTTCAAAAGCACAAAGCAAGGATAAGCAAGATGCACAAGCCTCTAACCAACGCACAAGAGTTTTTGATCAAGAAGCACCTGACTTTCATTTTTCCATTAAAGAGGTGATTGAAATCCTGGATGTCTGGGTCCAAGATGGTGCAATCAAGTTGCCATATGTCAAGAAAGAACCAACTGAAGAAGACATGGAAAGTCCTCGTTACTGCCGCTTCCACAGGTTCGTCAATCATCCCACAAGCACCTGCGCAGTTTTGAAGCACATTTTCAAAGAGAAGGTTGATCCACAATAGCTTCAACAGGGGACTGATGGAGTACACAAGAATCCTCTCCCATTCAGAACCTTTACACTCTCTGAACAACCTATCAAAAAGGCGGTTCAATCCTAGGTCGAACGTGAATTGCTCTATCTGTCGAAGGCATAAAGGAGAGACATGTTCACAACACTAAACCACATTGTGTCAAGAAGTCCATTCCGGAAATAATTCTTGAGCCTCCAGCCACAGACCAAGAGATGTACGACTGGGGACCGCTTACCACAGACAGAAGAAACGAATTTGGAAGAACGTTGATCGATGCTGGCACCGCCATCAACAACATTCCACCGAAAACCATCGATCCACATGCATCACTCGACAAGAAGCTACTCATGTTCCCATCTCAATTAGAGACCTTGAAGGAGCGCTCGGAAATACTTATGGCTACATCACTCTCAAAGTGAACATAAGTTCAACCTGGACAAAAACCAAGTTTCACATAATCATGAAGATCCAGGATATGACATGTCCTTCAGATGAGCATGGATCCGTACTGAAAAGATGGGTACTTACAAAGCGCATTTTATTACACATCTCTCCAACGAAGAAAGTTTTGATCAAGAAGATTTGACGGACATTCCATCATCAGAGTACTTTGAGGAATTTCAAACTTTAACGAGGTTGAAGCAAGAACCTGCAAAAGATGCATAGACATTCATCAAGAGGTTCCGCACTCAGGCAAGTCTCATTCCATGTCTATGTCATTTATTTCCCCACATGCTATCCTAGCATGAGGACTTAATTATGCTAGCAACTCTACAAGACGTTATGAATGGTAGCTTCACCGCATTAATATTTTACCAAGTGGTTGAATCTGACGTTTCTCCGAATCAAGCAATGAAACATTCATTACTGATGTCCAAACATGGCAAAGAACACTTTGGGAGTTTCTCCTGCAAGTCCATGTGTTCCACAAAATCGAAAAGCTCGATGTCCGCACAAGTGTCAAATCCCACTACCGCAACGAAAGGGATGTTTGAATCAACAAGATACTCCGTGGCCGAGATGATCAAACCCCTAAGACATTCGATGCTTAAGGAATATACTCTTCAACGCTCAAGCATCTAAGAAGCCATCACATTGTACTCAAGTACAACACAAATATCTCGACGATGACACATTGATTCAACACCAGCACGATCAAAGAGTAACTAAACTACAATCGATAAGTCTTCATTATCCCATGATAATACTTCAAGCATATGCAACATCATTCATACATGGATGCACTAACTCCTTCAACATACACTCGGGAAACCCGAGGTGATTCCATTAAACTTCATCAACGGGATTTCTCTACATCACAAGCCCCCGCATGATTGAGGAACTTTCTCTCTTCACCAATCACATCCAAGATGAAAACTGCTGATGCTATCTACCGCAACAACATCGACTCATCGACAAAGCCGGTTCTGGTAAAGTTATGCTTTCGGGAGCATTCAGTTGAACTCTCGACACCTTCATCTTAGCGACGCTCAACTCATCAACTAGTTCGTGAATGTAAAAGGCTCACTGGATGAAAGAGCAAAGATTATATCTATAATCATGGTTCTAGCCTTTTCGGAGCAACTTCAACCATGGTATCAGCATCAACAATAATCTATAGAGGAACACCATCCATGATTTCAGCATCGACAAGGATCTCTCGGAGCGTAATCATTCATGGTCTCAAAGACCCACAACGATCTCGGAGCAACATCCTCAGGGCTTCATCAACCAATCATTCTCTGAAGTGTTACACATGAAGCGGACTTTTCTAAGAACCGATGATTCATATCAAGATGTGTAGACCTGATAACATGCTCACATGAAAGTCTTCCCAAAGCTGGCACGACTGGTGCGCATAATCCAAAGTCTTCTACAAGATGTTCTCATCACCTCTACAAATGAGATACAACACACTTCAGGCCATGGGTTTGCCAAAACGTACCAATAGGTGAGGAATGGGACAATGCTTCCTCAACAAAAGATGTTCGTCTATGTCTCTTCTACAACATACCAAAAGGGCGCATTAATCGGACATACAAGCTGAAAGATATGGCCTTTACGGCCAGGTTTATGAAGTCTGAAAATTCTGTACGGGATTACAAATCACAAATGTGCACGCTTCGTGGGTTGACCTCTACAACTCCGAATTCAGTGATTCTTTTATCATGTGACAACTCAGTCTCTTAGATTCAAAAATTGGGGTGAAGCATCAGATTCTAACGTCGTATGAGGTTCCTACAGCTTCCTGAGCATACAACATGCAAGCAGCAATTCTTAGACGGGATTCATAACTTCCACAATCGATCCGTGTCCACCAGGTCTTTTCGCTAAGTCCTTCATCAAGGTACCTCTAACTTCGACCACCTGGGTCTTTACATCAATTTTTCTACCCGGATCCTTTATCTAGGTCCTGCCAGAAGAAGGGAAAATGAAAGAGAGAGATTCAACAAAATACTGGGGAATGACGGTTCACCGATCATGACGATCAATTTCACAAAATCCAACACTCGTGGTTCCGGGCTCTCCATTAATAGTCAATCATCGCAAAAAGAATGCTACCACCGGGACATGCCACCATGGTCATTACATCATCCTCTCTTGAGAGCAACCTCAGTTATGGTCCCGTGACCAAGGTTTCAGAAGTGATGTTTCTACGACTGACAGAAACAAGATGGCACTGCAAGCACCATGCTCATGTATCAATCAAAGGGTCCTGATCTCGAATGAATTAATGAAATTAAATCCTTCAACAACCGTTCAAGACACAAGCGAATGGTCTAAAAGCACTACATGAGTGTTTTACAGCAAGCTCGTCTGAGATGATTTTACACTGTCCTGTACAAACCGGCGAGCTGGGAGCAATTGGTAAAGAATCTAGGGATGGGTCATATACCATTCTCTTCGTATGAATGTCCTCCACAACATATCCTAAATTCAAATCAATTGAAGAAACGAGCAAGGAGATGTGACCGAAGCATTGGACAACATACAATCTGAAAAAGTTCTGAAAGTCTCCTGGAAGTTTACTGTTTCGCCTTTTTCAGGCCCTAAACATGCTCAAAACTCAAACAATATTCGTTACTATATCTTGGAAATTTTCTCTCGCTTGAAGATACATATGCAGATCGCGAAAATCCGACTTGAACGAAGATTCTACGGTGTTTTTGCTAAAATGCCGAGGCTCGGCAATGCCGAATCTCCTTTGGCAACGCCGCTATCTCCATTCGGTTCGGGATTTCGGGAATTCTACATATTCCCATATCCCAAAGAAGAGCACGCTTCATCAACATGATGCTTATCTACAATGATTTCTTCCTGGATTCATCAACAATAATTATTATTATTTCATTCAAGGAGATGCCACGATCACCCGCACGAAAAAGGATACTTACATCGACTTCTTCATCGGTCTTTGGATTCATGAGTTGTTTGCCCGGGAACAAGTTGAAGACCGTCAATCGATGGAGCAAAAGTCTGAAAAGAAATAACAAACCTTGGTCTCATGATCCTAATTGCACGGGCAAAGTCATGGCACAAGGAGCGCTAATAACTCACCAAAGAAACGGCTGGGGACTACACGTCATTTGCTAACATCATGTAGTCCTTACTTCTGGATTCTCCGCTCCCGTAGACCTTCTTCCATTTCCATGGAGTCTACATTGATCCAGGATCTCACTACACAATCATCTTATGGTAAAGCTAATGAAATAACCAGGAGTACAACTCAGTATGAAGGATCTCTCACCATCACCCGGAGGTTCCGTAGTATCATTTCTTAAAGTTTCGTCCGTAAAGATGTTATATCTGAAACACCATCTTTGGAAGTATTATCATGGGAGTCGGGTCATTCTCGCAAAGTGGCTACTTGAGACATCGTTCATACAAAGCGCAGCTTCGGCGTAACAATGAATCTTGGAATAAATGTGCTCACAACAGAGTCTACAAAAATGGTAACCATCCAACTCTTACCTATTTACAATTTCACTAGATGTTGGTGCAAAAATAATCACGCCAGCAATCTTCGAGATGCGGGAAGGTTGATCCAATCGCTACCGTTGATGAAGAACCTCCAAAGAATTGATCAAAAAAGGGGGTACCTGCAAAAACACTCCGATGCTAAAATCAGCGGATGTTGTGTGCAAGTAGTTATTGTGAAGAGAATAGTATTCTCTGTACCTTCGTGTTTGGGATTTTGCCTCTATTTATAGGCAAAAACAGATGTATCTTTAGGGTTTCATCGCTTATCCTAATAACTACCCTCATTTGTATAAACCCCAAATACCGACTAGATTCATGATAAACCCTAATGTTTATCATAATCCTATTTTTCTTGATAACTATTATCATGGATAACCATTACTACTTAAGATAATCATCGATTTATCTTAAATAATATTTACCATTATCTCATGAAATCTATTTACCCATGGATCTTTGGGCTTCACCAATAAGCCAGGTGGTTCCTTTTATAAACCGATTCGGGCTTCCATAATAAGCCCCATGGATCTTCACAATGACACTGGTTTCCACAATAAACCAAGTCCAGGCTTCCTGATAAGCCATGTGGGTCTCCACAATAGACCCACCGGTTTCCACAATAAACCGTATTCTTCCCATTCCAAATAGCTTGTGCGGTACGCACGTACACTATTTATATAGGGTACAAACATCGCCCCCTCTTAATTCTCAACTTGTTGATGGATTAAGAAATCAAAAGAAGAACTAACCTTCGTGGCTCGCTCCAATTCGCCATATGCTTCTTATCCGATAGCCTCTCTTGTCCTTGGCCAGCTTGTTGTGTGGATATACCCCAAAGTCGACCATATACCAAACAGATCGGCATGTTATATCCTCTTGCTCTTCATTTAGCTAACAATTGACCGACGTGTTGGTGTGATATCGACGAGACGCTTCGCACCCAGCCAAACAGACCATACCGACATGTTAGGCTTCCATAATAAGCAATGCGGGTTTCTACAATAACCCCACCAGTTTCTCCAATAAACCGGATTAGACTTCCATATTAAGCCATGTGGGTCTCCACAATAGACCCACCGGTTTCCACAATAAACCATACAAGGCTTCCACAATAAGCCATGTGGGTCTCCACAATAGACCCACCGGTTTCCACAATAAACCGTACAAGGCTTCCACAATAAGCCATGTGGGTTTCCACAATAAACCGGATTAGGCTTCCACAATAAGCCATGCGGGTTTCCAAAATAAACCCACCGGTTTCCACAATAAACCGGGCTAGGCTTCTACAATAATCCTTGCGGGCTTCCTAAATAAACCCACCGGTTTCCACAATAAACCGGGCTAGGCTTCCACAATAAGCCATGCGGTTTCCACAATAAAGCCACCGGTTTCCACAATAAACCGAATTAGGCTTCCACAATAAGCCATGCGGGTTTCCACAATAAACCCACCGGTTTCCACAATAAACCGGGCTAGGCTTCCATAATAAGCCATGCGGGTTTCCACAATAAACCCACCGGTTTCCACAATAAACCGGATTAGGCTTCCACAATAAGCCATGTGGGTTTCCACAATAAACCGGGTTAGGCTTCCACAATAAGCCATGCGGGTTTCCACAATAAACCCACCGGTTTCCACAATAAACCGGATTAGGCTTCCACGATAAGCCAGATGAGTTCTTTCATATTTCTCCTTTGCTCCTTTCGCTCCAATACGTCCAATGATATTGAGATGCGTCCAGGCTTGCATCAACATTTTCAAGTACTCGATGTACTCCAAAAATTCCTTGTACAAAATACTCACTTACTAGCTTGCCAAGCGGGCAATGATAACCCATTTTCCAGCAAAAAGGCCCACGCGATACTCCTGCATAGCTTTATGCCATGTTGATCCGATTATTCCTTTGTGAATGTCATAATAGCTCTATGCCTTGGTGCGGTATTCTTACTGGTGCCACATGTCATAGTGTTCAGTTAGCTGATACTAGTTGACACGTCATTGTTATTCACGCGTCAATCTTATGTTGGAGGGAGGAACTATATAAAATATCGCCTCGAACTCCTCCACAATTTAATCTCGTACGGCAGTAAATCTTGCCCTAAAAAAGTGATGCTCCATTCACCATATTCTTCATAAACGGCGATCATCATCTTTATTCTTCTTCTCAAGTAAATACTCTGTCATAACTATATGGTACAGGTCGCCAGTATGCTTTGCGCAGCTTCCCGTATTCCTTTCCTAGATGCGAGGGTGTTCACACGCAGGTGTCACTCTTCTTTGATTGCATGTTTGGCGACACTTTAGCTTCCCCCAATATCTATAGAGATATTCCCAATTAGAAGAGACGCCCCCATGTGAAGCAGGAACTAGATCTATTATATTCGTTCCTCACTTGCTAGACGGCTCTGGGCTTATGATCACATATATTTCCGTTGTCTTCTTATTTCTGGTTCCATCATGATTTTTCCTTTTGGAATCGCTCAAGCGGGCCATTATAAAGACGCCCCCAACTGTAATAACAAGGCTTACGCCTGATGCTCGACAAGATTGTGTGCTTGCCAAGGTGCAAGTCTTTCATACTCGCATGCAAGACGAGATTTCATGCTTGCGATAAGAGCAAGACTTATGTGCTCACGTGCAAGGTGAGGCTTCAAGTGTTGCGAAGTGATGCAAGGCTAAATATTGAAGGGTCTAAGCAATCCTTATCTTGAACTTGATCATGTTGCTATCCACGAACCTCGAACTCGATCGCGTCTCTATCGACGAACCTCGGACTCGATCATGTTGCTGCCCCAAGTGCATATAAAAGTTTCTCGAACACTGAATTTTTTGCATCCATGTTGTAGGAAATTCAGAGAGGATTCTAACGAGCCAAATATCACTCAATTCGGACTTAAAACGAAGAACTTATTGACGAAACAAGTTTCCAACGAAGCGCGCGTGCTGTTAGTGACGTGGCAACAATGCCTGGATCACAAGTATGACGTGGCTACGCTGACCGGGACAGCGTTGCTGACGTGGCAAAACGAGACACGATATAACTGACGAAGCTGATGACGTGGCAGAAAAACGGATGCTGACATGGCGTCAATGACTGGGCACCTGTCGCTGACGTGGCAGTCCAATATCCAACTTTGGAAACCTTTCATTCTATTTTCCTTGTGATTTTTGAGACCCCATTTCGTTCCACACCTTCCTCATCGAGTCTTCATGTCTCTTGTTCTTGGAATTACTCTCAAATTGCTGCTTCGGCCTTGCTGGACCTTCAGCCGTTGACTTCTTCGATGTTCGTGACAACTTTGCTTTCTTTTCCTTTTCTGCCTTTGCGTACCTATCGGCCCTGTCATACAGCTCTCTGAGGTTTCTGACAGGTTCAACTGTTAATGAATTATAAATTCCAAACTCATCATAATCCATTGCATTCTTATATGCTTTTATTATAAACCCTTCGTCCACCTTTCCAACCTCACTAACTTCCCGACGAAATCTCCCGTTGAAATCGAAAGGTTTTCGTGACCTCTCTATGTAAGAGAAACAAATGACTACTCTCTTTTTTGATCCCGAGATTGATCTTGTATTGCTCGAAAAAGAATCCGACAACATTCCAAAATTCTTGATTGAATTTGGCTCTAATTGAGAGAACCAAGTCGAGCCTTACCAGTTAAAGTCATTGGAAAAGTCCTGCAAAGTAGTTCGGCCGTTGTATCCCCACAAACTCATCGAAGCTTGGAAACGCTCGGACGTGTTCCACCGGGTTTCCATTTCCACCATCGAAGAAATCCTTAAACTGTGGATGGCTAAAATTCGAAGGAGGGCGATACCTCCTTATCTTTGCAACGAATGGAGAATCCATTGACTTTTCATGGACAGAACTGTTGCTCTTAGTCTCTCGGATTGTTTACGATAACAACTCGTCAATCATGGCACTAAGTCTTTTTGCTAAGCACTTCGTCCCTCTCGAGTCACTTTCGGTTTCCCAGCGAATACGTTCATTCCTAACCTGGTCCGTCCTCCTCTTTGAATGCTCTCTTTCATGCCTAGACCTCTTTGAGTGTCGATCATTGTCGCGATTGACTCTCCGTCTATGTCTCAAAAGACTCATCCCTGCTTGACTATATCCCTCACCGTTAGGAGTATGACGATCGTAACGGCCATTATCACGACGACCACGACTCTGGTAATGGACCCTTTCCTCCTCTATTCTCCATCTGTCATGCCGGCTCTGCCATCGATTATTGATAACTACGTTCCTTCTTGAGGGATTTTCAAACCCCTAGTGATTTGACCTTCGACTCCCAGAACGTGAGTTAGCCGGTGCTTCCAGCTTCTTTCTCTTCTCTAACGCCACCTTTAGCCGTTTGTTTTCTCTTTCCAATTGTTGTAACCGCTCACGGACCGTTAAATCAATGGGCGTAGCTGGTGGGTCGTTGGTTTGTTGAGCTGCAGGTGTGTTATTTTGCTGAGCTGGAGGGACTCTAACTTGTCCAACAAGGACGCTGGATTGCAAAACTAGAGTTGCACTAAACTGACCAACAGGTGGATTACTAGCCCTTGCTCGCACGCCTCCGCTAGCAAAATCCTCTTCCCGCTGGCCCCGGTTGCTTGGGTGTCTAACCGACGACTCCCCTTGATACCGGACTCTCCTGTTGGTGGGTGGAGGTGGAGATCTATTGACCAACACATAGTTCACCCTCGGGATATTCCCCTCTGAGCGTGAACGGGAAGCAGATGCTACGGGTGACAAGGACGTTGTTCTCCCATCCCTTTCATTGATGCCTTGGACGACAGCTCTCCTCATGGTCCGGGTGTTGGCCCGTTGGCTAGATTGATGCCGAGTTGGTACGCCTGAGTCCATCTCGATTTGATCTGCACCTGATGCATTCATCATATTGAAGTTTTCCGGGAAAAATAACTCCTCCGTGAATAGTAACGGCGGTAAACAGATGGCGTCGTGAATTCAGTGACGATCGGTGGAACGAGATCGGAAACATCACGGTGAATGTGATTCAATGAAACAATGGTTCCGAAACCCTAGTTTTTGAAAAAATACTGAGAGAACACGATCCCTTTCTCGTGATCCCCTTAGTTCGGCGCCAAAAGATGTTGGTGCAAAATAATCACGCCAACAATCTTCGAGATGATGGGAAGGTTGATCCAATCGCCACTGTTGATGAAGAACCTCCAAAGAATTGATCAAAAAGGGGTACTGCAAAACACTCCGATGCTAAAATCAACGGATGTTGTGTGCAAGTAGTTATTGTGAAGAGAATAGTATTATGTACCTTCTGGTTGGGATTTTGCCTCTATTTATAGGCAAAAATGATGTATCTTTAGGGTTTCATCGGTTATCCTAATAACTACCCTCATCCGTATAAACCCCAAATACATTTAGATTCATGATAAACCTAATGTTTATCATAATCCTATTTTTCTTGGATAACTATTATCATGGATAACCATTACTACTTAAGATAATCATCAAGATTTATCTTAAATAATATTTAACCATTATCTCATGAAATCTATTTACCCATGGATCTTTGGAAGCCACCAATAAGCCGGTGGTTCCTTTTATAAACCGATTCGGGCTTCCATAATAAGCCCCATGGATCTTCACAATGACACTGCTTTCCACAATAAACCAAGTCCAGGCTTCCACAATAAGCCATGTGGGTCTCCACAATAGACCCACCAGGTTTCACAATAAAACCGTATTCTTCCCATTCCAAATAGCTTATGCGATGCACGCACGTACACTATTTATATAGGGTACAAACAAGTAACCATCCAACTCTTACCTATTTACAATTTCACTAGTCAGTAGTGATTACAATCTCGAGAATTAAATTCAGCTCCTTCAAACTGCAAAGACGAACAAAATTCATTATTCCAAATCATGACTTGATTTTCATAAAACCGTGAACAACCCACGTAAATTTTTACTATGTGAACATTCACTGGTTTTCAAAATTGGACATGACGTCCATTCTACAATTGTGAAAACTCACATACGTATATTATTTCACCATGTATGATTGTCTACTTTCAATGTTTGTTCAAAATCAAAACATTGATTTTACTAAATATATATATTTAACGTGAAACTCACGTAAATTTAAAAATGTATCTATCTATTTTTGCTCCTCGCACGAGCATCCGTCTTTTGAAGCGAGAGTATATTTTCAAAGATTTCCAAAGATCGAAGATAAAAATTTTCCTAAATCTCATAAACAAAATTTTATCACTAACGAGATGCACGTCTCTGTTCAAAAAAAAATTTTCTCTCTTACGAGCATCCACCTTTGAAACGAGAGTTTATTCCACTGTGTGAAATCTCACGTATTTAAATAAAATTTTGTTTTCGTGAAAGCTCATAGACAAAATTTTATCATTAGACTCGAGTCTATTTTGTTTGTTCCTTAAACTAACGAAAGAATGAGCATCTAGTCCTAAAACAAGGATTTCTTTTCGGCCCGGCCCTTGAATCCTAAACCGACCAAGGTTCCACCATCGAATCGGCGGTTTCTACCAATTTATGCTCATTAAACAATGCTCTATCATGCCACCGGAATCTTCATTCAAGTCGTGGTTTTGCTCGTACTATCAAAATCCGCAAGGTCTTATCTAATGACTAAGTTCAATTGCTTATATTGTTTGTGATCTAAAATCACCATTCTGTGCCGACTCGAGAACATGACCGTCCCTCACTAAGCGAGGGGACTTAATGTAGATGGTGGATTTTTGACAAAGGCTAAAATCGTAAACCCAAAATTATAAGTAATCCCGATCCAAAGCAATCGACGAATATTGAGGCTCATGTCTCTTATCGAAAGCATGAAAGCTCATGCCACAAGAATCTCTTCGATCGAGAATCATCTCTCGGGTACATATGAATATGTAGTCTCTCACTGAGGTAACGGCATATCTCATGAATACTGAGCAATTTTAGTAACTACTTCCATAGAATCGAAAGATTAGATAGCTCCTAGACAGCTTGCCCCACAGTATAGAGTATACCGTCTTCGTGATGCAACAATGTTTTCCCCGACTATATGAAAGAAATATGACGCTCAAAAGCTCATAACACTAGATTCTGAATAATTAATGCTCCTGGACGATCGTACTATTATAGAGCCATTAATCAATTATTCTCAAAATCAATAGATTCATTAATCAATCTAGAAAATATTCAATATTTTCATAATATTTTGTTACTTCAATTTATAGTTCTTCCCAACAATTCCATGGGTTAGTAATAAATATTCAATACACGGGCATCCGAGCTACCTTTGAGTAAGCCCCACCAAAATGGTGTAAGTGTTCTCAACGATGATGCCCTAACAATCACCGCACGAACAAGTATTTCAAAATACGACGAGGCGATGAACCTATGCAAATAGGAAAGAAAATAATAAAATAATAGTCAAGGCGCTAGGGGATCGGCTCACGGCCGTCCCGCTCATGCCGTGACCGGTCCACGATCATATTTTATTATTTTCCGATCTCATGAAAATCCTTTCATTTCAACAAATATCCTCCGTTTTGAGGAAACTCCCCTCCCCATGGTGTTTCCTTCACACCGAGGAAATAATATAAAATTAGGGAAAATATTGTGGGGCCGTGATTATTGGCCAACCGCCCATGCCTTGATCCCTACTTCCCCACACCTCATGGTTCCTCATTATTTTATTATTATTTCCCTAATCTCATGAAACTCCTTAATCTCATGATATTTCCTTGATCCCATGAAAAATAATATAAAATTAAGGAAACTCAGTGGGACCGGGCCATAGCCCAGGCTGTCATGCCCTAATGGACCCACATGTCTTATTTTATTATTATTATATTTTTCATGTTTTTAATCCCATGAAATTCCTTGAATTCATGATGTTTTCCTTCAAATTATGAAAATTCCTTCAAATCATGAAATAATACATAAAATTAGGGAAAACTCACGGATGGGGCCCTAGCCGCCAACCATGCCCAAGCCGGTCCCACACGTCCCTTATTTTATTTTATTTTTATTTTTTATGTTTTCCTCATCTCATGGAAACTCCTTGATTTCAAATAAAACTCCTTGGTTTTATGATATTTCCCTAAAATCATGAAAACATAATAAAATTAGGAAAAATACCATGGGACCAGCCCCTTGGCCGGCCGGCCATGCCTTGGCCATATCCGGTCCCACAACTTTATGATTCTTTCATTAATTTATTTTTCCTTCATCTCATGAAGTTTTCATGGTCTCAGCAAAAATCCCTGATTTCTCCATATTTTCTCAAAATGTTGCTCAAACGCACACCATAAAATATCAAAATTCTCATAACTGAGATAAGAACACTTTGGTGACGTGAGCATGTTACCTTGACCGACCCGGGTTGGCTCTTTGGCTTGCAAGAGGTCGTTCCCATGTATTTTGACAATTTTAACCTAATTTGCGCAATTGCACGTATTAGGTCCAAAACTCTTCCAAACAACTTGGAACTTCATAAGACGGTCAATATTCGATCCAGTGACTACCTGGTCCGGTTTCATGACCCTTGGTTGGTCCCTCACATCTTCATAATTAATTAGGTTTTATTACCTAAGGTTCATACGAGCATTATTTTAATAAATGATTAAACCAGCATTTAATCATCCTTTCATCAAATCAACTGGTCTTCAAGAGACCTTGATATTTGCTCACGTGAGTATCACGGGCGCTACATGGTTGATCCATAATCCCATGTAGCGGTCCCTCCTTATCCGTGGTTAATTTTCAATAAACCATCGCTTAATCATCAATTGATCAAATTAGGGTTTTTGAGTCCAAGGTTCATAATTCCGCATTCAAACGCTTAATAATTTTACGTTGATCCCGTGATCAACATTTTATTTACCATACTCGCTTCAATTTCAAGTATCTTATTTGGTCATGCTACCAATAATTCATCGAATGAGCAACATTTGCTCAAAACCGAGAATACCGGGTTCAACTATCAATATTCAACAATTCATCGAATGAGCAATATTTGTTCATGTTAGCTTATTCACGCATTATATCTCTGCCTCAACGAGACAAGTTCAATTCATGAGTCTCTAAACATTTCCAAATCACGTTCGACTCAACAAAACAAAGACTCATGCGTCCCATGAAGCCATGAAGTCAAGAATCGATAACTAAATACACGTC